>CM062815.1:709740116-710244437 GCA_031772625.1 Pinus tabuliformis
TTATTATGATGGCTTGGAACGTTAACAGCCATGATCGAATTATCATCCAAATTGTAAAACGGCGTACCTGTACCGTCGACAGCAGAAGGTGTAGCCGATACACACCCCGCGGAAGCCTGAGGCGGACAATGCTCCAGCTCCTGGGGGGAAGTCCTTCCTCCTCCCTGGTCAGCGACTTCATCGACCTTCGAACAATTACGTAACTGCTGAAACGGAGACACCTGGGCCGGTTTCTGCAGCGCAAGCGGGTAAGCAACATTGCTGCGTTCATGCTGCAACGGGGAACCAGAGGGAACCGAAAACCGCGGAGAAGATTTCCAGTCTGTCGTCAATGAAATCATACTTGCCGAAGGAAGAAGTTCCACCGAGCCAGATCGCAGGTTATGAGAACCGTCCGAATGATTAGCAGCCTCCAATGATGCTGGGACAGGCCCCCCCGTGCAAACTGAAGGAGAACAACCCGAGCTGAATGGAGCAGGTTGCCTCCAAGAAGGAGCAGGTCCAGTGGAGCGCTCCTCCGAGATCCCCTGCATAGGAACACCGGAAAACCCATCAGAAGACTCATGACTTGCCAGTGCCGAGGAGAAAGATCCATTCGAAGGAATGGAAGACACCCATGACCGGAGGGCCGAAATCTGAGAAGCAGAAATGCGTCTGAGGGACACATCATTCGACGATCCACATCCCGCAGATTTTTGAGCTAGAATCTGAAACTTTGCAGCTTGTTTTTGTCCCCTGATCTCCTCTAAACGCAGCGATTTTAATGCAGAGCATGCATCTATCCTGGCCCACAGAGAGGGGGAGATCAAATTCAAAAGTTCCAAGTGCAAACCCAGAAGACCCTGAGAGAAACGGTAAAGTTCTCTTCTGACCCTATTGATTTCAGATCTCAAAAGCGCAAGACTGGCTTTTACGAACACTCCATGTTTAGAAGGAGTGTGGAGGCAATGGCTGATTTGAGCGAAAACCGGGATAACTGCTGAATCTCTGCATCTTTTCAAAAAAGCTAGATCAGACTTCAACTTCGAGACCTGCAAGCGTGCCCTCTCAAAACGTGCTCAGAGAGAAAGTTATGACGATTTTCACAAGGTCACATGTTTAGAATGTAATTCAGGAGTCTACACAAACCCTAACTTCCTCAAAGTATATCTCCGAACATATAGCGAGACAAGATATGAGATTCGGACCCGAGCTTTACCAAGATTTTTTGGCTCAAATGTGTTTTAATTTCAGATTCTAAACCTTCGTAGAAAAAATATTATGGCGCAAATTCCACGATGACCTGTTTGAGATGAAATTCTGGAGTTTTAAAAAACCCTAACTTCCTCACATCATATCTCTGAAAATATAGCGAGATAAGATCTTAAATTTGGAATCGAGGTTTAGACTGATTTCTTCTCAAATGGGTTTTGTTTTTAGCGTCTGAAACTTCGTAGTGAAAAAGTTATAGTGAAAATGTCACAATGACCTGTTTGGAGCAGCAAAACCCTAGAATCCAAAGCTCTAATACCAAATGTTATGAAACCAGCTCACAAAAAGACATAAAAGATAGATAAATGCCTTCAGAATAAGCCTCTTCGAGGGGAAACCTCCTTTACATTACACAAATGAACAATTCTTGGATGATATAAATGACAAGACCTCCTTTCTATATATAGGAGTCTAAGGGGTCATAATATAATCAGAGCCGAGATAACAATAATAATTTAAGGGCACAATAATAACAATAGTGGGCTTCTATGGGGCATAATAATAACAATATGCAGACTACATGGGTACAACAACATAATAAGGGGGTTGTACTAATAACAATAAGGGGTTACACTATTATTATAAGGACCTAACATTGTTTCAGTGAATAATTATAATGAGAGAAAGGAAGGCTTACTGGGAATCAATTTAAGTAAAATAAATTGTTAGGGGAAAGGAGATAGAGTGCTGAGAATTCCGATCTGGTTCAGGTCGAGGAAATGCTTTGAAAACATTCACTGTGTAAAAGCTGTGAATTACAGAGAATGAGCAGTGAAAGGGAGGAAAACGATGTTTCGAAAGCTTTTAAACAATGATGGGAAGTTCCATTGGAGATGGCGCAGGACTGTTAAGTTTGAATGGTTACCCAGGAAGGCAAATTGAATTTCGAATGGTTATTTTTGTCGGGAGAGAAATTAATTGGATAACAGCTAGGTGACGTGGTAGGAGGTGAGTGGTGGAGGTGATGAAGTGGGGACATGGTAAGAAGATGAGGGGAAGGCGGTTTTGGAGGGTGTAAAGGGTGGTAAGTAGTATCGGCCGGGGGGGTGCGAAACTCTGAGAGGGCGCCACATATGAATGGGGCCCAACGAGAGAAGCAATCTTTTCGGACCGCCCCCCCCCCCGGTGGTAAGGGTAGGATGGAGAGGGGGGGCCGAAAGTGAATGAGGGTCATGGATCGTGAGGGATGGATGATCTCGATGCTCTGACAATGGTGTGCTTTAATCAAATATGACAAAAGAAACCTTTTTCCATGTGCGCCTTTATTTATTGCTTTGAACTTAGGATCAAGGTTAGAAATATAAAATATATCCAATACTTTATCCATTCGTGCCTTTCTTCCTTTTACATTGTCACTAAAAATTTCGATAAAATGGCATATAAACATATTTATAAACCAACTATTTTACCTACCCTTTCACTAAACTAACATTTTTATTCTTCTAAGGGGTGCACTTAGATTAACAAACCCACATTATTTTCTTTTATTGAAAAATGAAAACTATCTAAATCCTATCACTTATTTCTCTAATTGATTCAGATTAAACAGTTGAATCAATGTCATTCTATACCTAACTACTGATTTACCAAGATTAAACTATCTGGAAAATCTTTATTCTCTAGTCTAATTTACAGAAATTTGAACATGTTTAATCATTATTGTATTGTATGATTAAACAAATAATTGGTCATTGTGGAATTTTAAACAAGCTACACACAACCTTTATTTATTAATGATGAAGAAAACTATCTATTAGTAGTGGCATTTAGACTTGCAACACTTTCAACATTATTTCTTTTGTTTTTCTTTTGATGGAGTTCTATCTTTTATTCTTTTTTTAATTTATACCCTATTTTCATTTTTTATTCTATTTTTTGTTTATTTGGAAATCATTTGTAGATTGACAATTATTTACAATATAAGATTCCTGATATAAAATGCTCAATCACCTTGAGATCATATAAATTATAGGAGCCTAACAGTGGCTTCAACTGGTGATGGCACTCTCCTTGTGAGGTGCCAAGAACATTTGATCAGTAGCCTTGAGTGTTCTATTTCAGCAATATCCACACTTGATTTCTTTTGTTGTAGTACTTATGGTAACATATCAATTGAAGCTTAGGGCCTTCTCTGCGGGCTTCAAATTCTGTCAATAGGTCACCCAAAGATAATAAAAACAATGATATTTACAATGATTTGATGCTAGAAATCTTCTATTTCTAAGATAAATAGTGCTTCAACATTCTGCCATTCACAGGTCCACCAGGTATTTCTGTTCCATCAAGATGTTTGAGAAAAAATGCATTATGTCCTCTGAAAGCATGAATGATATAAGGTCATGTCCATATATTGTCAAATTTTCCATGCTTTCCTTTGTCCTCTCTCCTGGAATCCCACTTTAAAACTCTATCACCCAAAGTGAAATCATCTGCTTCATTTTTTCTATCAAAAAACTTATTGATATTCTCCTGGATTTCCTCAGCTTTATTATATAATTCTTCCTTGGATTCCTACAATTGAATAGTCTGGTCAATCCTCCTTTGGATGTCATTAGGCTCAGACTGAAATTCCTAAATTTCCTTCATAACTAGAACTCCTAAAGAGGATGGAAAAACAACATCCATCCCATAAACCAATTGGTATGGTGACATGCCAATTGATTTCTTTGTTGTGAGGCTATCAACCCAAAGTGCATTTATCAGCTTATTGTGCCATGACTTTTTGTTCTCTTCTAACAGCTTCTTAATAATGTTTACCAGACTCTTATTTGAAGATTCAACCAACCCATTACCCTGTGGGTAATAAGCAGTTGAATGTCCCAAAGTAATATGGTATTTGTTTCAGAAATCTATCATTTTTTTGGATTTAAAAGTTGTAGCATTATCTATAATGAGCTTGTTTGGACAGCCAAATCTAGACAAAATATTGGTTTCCAGAAATTTGATAATAACAACATTAGTAGTCAATCTGGAAGGTGTGGCCTCAATCCATTTAGTGAAGTAATCGGTAGCTATGAGGATCCATTTATGTTAGGCAGAGGATGGTGGATGGATTTCTCCAATGAAATCCAATCCCTATTGTTGGAAAGGAATTTCAACATATATGGATTTCAAAGGCAGAGGCAATCGTTTTCTTTCCCCCTCAAATATTTGGCATTTGTGGCAAGAGGTTACCTTCTTATGAAGATCAGGGAAAAGATTAGGCCAGTAAAAACCATCTCTAAGGATCTTATTAGCAATGGTTTTCCAGTATAGATGTCCACCATAATCACCTTCATGGAATTCCTGCATTGTTCTTCCTATATCATCTTTCAATAGACACTTTAGTAAAATACCACCAGCATCTTTCCAATATAAAGCATTATCTATGATGCAAAATTTCACTGCTTTTAACTTTAGAAGTCTAGCCTTTGTTTTAGTTAAACCAAGAGGAGAAATTAAATTGAATAAAACAAAAATGAGGTTTGCATACCAGGGTGAGGTCATAAAATCCTCATCTAATTGTGGAGTTGCATGTTCCTCCTAATCATCTAATGCAGCTACAAAGTTGATATCCAATACATTAAAGTTAGATTCAGCCATCAATTTGGCTAACCCTTGTCCTTTGATAAGCTTGGTTGGCTTGATTTCCATGTCATACTCAAGAATTATGGCAATCCATTTGCCTCTTTTACCATTTGGTCCATTTTGGGTTAAAATATCCTTAACCACAACGTTTGGTACATAAGCAATTATGTGAGAATGAAGGATATACACCCTAAAATCTTTGATTGCTTTTATTAATGCGAAGGCTTGTTTTTCCATTATATTATATTTTAGTGCAACATCCCTTAAATCCTTGCTAAAGAAAGCAATGGGCTGTTCAAATCTATTATTTAATTATTTAATTATTTATTTTTTATTTTTTCGTAAAAGGACAGCTGCAACAGTGTGTTCAGAAGCAAATGAAAATATCATCAAATCCTTAGTGAAATTTGGATTGATTAGGACTGGTGCTTTTGTCAAGGCGTGTTTAACTTGATCAAATGATTGCCTAGCCTCAATGTTCCATCTTATTTCTGAGTCTCTTTTCAACATATTTGTTATGTTTCTAAGAAGTTCTGCAAGGTTAGGGATGAATCTTCTTAGGAAGTTTATTCTACCAATAAATGATTGAAGTTCCTTAATGTTTCTAGGATGGTTGATTTTTAGAATGGCTTCAATCCTTTTGGGATCAATTTTGATACCTTCCTTAGAGATGATATGACCGAGAAGTTTTCCCTCTTCAAGGCCAAACAATGTTTTCTTAGGATTTAGTGAAATCCCAAACCTTCTGCATTTCTCAAATACTCTTCTCAGATGTAACAAATGTTCTTCATCAGTTTTGGAATAAACAGTAATGTCATCTAGATAGATCACAATAAACCTACCAATTTCATCAGCAAAAGCAATATCCATTGCTCTTTGAAATGTGGCTCCAACATTCATTAACCCAAAAGGAATCTTCACATACATGAAGGTACCCCATGGAGTAGTAAAGGTTGTTTTATCTTGATCATCAGGGTGAACTAAAACCTGATTATAACCTGAGAAACCATCTAATAAAGAAATCCTAGAAGATCCAACTACCTTCTGTAGAATATGATCCATTTTTGGTAAAGGGTAGTTGTCCTTTAGGGAAAATTTATTAAGGTTTCTAAAATCTATGCATAATCTAATTTCACCTGTTTTCTTCCTAGTTGGCACTATATTGGAAACCCATTTAGAGTATCTAAGAGGAACTATGATTTTAGAGTCATACATTCTTTTAATTTCTTTCTCAATTAAAGGCATCAGCACTGGATTTATTCTTCGAAGTTTTTGTTTAAATGGTTTCTGATCCTCTTTAATTGGAATTTTATGTTGTATAATATTTGTATCATAAGTTTTTAGATCTTCATAGCTCCAGGAAAAAACATCACTGAATTCCTTGAATAAAGCAATGTATTTTTGTTTTTCAGCAGTTGGGAGTGATTTGGATAGTTTTATGATTTTGGGATCTTTTTCACTACCTATATTACATTCTTCGACTATTGCTCCTGCGGGCTCAATCTTTGGCTTCTTAGCTACATCATTAAAATCAAATAATTCTTCCAGTGGAACTAGACCTCTAGGTAAAATGTTATCCTTTAATTAAAGTGTTTCAAACTCTTCTTTTTCTGGATCTATCTCAAGCAATTCTAATTTATTTGCAACTTTATATATGTGTATATTTACGTCTAATTTTTCTATCTACCTTTCTAGATCATAATTTACAACTATTTTATTTTCTAATTCACATTCCAAGTCTATACTATTATCTTCAAATTCATCCTTAGATTGCAGAAAGTTTTCAATTTGTTTATCATTGCAAAACACTTTCCAATACTTCATGTTATCTGGTATAGCTGGTTAATGTTTCACTTCCACTGTATATTGTCGATTAGGGTAAGGCATTTTACAGGAGCTGGCTGAAAAAGCCATACCGTTTGGAATGATATTTTGTTTTCTAGGAATTGCAGAAAGACCATAGTCTAGAAAAATCTCTAGAAAATCAAGCACAACATTTCTATATGCTCTCATCCTAGGGTGTTTAGTTGAATACTCTCCTTTAATTTGTTTTATAATTAACTCAACATCCCCTTGAATGGAGATTCTCTTGGCACCTAATTTTTTCAACAACTCTAATATAAGGGCTTCATACTTTGCTATGTTATTGGTACATTGAAAATTGAGCTTGTATGTGTGACCTTCAGCATGATTGTTTCCTATGTTTACCACCCATATTCCTGCTCTAGAGCCATCTTTGCTACAAGAGCCATCAAAGCTCATGTTCGAAAGAGGTTAAGGAATAGCGTTTGGTTCTATTTCTTGTGTTTGGTTTGGATCTATTTTAGAAATCTCAATTTTAGCTTTGATCGCCTGAGTGTTGATGTCTCCATCATTATAAAGAATGAAAGAGTCTAAGTCTAAGTGAACAGAGTAAAGAGGATAGTTGTGAGGCTTCTCTTGACTACTCACCATGAATTTCATCAATTTTTCCCTATATAATCTTCTTTTCTGACCAAAAATGGTATGGTGGCAAAGGTCATATCCATCTGTAGGGTACCTTGTAATTTTTCTCCCCATGAGCATGACAACATGTCATATTTCGGGGGAATATCTGCAACCACTATATCCATTACTAGAATTTTGGCTAGGATTTGGGCTAAAGTAACACACAGGTCCTTGATAAGACCTAAGCACCTTAATTTGATGGAATCAAAGGAATATGAGTTTTTATAAGGTCTGGTAATGTCAAGTCCTAGTTTCTCCATAACAGCTTTAGGCATTAAATTGCGAGAAGCACCTGAATCTAACATAGCGTTATGGATAATATTATCATGAATATTTAGGCTAACATAGAATGGAGGGACTCCCCCTTCTTGTGGTTTTCCCTCAACTTCCAGCCCAAATAAGAGTTCAGGCTAGTCATCATTCAGATTTACGAAGTCTGTATTTTCCCCTATATTTAGAGCTTTCGTCACTTGGGGTCCGTACATGTTTTTGTTCTAACTCTGTTAGAGGAATAGGAATTTCCAGTTTTTCTAATTCATTCTCAATGTTGAACGATGTTTGAATCTTAATCAGGTTGGGAAAGTCAGATTGATCTATAATTTGTGTTGTTATAGGCTCTTTTCGCTGACTTGTGGTTGGAATATCAGCTTGCGTATTTTTAGAAACACTATCAACTATCTTTTTGATAGGATTTCCTATTATCTTTTTGCCAAAATTATCAACATTCTTCTTAGGAAAACTATCTGTGGTTTTCCTAGGATCAGTTTCAGAGGATTTTTTAGCAGGATTCTCAGAGTTTTTGTTGTTGAGAGTGTTTGCATTCTTTTTTCTCCTAAGGTTATACTGCCTATGGACTTCCATGATGGAATTTTCAAAACCTTGTTTATATTCATCTGATTCCTTGGAGTCAAGTTCAGTTTGAGCTAGGAGAAAAAGTTATTGCTCCTCTTGAGTGAGAAAAATAGTTTCATCATCATTTATTCCCATCAAATTTATTTGACTATCATTTAAATCTTCAATAATATTACCCTCATCATTAGTATAATTTTCCTGAAAAGGAGGCCAGACCTGCTGGTCTAGACCCTTTTGTTCTCGTTGTTTGATTTGGGGAACATTCCTTCTAAGTTTTTAGTTCCTATTTTGAGGAGTAGTTTGATTTTCTCTCATTTGAACTTGGTTATTTACGTTTACTCTTTGCATCATCTTTTCCACTACCCTCACCAGGTTATCACTTTTATGATCACAGACAAAAGTGGAAGGCTCTTCTTTAATGGTAACCCTGCATTCAAATTTTAGTTTGGCCTTCTTGGCTAAGATGTTAGCTTCAACTTTTATAGCATTTGTTTGAATTCCTCCCAAAGTTGTTGGGTCGGTCTCTCTAAGTTGATACTCCATGTCTACATCAAAACCATCAGGAAAATCAATTAAAGTCAAGCCAAGGGAGGGCTTGATGTCTATAGGAATTGCATTGTAAACAATATTAAATCGTTCACAGTATTCTTCCACAATTTCATTTGGATTTCTTTTCAGTCTTTTGTATTCATTCAGGAGTTGAAGTGGATTTTTCTTGATTTCCCATCTAGCTAAGAAAGTTTGATGTAATGCATCAAGGTTGGCTACTTCCTGCAGGTAAACTCCTAAACCATTTTTTGACATCACCTCCTAAACTTTGAGCAAACAATCTCATTTTTACATCAGCCTCATCTACTTCTTGAAGGTCAAAAACATCATTCATTCTATCCACATGTTGTTGAGTAGTATGAGAGCCAGTATTATCAAAGGTCATAATTTTGGACTGGTAATCTCCAGGAATAGCATTCAGCTGGCCTGGTAACACCAAAGGTGCATACCTACCTGCCATAGCTAGTCTGAGAGATTGACTGGAAGATGGACCTATGGTAGGTGTAGTTGTGATAACTACAGGGATAGTAGGGGTAACAGTCTAAGATATTACATGTGAAAAAGTAGAGACTATAGAATGAGCAGGACTATGGGGTTGTAGGTTAACAAATTGGGAATATTGGGTGGATAAAGAAGTTGTTACAACTGTAAAAGCTGAAAATTCAACAAATTGTTGAATATAAGGTTCATCAATGGCTTGGTTCAAAACCGAAACTAGATCTTGTAATTTATCAAATTGTTATAGGGATTCAAGATCAGGATCTATTTTAAAAGGCTAGGTTTGGGGTATATATGGTTGCAGTATGGCTTTATCAATGACATTTTGATCTACAAAGCTCTCAGATTTTGATCTAAATAAACTATGCTGGAAAGGAAAATCAAACTCTGTATCTTGAATAGTTTCAAACTTCTCAGGAAGAGACTTAGACCTAGACAAGGACTATTCTCAGGAAGAGAATTGAACCTAAAAAAAGGGCTATTACTACCTTGACTCTCTGTAAGACTTTTCTTTCTCACCAATTTATCTGAATTATCTACAAATTAAAAAGGGTTGGGATCAGGGTGAGCTCTATTGAAAATTCTTTTAGGATCCAGATCTATTAAAATTCATCACATATGCAAATAAATTAAAATAAATAATACACTCAATATATACAATATTACAACCTCAAATCAAGTATTTCATGGTGATATGATAGTTTTGTTTTATTGAAATACTGATTAACTACCAGGGAATAATTATTTTCAATCTAAAAAGTATTCATCCCCAACGTAGTCACTACTATGTTGTCATTCAGTATTTTTGAGGTTGAGGGAGTAAACACATAAGACAACATCAAAACCACTTTGGAAGCTGGGATCTAGCCCTACCAGCTTCAGAGACAGATCTCTCTGTAAAATTTAGCTTTGTTTTATGTAAATTTTAGGCTAGTTATGACTGTACTGATTGTTTTGATTGAATGGTTTGATTGATTTAATTGCTATATTTCCATTGGGCTATGGAGTCTGAAGATTTAACTGGATTAGTTTCACAGGGCAAGGTAGGTTGCACTAATTGGATCTTCTCAGAAATTTAGATGGATTATGAAATAGCATAAATGTAAGATTAAGTAGAAATCAAGGAGCAATTAAGAATTCCTTGATTTGACTTCAGCAGAAAACATGAAAATTACTAACAGTCAGAATAGGGTGCTCTATGTAACATTTCCTATTCATCACAATTTTTGCTAAGTAATTGAGATTTTCAGAATAACGAAGGAAGGAAAACAATTTTTAAACATATAAACTAAAGAAATACATCACGATTTTGTACACCACATGAATCCTATGAAAATGTCCCTATATTATTGATGCTTCCAGCAACTTCAAAAAATTACAATTTGCAGAGGAAATTATATTCAGAAATCAACCCTTAATACTTCAAACAATGAAGTATTTATACAAATAATTACAAAATCATTACAAAATCGTAGTCTCAACCGATAGTGTATTATTAGCCTTATTCTAAACAATACAATGTATCTTTGGGAGAAAAATAGGCAACGTAGACATCAACATGGAAAGGTGGCTCTGTTTTGGTGGATTCAGTTGATGAATCAACCTCAAAACTGTGTTGCACTGATGTGTTGGCTGTCATGCTGGTTGTTGTGCTGAATTTTGTTTTACTGCATCTAAATTTCCCTTTAATCCAGTAAATCACAAAGCTCTTCCCACATTTTTTCATCTAGTATGGTTAATTTAATTACCCTCTAGTAAATCTCATTAGCCTCACTATATTTTACAAAAGTTGGGTTCACTATAAACACATGTTTTGTCTCATCTCAGATGTAGAAGTCATTTTCCATGGTTTCTAAAAATTCTCTGGCTATCATACTGTCTTTTATGCCACTGAACTTGACATTGCTTCTCGCCATTTCCTTCATATTCAAACATAATCTTCCCGAGAGATCAATTTATCATTAATCACATATATGTTAGGCAACCCTTTATGTATTAATGCTTCAATTATGTTACAAAACCTGTTCACTCCCAACTCTAGTGTTTCACATCTTTCCTCCAATTGACCAATGAGTTTCCTTTTAGTCAAAACTTTCTTGACTTCCAAAATAGTGGCAGTCCTATCATTGATTCCTAATTCTTCGAGTTCATATTTAGATTTAGAATTCAGGAATCTAATAATATTGGAGGCTTCTATGGGCATATCTCCCAACTTTTCCCTTACCTGAACAATGGTTTCTATGGCCTTTTCTATCAATTCTTTATGTTCGAAAATGATTTGGATAGATGGCCAAATCTCATTCATAGAGTCCAAAATACCTATCCAAATGGTTTCCTTGGCTTGGGCCAAGGTCTAACCAATTGAGGTATCCTTTTCTACCTTCTACAACCTCTCCAACACTCTCTGTGATTTCTGCACTTCAACAAGACGAGAAGCTTCAACTCTAGCTTTCTATTCTTCTAGAGCTTTGAGCTGCCCATGCAATGTCTTGATCTCTTCTGATTGGATTGACATGTTCTCTAGTGTCTTTGTCACCTGTTCAACACTTGCCGTATGAGTGGAAAAAGTAGCTACAGTAGCTATTCCTGTTGTTGGGAGCTAAGAGATGGGTATGGCATCCAGGGGGACAATGGACATCTTCTGACTCTGTTCCATCTCCTTTATCATCTTTTCCATTTCTGCCTCCATCTGTCTGATCTATATATTCTTCTCTATAATCAGCTTCATCATGTCAGCCTTCTGTGCCTCATTTTCTTCAATGTCTTTGGTTAAGGGATCCTCTGTGGCTGGTAGTTTTAATTGTTTTCTCAATGCTGCAATATCCAAAATTTTATTTTTGTTGGTCTCCTCTACAGAATTTATATCTTTAGGATCATATCCTATCTTGATTACCAAATCTTCCAAAGATTTGATCCTATTATCCTTTTCTAAGGAGGATACCTTTTCCATTTTCAACTGAGACTGAATGTTGGCAAATGAAACCTGCAACTTAGACAATGACATAGTAGTATTAGTTAATGTAGAAGATATCATTTCACCAGTCTGCTTATGCATCTCCATTTGATCCATGGGATGAATATCTTTGGTGCTGAACTCAAATGTAGTACTCTTGTAGTCTGTTGATGTTTTTGGATGTGGAATTTGGGCCTCAAGAAAGGCCATCTGCATATTTCCATGCTTTGTGTCAAAAACTGATAACATCTGCTCTGTGAGCTGAATGTTTGCTTCCAAAGTTGATTGTAGGTACTATTCTTAAGAATCTCATTCTTAAGTTTACTCTCTCTATACCTATAAAAAACAATCTTTTCCTTCTCTTCTTGGAAATTCTATGAATCTAGCCCTATTTCCTTCTGACCTTGAGATGGTGAAGTTCAAGTAGAAGATGCTACAAATTTGCTGCTAGTAGGAGGTGAGTCTGTAATTATGATGGCAGCATGCTCTTCTGTCTCCTTTTCAATATCTGTCTTAGGAGTCACTTTTTCCCTTTTCCTGTAACTGATCCTAAATTCTTTGGCCTCACTTCCTGTTGTTGATGATGATCCCTCCTCTCTTTGTCTTTTACTCATTTTCTCTTGAGGAGTGGGAGTCTGTAAACATGAAGTAGAAAAAAATTGTTCTTCAGCTTCCTGTAAAGTACTCTCTGACCATTCCAACTAATTTGCATACTTTTCTATCTTAGGTCTTTAGGTATGAATATAGGGATTAGTTTTGTTTTCTACTCTAAGATTTGAAATAATACCCCAAGGGTCATAAGACCATGTAAAACTCAGCCTTAATTTCATGTCTTTAAGAAGTTTGTCTGCTTCTTCACCTATTGTCCTGGTATTGCATATAAATGGGCCCACCTGTGTCTTTATGTGAAACTGTGACTTCTTCTTAGCCACCACAAAATGAATGTCATCAGAATTTAACATCTGTCTAATGTATTCCTGGGCAAAAATACTCACGGGGAGGTATTTAGGGAGTTTGTATGTGCCAATTCGCATCCATAAACTCTTATTTCTGTATGGTTTTTGTATAAATACTAATCTCCAGTCTTGGCCTGTTCTATTAGATGTAGAATCCTTTTGATTTCTTCACTGATTCTAGGTTGTATGGAATTGTTAAGGATGTTCATGGTTGGGTGAACACACTCCTCAATAAAATTCTTGTAAGAGAATTCATGCTGCTCTTTCATGACCAATGAAGTCCAAAAAATCACCAACTACTAGTTTCCTTCATCATCTATCTTCTGCATTACAAACTGAAATTGTTTGCTTGATAATAAAGGAACATGTAGATTAAAATGGAAGTTTAATTAAACACCTGCTATGTTGGAAATTTTAGAAACTGTTAATGAATGTTGTGAGCCAAGAATTGACTGAAATTGAATAAAATGGATGGTTTACTGTCTGTGGAAAATATGGAGAGGAAACCTAGAATGGGTTCATCTACCCACTGATCATAATAATAACCAAAAATATATGAAATTATGGATATAATTTTTTTAGGTTGATCAATGAAGATAGAGGAAGGGTATGGAGGATTCTTCTTAGGCAACTGGGCATTTTCAGGCAAGAATATCTCAAAGATTTTGGCTCTAGTAGCGAAATCAAGCTTCTGATAAAGCTGAGTGAGGCCTTCTAAGGAGAAAGGGGCACTATTTTCCATAGGGGGAACCAACATCATCTGGTTTATGGATTGGGTAGTAATGGTAAAGAGGATTTCACCAGATGTGTCCATAATAGCTCTTTGGCCAGGGACATAACAAGCGTTACATTTTCTAGTGAATTCAAGGGCATGGAAAGTCATAGGGAAGATATAATGGGGAAGATTTGACTCCTAGAGTCAAATTTCATCAGTTTTTTCTACATGCTTGTCTTCTAGCCAACAGTATAACTCTAAAAACTCATAGTCGCATTGGGTTTCACTGATCTAATGATCCCTGTCGGCTAAAGGAATGTGATCTAAATCTATGGAGGGAGGGATTAATGGATTGATTGGTTTCTCCTGGGTTTTTCTCTTTGGAGGCATGATTGTATTAGTGAATAATTACAGTGAGAGAAAGGAAGGCTTATTGGGAATAAATTTAAGTAAAATGAATTATTAGGGGAAATGAGACATAGTGCTGACAATTCCAATATGGTTTAGGTCGAGGAAATGCTTTGAAAACGGTCATTGTGTAAAAGTTGTGAATTATAGAGAATGAGTAGTGAAAGGGAGGAAAGTGATGTTTCGAAAGCTTTTAAACAACAATGGGAAGTTTCGTTGGAGGTGGCGCAGGACCGTTAAGTTCGAATAGTTACCTGGGAAGGTGAATTGAATGTCAAACAATTATTTTTGTGGGGAGAGCAATTAATTGGATAATGGATAGGTGACGTGGCGGGAGGTGAGTGACGGAGGTGATGAAGTGGGGACATGGTAAGTGGATGAGGGGAAGGTGGTTTTGGAAGGAGTAGCGGGTGGTAAGCAGTATTGGTTGGGGGGGGTGAAAAATTCGGAGAGGGCACCACGTATGAATGGGGACCAACGGGAGAAATAGGCTTTTCGGAACCCCCCCCCCGTCCCCCACGGTGAAGGTAGGATGAAGAGGGGGAGGCGAAAGTGAATGAGGACCGTGGATCGTGAGGGACAGATGATCTCGATGCTCTAACAATGGCATGCTTTAATAAAATACGACTAAAGAAACCTTTGTCCATGTGTGCCTTTATTTCTTGTTTTGAGCTTAGGATAAAGGTTAGAAATATAAAATATATCCAATACTTTATCCATTCGTGCATTTCTACTTTTTACATTGTCACTAAAACTTTGGATAAAATGGAATATAAGCATATTTATAAACCAACTATTTTACCTACCCTTTCACTAAACTAACATTTTTATTCTTCTAAGGGATGCACTTAGATTAGCAAACCCACATTACTTTTATTGAAAAATGAAAACTATCTAAATCCTATCACTTATTTCTCCTATTGATTCAGATTAAACAATTGAATCAATGTCATTTTCTACCTAACTACTGATTTACCAAGATTAAACTTTTTGGAAAATCTTTATTCTCTAGTCTAATTTATAGAAATTTAAACATGTTTAACCATGATTATACTGTATGATTAAACAAATAACTAGTCATTGTGGCATTTTAAACAAACTGCACACAACCTTTATTTATTAATGATGAAAAAAAACTATCTATCAGTAGTGGCATTTAGACTTGCAACACTTTTAGTATTATTTCTTTTGATGGGGTTCTATCTTTTATTCTTTTTCAATATTTTTGTTTTTCCTCTTTTATTTTATTTTATTTATACCCTCTTTTCATTTTTTATTCTATTTTTCGTTTATTTGGAAATCATTTGCAGATTGACAATTATTTACAATATAAGATTCCTGAGATAAAATACTCAATCACCTTGAGATCTTATAAATTATAGGACCCTAACAGTATACACTGATACTTTTTGGCATTAATTTCAGAATTGTACCACTATTTTCTGCCACTATTTGGTTGTTTAATCCACACATTGTTGATAGATTTGTACCTTTCTTGTCTGAATGAGGTTGACTAGAGGTTTTTCTCAGTGAATAATAGCATGGTAGGGTATGCATTACTGTCAACTATACCAAGAAAACGAATTGGAGGTTACACTTGTTCCATTTTAGCAACAACAACCTCAAGAGAGACTTTTTTTCTTAGGCGGAATTAGTACAAGTGCTAAATATGGCTAACCAATCAGATAAGGTTCTCTCCTTTGACAACGCCAGTGTAAGACCCTTGTTTTTAAGGAAATTCAAATATGCAAGATTGCCAACTACAACCAAAGCAACTTGAACTAGCGTTTTTTTATCACATAACTAGTATGTGAAATTCAACTTGGCTTTGAATAGCACTATACCCGGGACCATTTGGTTGTTAAATTAAAAAGGACAAATGTGGAAAGAAAACAATTTAAGCTTTCAACCTTGACCATCATGGGAAGGTGAGTTAAGACCATGGAATCGAAGTGAAGCAACTAATCTAGACAAGGAGAATCAGGGTTTCATCATAAGTCAAACTTTGACAAGGCTAATAAGGTCTTTGGTTAAACTTGTTCCTGATTAATCATCTCTCACCCACCAAAACTATGACAACCCCCACCAATGAACACATGGAAACTTGACACCACACTCTATCCCTACAACAAATATAAATTGCTAAATATAGACATGACCAAAAAGTAGCCTTAACTCCAAAAAAAAATAAAGAAGTAGGAAAGGTTGAATATTAAGGTAACATTTGTGAGACTACCATCATATATAGCAAGTCTAAAATTAGACATAGCTAAAAATAACAACATCTTGCATGTGGATGAAAGTAGTCTCATTTAACTCACTTCTCAACACTGAACCCAAATATGTGCTCAGGAATTACATGTTAGTGTTGAAAAGAAAAACTGCTAAAAATAATAGTTGTAAAACTACTTACACATCACCCAAAACAGGTTGATCAGAATCATGAAGTTGTGAAGTCCAAGAATATATAAATATATTTGCAATGCGGGCCCTGGATATTTGGCTCTTGGAAAAAATCAAACTGCAAAAAATAGTTGTTTGTTGGAATATGGTGAAATTGGCTCTCATAGAAGCTCTCATCATTGTAAATGTTTCGATGTGCCTATAATGGAACTAGCCTGATGGAATATTGTTGGATCTTAACCCGCCAGTTCCACAAGAAAATTTGGGGGTTACACCATTGATAAATGTATTTCCAAGATGTTGGAATAAGGAATCCTTTGGCCTTCCAACAATTTTTGGGTTTCAAAACCTCATGTAATACTCATTTTTGTGTGGAATTTTGATGCCTTACTAACCTCATTGTTAATTATGTTTCTTCTTCCATGTATTGATGATTTTCTCAAGCATTTTGATGGAGGTATATACTTTACTTCTTTGATGCTAGCCTCAGGCTATGGAAAATATATATTTCTTTGGTAGATGCCACCAAGATTGATTTTCCCACTACTCTCGAGAATAATGGGAGACTTGATCAAGGTTGGCTCTATATTCGTTTAACTCAATAACATACTTACATAGCTTCTTAGGGCAAGAATTTGCATGTAATTTGCCAAGTCTTGCAATAATTAAATTTCAGGAAAGGATATTGTCTAAAGAGTGACCAAATCAAAGTATTTTGAAATTGTTATTTCAAAACATGGAAGGCATATGGATCCTCCCAATATCAAGGTAGTTTCAAAGTTCACAATGCCAATTTTGGTAAAATTTGCACAATGGTTTCTTAATGTGTGGGCCATTGATATGAAAATAATGCCTAACTATGCCTCTATCTAATCTCCTTTGCACGCTTATTTGTTTAATTAAACTCATTCTCCTAGTTGTGGCCTTCACCAAATTAAGCTTGCTTTGTCTTGGACTCTTGTTATATCCTCTTGACCATTTGATCATTACATTTCTGTTTACAAAAATTATTTTATATATGGCCTTGTACATGTGAATTATTATCCTTATGCATCACATGGCTACCTTCATATACACTACACTTACAAATGTACACAACAGAATGGACAAGAAACAATGTCATTGTAACCATCAAAACTCAAAACTTCCTATGTTGGCATCCAAGTCAAGAAAGCATAGTCTTACAAGTGTGAAGCAAGTACATCTCTTACTCATCTTTTTTGGAAGAACAAACATATTCACTCTCATTGGTAGAAGTGTTATATATTTCTTTGGTTGAAAGGATATATCTTCTACAACATAAAGGGATGCCCTATGTGTAAATGCAACCTAATTGATAAGATGATGAAAAATCAGCTAGAGACATTGGAATCAACATGTTCCATGACATGGAGGATAGGAGTACAAAAAGAAATCAGACAAAGCTAACTTAGAGGACAGAGTCCCATTATTATAATTTTATTTGCTACAGTCCTAGGAACTATTGCCAACAAAAAATATTGAGAACAATTTCCAGTAAAGATCAAAAGATAATGATTATAATGCTTTCCCTAGAAACATTTAGGAACAACTACTAGTCAATATTGTTAAAAAAAAACCCATATGTACCATGTTGAATGCTTTTGATTTCATGGTATGGGAAAGTAGTTCAGACATGATATCATTATGTCTAAGGTGAAATGGCAGATGAATAATAAAATCAAGCAATATTATAAGAGTCATCAGATCACATGTTTAATAGAAAATATGGAATCATATTTCAGAGTGAGACATATCACAAAGTCATATGTTCAGATGATTTCATGTGGACTTATTCCAGAGGTCACAAGAGTGCATCCTAAGAAAGAAATGACTGATGCATTTATGTTTTACTCATTATAACTTAACTAAAATTTTAAACACTATAAGAAAAAACAAAAACATTTGAACAAGCTATGAAGGTTGCTTGACTCACTTGACAACTAGTGACATCTTTAGTTCTTGTTAAAGATTTATGATGTTGGGTATTTCACAAATGAATATTTTCTTTCCTGGGAAAACTTTGGTGAAAAAATGTGGCACTTTTCTGTGGAAATAGAACCATATTATTTACTCTTTGCAATGATTGCCTTGAAGCCTACTATAAAAGTAATAGAAACCATGTTCAAAATTGAAAGTATTTTGAATAACATAATCTCAAATCAAAAAGTTAAAAATTACCATATTGGTGTATTATGGAATTCTCAGGTTTCTTTAAATCATTAAACTGATTAAAATTTAACAAAATCATAAGAATAAATAACATCGTTTAAGATCTAAGCCAACTATTAATGTTGCTTGACTCACTTGGCAACCAACAATGTCCTTGGTGCTTGTCAGAGATTCCTAATGTTTGTCAACCTGCCTTAATTGTTGCAAATGTCGCCTTGAAGCCTGCTATAAAAGTGCAAGTCAGATTCAAAATGCACAATATTTTGAATAATAGTATCTCAAATACAAAGTTGAAAATTCATATATTTATTTAAGTCATTGGAACCTAATTGAAAATCACCAAAATCATAAGAAAAGAAAAAAAAATTGATATATATATATATAAGCCTCAAGGGTTAGCTCAATTGGTCAAAAACCGTGCCTCGCCATCGGGAGGTCACAAGGTTGATTCTGCCTGAAGCCCTTGGGGTTAGGTCTTGCCAGTAGGTCGAGGGGCGATTAGCCCTGATTTTTCCGTGGATGTAGCGACCACTCACTGACCATGGTGTTCGTGAACCACACTATATATATATATATATATATATATATATATATATATATATATATATAAAAGAAGGCTATGAATGTTGCTTGACTCACCAGACAACCAGTGATGTCCTTGGTGACTATTAGTGATTTATGATGATGATCAACTCCTATATGAGTGCTCTTTTCACCATTGAATCTCCGAGGATGAATTGTGGCAGTATTTTGTTGACATGAACTAACATTACTCACTTGCCATGAAGGTATGCGTAAAGCCTACTATAATTGTAATACAGATTTACAAACAATGTACGAAATGAATAGTGTTTTAATGAACAGATTCTGAAATACATGATACTGCAAATGGAAAAGGATAACAAAAAGGCATCTAAATGTCTCTTACTGTAGTTGTAGCATACAACTAGCATCATATCTAAAATATAAAAGAGAGAATTCATTAATAAAAATATGCTTAAGTTGTTTCAAAATTGAAATATTATTGGAAAGAATGTTTCCTTACAGTTTCAATGACTTCATAACATTTTTTGTCATTGATCAATTGCCCTTGCTTTTTTCCCAATTCCATTGAAGGTGCCCCCTTGCATCCTTTTTATTTTTTGTTGAAGCTCTATCAACTTTATACGTGGAATTTTCAGCCTCACTATCTTTCTTTATCTTCTCTTCAATAATATTGGATGAACCAATGCTTGACATTTTCTTGTTGTTTGGGGTAGGAGAGAGAGTGTTATTCTGAATTTGAATTTTTTCCTTCAATACTTTGCTTTCATTCTTCATATTATGTGAATTTCCATTAGGTGAACCTATGCTAAATGTTTCCCTGTTTGTCACAATCAAAGATCTACTTCTTATGCTCTTTGAAGAAGACATCATGTCATTTGACTGATGCTCATCCTTCACTTCAACCCTTAGTGGACGAGTTCCAACACTTCTTCTCATACTAGACATTTTAAGCATGTGTAACAACCCAGATTTTCTAGGCATTGCAGCTTTGAATTTTGAAATTGTTGATTGATAGTGAACATTGCCAAATGGGATAGCTTGTGCATTTGTGGGGTTCTTCAATTCCTTCCCACTACCTATAGACGTTGTAATAGAAGCTTGTGACATGGTCTCATTATTGGATTTGTGCAAGCTAGCTTGTGTCTCATTGTCATCATCAGGATTATGTAAGGAAGTAGCCGAACCCTCGTTAGCATTACAATTTGAATTGAGTGATAATGGTTTTTCTCCTGATTGCCTATAATATGGATGAAATAAACATTGAATAACTTACCTAATATAAACACAATTGCATAAAAAATGACTTGATAATCTAGCTAACCAAGAGATATTACTACAGTACACCTTTATGGCAGTTGCGCTATTTATTCAATTCAGATAAGTTCAATTGAAGTCGTGTCATTTTGCTCCTTGACCAACTGTGGTTTTCACAGGGATGACCCCTTGATTTTGAGATCCAATTCATAAGGCTCGGAGAAACATGTAATGACTTTGGGACCCTTCCCTTCACTTTAACAAAAAGTAGAGAAGATGATACCAGGTCACGAAAGGATTTTTTATGAAACTGGAGAGGAATTTAAATCATCATAATCATGTCAATATAATGTCTCAAATCAACACTGAAAACAATTACATAGAACAATCCACATCCATTCTAATTTCCTCAAGATTTAGAATGTTTATATTGAAGAGGTTAAAGGTTAAAGAAAGTAGGGTCTTACAGATGCATACCGTCGAACCAACTATCATCCCTGAGTATTGAGTACCAAAATTTAAATGGTAGATGATAATTGTAATGAAATTGAGAAAGTTTTTTACTAGTATTCTTTGTTGGATCTTCCCTCTAGAGCTTAATAAACCCACATGGGGGCCTCTATTTTACCTACAATAGTTCACATTGTCCCCTTAAAAAATTGTATAAACATTTAAAAGCACAAGGACCTGTTTGCCGATAAAACCCCGTACCTCTGTAAATGCTAGAATATGTAATAATGATTGATTAAGAATAATTATATGCATTACCATGAATGCCTAGGAAACAAACAATCAAGACTTGCCCTTACTAGTTGATTGACATGCTTTGGCAATCTTCAGCGCCATATCTTTTTGGATATTTCTTATGTTTGAATTTGAACTTTCTTGCGCCTCATACAGTAGCTTAAACCTCCAATTATTTTCTAGACGAATTCCAGTGTATGATGTTATTTGTAAAAAACATTGCCCATTAAATTCATTATCAGTTCCACCATGGATTTTCCACAACAGTGTGGATATGTAGATTTTGAATGTAATGTTTATCAGAACAAAACACAAACAGTAAAATTTTGGGTTCGGAAAAGAAGAAAAAATTGATTTGGGGATTTAAAAACACTACTGATCACATCGACATCGGTCTAAAACCAGTCTATGAGCTTTGAAAATTGGAACTGGTTTGACAGTTTTGGGGAATGAAAAATTATCTCATGGCAATAGATTTTGGTTTGATGAAGCTTTGGTATTTGATTTTTATTTTATCTATTTAGATTATTTCATTGAGAATGAAAGTGATGTAGGTGCATCTAACCTAGGGTTGAATCTTTACTAAAGGAGTTAGTTTCTTAAGTTAGGATTTAATTATTTATTGTATTTTCATATAGTTTTAGGAGAGAATAAGAATTATTGTAAATAGGAGAAGGTTCGAGAGTATTTTGGAAGAGTTGAGATATTGGTGGGTTAGTTAGATCTTATCTGGAGATAAGGGATTAGATGAGACTTTTTTATGGATCATGAGAGATATTGTTGGAGTTTATTTAGGATATAGAACCTACTTTGGGTTGAGATCCACTTGTATAAATCTAGGTGAGCCCATGAGGCATGTAAGTGAGTAGAGTGAGGAATGAGAGGCCAATGATTAGGCCAATAGTTCTCTTGTAAATATTTTATTTATTAATGAATTATTTATGATATTTTATGTGCATACGTATTGTGTGGATTCAGTTTTATGTTGTATGTGTTAGTTATTAAGTTGCAGGCCCTATGGTCTGTGGCATCATTTTGGTATCAAAGCCTACTCAATGGAGTAGAAAATGCTTGTGAGAGCTATGGAAAATTGTGATTTGTGTGGATTCAGTTTTATGTTGTATGTGTTAGTTATTAAGTTGCAGGCCCTATGGCCTTTGGCATCATTTTGGTATGAAAGCCTACTCAATGGAGTAGAAAATGCTTGTGAGAGCTATGGAAGACTGTGATTTGTGTGGATTCAGTTTTATGTTGTATGTGTTAGTTATTAAGTTACAGGCCCTATGGCCTGTGGCATCATTTTGGTATCAGAGCCCACTCAATGGAGGTATCAGAGCCTGCTCAATGGAGTAGAAAATGCTTGTGAGAGATATGGAAGATTGTGATTTGCTGACTGTGGAAGAGTGTTGGAGGTATCAGAGCCTACTCAATGGAGTAGAAAATGCTTGTGAGAGATATGAAGATTGTGATTTCCTGACTGTGGAAGAGTGTTGGAGGTATCAGAGCCTACAGAGCCTACTCAATGGAGTAGAACGTTGAGTAGAAAATGCTTGTGAGAGATATGGAAGATTGTGATTTGCTGACTGTGGAAGAGTGTTTTCTATGGGGTAATCTAGAGCAGTGTGGAATGATTATCATGACTATGATTGGAATGTTGTGTAGAGAACTTTGTGGAGAATTATGAGCGAAACTACTGTGTGGAAATGCTAAATGATGTTGCATGGAGCCATATGAGTTGTGGACAAAATCAAAACACAACTATTCCAATAAATCTAAGAGAATAGATATGTTTTAAGCTATGTGGGATCCGAGTATAAGGAGTTGTGATGCTATAAAACCTCTCTGCTGTTATAAATCTTGTCACCATTATTTTTTTAGAGAATCAACCTTCTATGTCATGAGTGATCAACATTAACCATGCGGTTATCGAGTTGCGTGGAGGAGAAAACCCACTATTGTGGAGCCCTATGTGCTTCTTGGTCACCGAGGCATGAATTTTTCGACAAGAGAAGACCTATGTATGGTAAGGAGCCATTAAAGAGTTGATGGGTTGTTTGAGTGGATTGGATGGAAAAATCTGTGCAGTAGCAAGTGGAGTAAAACATTGTGCTGAAATAGCTTGCAGAAATGCGTTGCAATTTGGTTGGAAACAAAGACGTTTGACTTTGACGGCACGACCAAAACCTGATCTGTTTAATGAAAAGTTGAATTAGAAAATATGAATCGTCTCTTATTCTAGTCAGAATAATGAAAGGGAGTCATTGAGTAGCACTGCTGAGGATATAAAGGAGTTGTTTTAAGGAATGTCGAAGTGTAGATTTTTTTGAAGCCACCATGATCAGAACCGAGAATTTGAAATAAATTCTGTTCAATTTTACAACACACGGTTTCATAGGATTTTCAAATGAGTACATCAGAAGGAAGCACATATGATTTGCTGCTTAAATCGAGAAAGTAGATCATGGTTTTACTTACAGTTTGGGATTTTCATGTTCCAGAGAATTACTAGTTTAAGTAGCATGGAAGGGGTTAAATTTCCTTGCAACGCAAAGGGTGTGGCATGAATTTTTAAGGGCGAGGTTTCCAGTGTTCTTAATTTGAGATGGGCCTTCTCAATTGGAACCGTAGCTTGTTGTTCCAAGATAATTTTTAATTGTGCCCAAATCAAGTGAAAGAGAACGCAACATATTTAATTCAAGTTAAAACTAGTGCAATCGAATTGTGAGTGACATCGAAAAGTTGTGTGTGGAATTCAACGTAGAGTCTGCATGGGGCAATACTCATCCAAAATCGAATCTACAAAAATCCATTATCAAGGAGAGGCCAAGCAGCATCGTTAAGAGGTAAGAAGTTGTCGGAGAACGTGTGGATACAACATGTGTTAAGTTCCTGGGAACCAATGCTTTTATAAACCTCCATTTTTGGCTTTGTATGTTGATAATATTGCGTGGGTGTTGAACCAATTTCATGGATATATTAAGTTGATCTCTGTGTGTGTGATGGATTCTTGTGATGGATTCGAACTGTTGATTGTGAATTGATTCCTGTGATGGATGAATTCCATGTGGATATGATATTGATGAATTGAGGTATGCATTAGGTCTTCAAATCATTCCAGGAAGGTAAACCCTGTAGTTATAAAGCATTATGTCTTTAGTTACAAAGGTCACATTAGAGATTAGACAAATGAACAAATTGAAGAATAGTGATATGGCAAGAAATTTTCAGATTTAATAGCTGAAGTTCAAATCTGATAGAATTGAGAAGGACTTCAATAACTGTAGGAACCTAAAAGAGGATCTGATAAGTGAAAGTTCAATGCAAAGACAAAGACAACTATAAGTTTTATAGGGACATTGAAGGTATGACAAGACTCTGAAAATTGAAAGGTCAAACTTTTGGAAGTGAATCAAGCCACATCAAGCTAATATATCTGTGTTTTAGCTACAAGAAAGTAAGCCCGCAAGCACATGTTTGTTTTGATGAAGCTATGATTCGAATTTTGAAAACTTAAACAGGATAAATAATCCAAAGTATTGAAACAGGTCCTATTTATGAATTAAACGCAGAGTCTGTGGTATATTGAAATGTGTGAGACTGTAGATTGAGAGAAGAATCACTGGGAAAGCTCATTGAGAATAAAATATTTTCGAGTTGACATTTCATTGGTTAGTTCTTTTCATCGAGCTATTATGAAAGAAGATCATGCAGATGAAATGTACGAAGTGAAATGATGTATACCACGTGATAGAAGAAAATTGCGCTAAGGGTAATGATAAGTCTTTACATTTTGTGTTTGAAAAATAGCATTTGAAAGGAAGCTGGGTTTGAATCTTATATAAATCATTAGGTATTGCGCCAGGCTAATTATAAATTGTGGGTTGTGCCAGTTTTATGGTAATGAGAGTGAGATGAGATGATAATCCATAAAATAGAGTAGAATGACCGGTAGTAGTGCAGATTACAGTGAGAGTTCTATGAAAAATATACAGATCCGGTAACTCCTTGAAGTTTTGGAAATCTCCATCATTTGTTTCGAGAATTTATCCACTCCAATGACTAGTCTTGTATTCAGTTGATACATATAAAAATTTTGTATGGTTGCTTTAGAAATTAAAGAATTAATTTCTAAATATAACAAATCGAGTCATGTATAGTTGAGTCATGAAGATGATATTTATATATTGTATAAAAGGGTGCATTTTCGGTTGTCCTTGACACCCAAGGTCCATTAATGTAAAGAGTTGATGCCAAATTAGAATTCTAGAGTCAAAAAGTCTTAAGTCAAGTCAAAAGTGCGTTTAAATTTGAGAGATTGAATGTAATTGGGTGCATGATTGGTAGAGACCGACACCCAAAGTTTGGTCAATGTATTGTAAAGACGAGATATTGCAGTTGTTTGCAGCAAAGAAAGTATAGTACAAAGGAGCTTATGCAAGGGAGAAAGGAGATGAAGATGACTATGGATAGTCATTTTCAGAATTCAGAGAAAAGCCACATTAATTCCATAACAATCGGCGTAAATGATGAAAAAGGGATTGTTGAGCTGAAGGCATGATTTGACGTGTTGATGGAGCTGCTACATAGTCAGAAACATGGATGGATAATGAAGAGCTAGATTTCCTATCAAGCAATTGATTGCAAGGAAACATAAACACAAGCTAAAAGCTTTGTTAAGGGAAGTGGAAAAACTCCAGATAACCAAGATGAATGTAATAATTTGTGAACCAGAACAAGGACCGATGCTTGGGGAGGACGATCATGATGTTGAAATGAAATCTGTTTATGTGAACGTGGGTTTGATTCCCACAGATGGTGCCACAAACTGTTTAGAATGTGAACATAAAGACTTGAGGATAGAATCATCTATCAAGACTATAAATTCTTATGTTTTTAAATCTGACAATTGGTGTCTGGATGCATGATGTGTTGCAAACGATGGATAGGACATTAACTTTGTTTCATGTAGAGATGGAGACTATTTCATCGAAATGATTTCTGAAAGAGACAGTAAAATGCTTATGAAATGTGAAGAAGAACTACAATTTCTAGAGAAGATGTTGATGTAACCTGAATCTAATCAAGTTGCAGATAAAGAAGAGAAATGTTAAAGTAGTAAAAATGTGGAACCTGAGGTAAAATGTAGTTTACAATTTAATGTTGAGGATGCAAGTATAGAAAATGGTGATGAATATGAATTAATGTTCCAAGATAATAACAATAAAATTCAATCGGAAATTAGATTGGATATTGAAATTTAAGAATTAAGGAAACTAATAGAAAAAGTACACAAACCTAGATATTGCAAGATGAAGCAAACAGACAAAAACATGATACATTTGACTACATAAGTATACATCAACAAAGAAGAAGGAGAATTACAGCATAAATTTTGGAAGCATGGAAGACAGGAAAGGACAACCACAAAACATCAACAACATGACAAAGCAACTAATTTACTGCAAATTAAAGTTTTGGATCTAGGAGGAATTTTACCAACTTATAAAGACATATGGTCAGGAGACCATGATTTTATTTTACCTGGGGAGTTTGATGTGGGTGCATCTAACCTAGAGTTGAATGTTTACTAAAGGAGTTAGTTTCCTAAGTTAGGATTTAATTACTTATTGTATTTTCCTATAGTTTTAGGAGAGAATGAGAATTATTGTAAATAGAAGAAGGTTCGAGAGTATTTTGAAAGAGTTGAGAAATTTGTGGGTTAGTTAGATGTTATCTAGAGATAAGGGTTTAGATGAGAGTTTTTATGGACCATGAGAGATATTGTTGGATTTTGTTTAGGATCTAGAACCTACTTTGGGTTGAGATCCACTTGTATAAATCTAGGTGAGCCCATGAGACATGTAAGTGTGTAAGAGTGAGGAATGAGAGGCCAGTGATTAGGCTAATAGTTCTCTTGTAAATATTTTATTTATTAATGAATTATTTCTGAGATTTTATGTGCATATGTATTGTGTGGATTCAGTTTTATGTTGTATGTGTTAGTTATTAAGTTGCAGGCCCTATGGCCTGTGGCATCAGAAAAACACATTTCAAGATTTTTATTTATTTAATGTAAATTATATGGTAAAAAAATAATATAGATATATAAATTCATGTGAGCGTTTAGATGAATTTTACTTTCATAAATGTCGAATAGTATATTAATGTTAATTTAAATTAAAGGGGTGGATTTAAAAGTCAAAGAAAGAAGTTTATTATTACAGAGAAAGTTTGATTTAATGATAAAATGCTGAGGAAATTTTCATCATTGAGTAAAGTTTAATTTCGTTCAGGGTTTTTATAAGGACTAAGTTGGGTGTGCCTTTAATTGAGGCAAGGTGGCATCCTCATTGCACCATTTGTGATGTTTATACCACAAATAATCCAATGTTATGAAGGAGTTGGTAGAGGGTTGAGAAGTGGACCAAGGCTTCAACAAAACCAAGACGATGGAAAAAAAAACAAGATTTGGAGTTTACGCTTGGGCACATTGGTTTTGCACAAGGATGGATTGGTAAATAGGTTCCATGAAGGGTGCAACATAACCAACCATCCCAACTTGCCCAAGTGAGGAAGAACCAAAGTGGGTGAGAGCACACATGAACTTGGTGGCATGGGTGCCACAAAGGTGTGGCATGAATAAGGAGCACACCCCCCAACAATGAGTCTGGACGAGTTGACCAAAGTGCCAATGGATCTAGCACAAGGTGACACTGGTTTACTTGGATCGACAAGGGTGGATGAACATGGAACGCGTTGAACATTGGAGGTCCCCCCAAACCAAAGTAGTGTTGTGGAAGAGACACTCGTAGAGACAAGATGACCCAATTGAATGGAAGGGTCACAAGGCATAAGCTAACCAAAAGGGGTGAAGTCGCATATATATAAAGGACACACATGATGGATGGGGAAAAGAACAACACATCAAATATACAAGTCAAGGGACAAGTGGGAAAGTTGTAAGGTGAAGAGGAGAAGCCAAGCATTAAGAGGAAAAGACAAGTCGAGGTAAAAAAACCAAGAGCAAGGGAGCTCGGGTGAGTTTGCACTTGGCAGATGAACCAAGCAAGTCGAGAAGGAACTAAAGGGAGCTATGAGTAGGGTACAGATGACCCATTAGGTCAGTTAAGCCAAGTGGGACAAGTTTCTAGGCAAGTAAAATTTTTGTTGGCTTATTTGTTGTATTAAGGGTTAAGCGTATTAGACCCGCATGTAAAGAAGTTTTACATTGTTTAATAAAAGTAGAAGGTTGAATGGTTTTTCCATGAAAATTGAGTATTTTGGAGATGATGTTGTTAATGATGTAAATTATTTACGTGTATTACACATGAATGTAAGTTAATTGAAGTATTGTGAAAATAATTTAAAATATTAGGGGCAAAGTAATGAAAAATATATTTAGGGGAAATAATTTAAAATCCCCCTCCAAAAGACATGAGAAAACACTTTTAGAGGTGATTGTTATCACTCCTAAGAGCCTTCAATTTCCTCCCAGTGTCTTTCTGAACAAGTGCTTTAAATTCACAAAATTTAGATAACGTATGATCTTTCTTCTGCATGAAGAAAATCCATCACTTACATGAGAAATCATCTACAAATATTACATAATACATGTGCTTATCTGTGGAGACTATCGAGAATGGTCCACACACATTTGAGTGAATGCTTTCAAGGATCGCTTTCGCTCCACTGTCCTTATCATGAAAGGTGGTTTTGGTGTACTTCCCCAATGTACACCCTTTGCATGTATCTATTTGCTCTAGTGCACCCTTGGGAAGTCCTGTAGAACTCTGTTGCATGATCTTCAAAGCTCCATGGTGCAAGTGGCCCAATCTTCTATGCCACAATTCACTAATGCCTCGGCTCTGTACCTTCTTTGCTTTTGTGATCAATGTTGCACAATCTTCTACATCTGATTTCTAGAGGTTCTTCACCTGAACCGTGATTCACTTCACTTGTCCTGAGGATATGTGAGGAAGGAAACCCTTTAATTTTTTAAATATCACATCATAGCCACGATCCTCCAACATAGCAACTGAAACTAAATTCTTCTTCAGACCTAGAACATACATGACATCTTTTAATGTGACATGAGAATCAAACTCCCTTTGAAAAGTAACAATATTGATGTTAGTCGCACTATACCTTCCATCATCTCCCATTTTGATGTGCATCTGGAGGTCCTTCTCCTCCAAGTCACTGAAAAATTATTTGTTGTCAGTCATATGGAATAACGCTCCACTATACAGATACCACACAATACCCAACATTGATGTCACCATGCAAGCAATGAAGGTGAAATCCAAATCGAAATTTGAAGCAAGAGCTTCACCTGATCCTCCTCCTAAGGGCTTCTTGTCGTCCTTCTTGTACATACACTTCATGGCATAGTGTCCCAGCTCATGACAGTGAAAAAATTTAATCTTCGACAAGCCCTTATTTTTTCCGCCCTGACTAGAACCTCCTTTTGATTGGAACTTCTTTCATTTTCCTTTCTTCACCTTTCCAGCTAAGGCATAGTTCTCCTCATCATCATGCTTGGATGAGGTTCCATCTCTGGTGCTCCGCCTTATCTCTGCTTGCACCAAGTTGGACTATAAGTACTCCCACTTTGGTAGATGCTCCCTCCCATTTACTGAATCCTGGTAGTGGTGCCAGATATTGGGAAGGCTTAGAAGTGCTAGGTTGACCAAATCATCTTCAACAACTGTAACATCGATACTCCCATGCTCATCCCGACACTAGGTGAATCTTCTCAAGTATTGTGGTATTTTGTCACCCTTCTCCATCTTGATCTTCTGAATCTTGTCCTTAAGTGGCAACTTCATGTGGTCAATGTTGTTTTGAAACAAGTTGATCAAGACATGCCACATTGCATATGGTGTATCCTTCCCATGGAGGTTCGATACAATATGATCTCAAACTCCTTCTAGTATGATCCTTATCACCTTTGCAACACATTTCTTCCACTCTGCCAGATCTTGAGCATTTGTTGTTGGAGGCTTAGGAATATCATTGTCTATGAATTCCTTCATCCTGTTGTCTTCCAACACTACCTCCATCCTATCCTTCCAAACAATATAGTTGTAACTACCCATAAGGGCATATTCAAGTCTTAATCCGTAGAGCGAAATATCATTGTCTCTGAAGAATGATACTACAAATTTGATTTCACCTGTAAAAGAAAAACTCGTATTCTCCTCTTATAGACTGATTTCTACCCTGGTACCATGTATAAAATCCTTGTAGATTCAAACTGCTAATTGTAATTTACTAAAATAATAGACTTGAATCCACTCTACTCATCAGGGGAAAAATTAAATGATCGTGAAATCACGAAGCATACAAGAGAAAGAATTTAATCAACACATTACACATTGATTTCATGGGGAAAGCCACAACTAAAAACCCTTGCTATCTGTATATTGCATTAGTTAGAAAATATAAGAATATTACAATTCTTTTCTCAATCCCGAACAACCTCTCCACTATCTCTATCTCGTTCACAGCTTCCTAGACAATCCCATGCCAATACTTAACCAAATTTTGGCTTTCCCAAGTCCCTATTTCCTTGCATTGTTTCCTTGGGAATTATTCCCCTATTAATTAGGGAAATTCCTCAATACAAGGACTTCCTCTAACTGCATGCACCACATGTACGATTCAAATGATTATACAACTGATAGTACACTACCTTTGAACTCCAATCTCAACTAGGTAACTCTCAGATCTGACATGCATGAGTTATTTATGATGAATCATCAGTTAACCAGTTGAACACATGAAGCAACACCCCATTGTCTGGCCTCCTAGTAGTTCCTCCATCAATTGGAACTTTTTTAACTTTTTTAACTATGTTAAACTGAATTAATTAATTACAACTCAAAATAAACTCAACCAAGGCTCCTATAATGTTGGAGACACTCTACATGACTCAAGTTGGACCCTCAACTCGAATTTACTAAGCCAACTAATTCAAATTAACTTAGTTAACTCATACAAGTTGTCTTGTGATGTGGAATTACAATTTTATTGCTAATTTATTTTAAGGAAAAAATTAAATTAGGATTTTCTTGTTGCATTTTCAACAATAAATTCCACATACAAGGAGTTGTTGCTCTATGATCTTATGCCCGATTAAGATCACCAGAAAATAAAAAGAATGGCTAAGAAAATCCAACAAATGTCTCCAAACCAAATGGTCATGTGAGAAATTTATATGAAATTTATAATGCTATAAAAGATGAGAGAGTACCTTTCCTCCTCGCAGGTCAGTGAAGGGTTTTGGGCCTGCTATAGAATTTTTGTGCTCCAATCAAGCAATCCTTTTTATCTGCTTCTAATCCAAAGTCTCCAAACAAACAAAAATATAAAAAGACGACAAGTGATCTTCCATAGAAGATCATCAACTCAAAACATCAAGATGAAACATTGCAAATACTGATATAGGGAAAATGAACATTAATTTACATTAACCATATAAATGAATGTACATAAATATACCTCTAGCTTTGGTACCCCTATCTTCATTCTGACAAAGTCTCCCCACTATAATTTAGAAGGAACCACAAAAGTATGAAGCCCTCAAATATGAATCACAATGGCAGCATAGACTCTATCACAAGCTCACTCTCCAAATCTCTGGCTCTCCAAAAATTATCCTCAACCTCTAATATGATCCAATATAAATAGGAAGAAAAGGACTCCTAGGAGGATGAATGTAGATGCTTAGGACAAAGAGAAGTTAGAGAAGATTCTTAATAATGAGTCCCATCTAGCTTGAATAGATAGGATAAGATGATGAGTTGAAATGATCTCCTAGGAGCCAAAAGTCTCTAGAACAAGTCCCTCAACCACATGCACAAAATAGTGAAATATCAACTATAATCACACGAACAATGTGTCCTTTGTGCAGTTAGAAGGTTCCAACCGCATGCACAAGATGGGCTCCTTACTATTGTAGCATACCATGGGGAAAAGAGTGTTCAAGTCCTAGAAGAAGGTCAATCAACACAATGACTCATAGATACTAACCCAAGGAAGAAAAATAGGTTGATAATAGATGCCCCCTAATGCATGAGGTCACCAAAGTAACTGATGACTGAAATGCATTATAATAGAGCTCAGAGGTCAAAATATAGGGAGGAGAAAAATCTAGGAACTCAAATCAGAAGACAAAAAAACTGAAGTCTCATCTTTGTTGATAACATCCCCGAGGTGGGCATACCCATGCTTGATCAGAAATTAATACTAAACATGGCCGCCAAAACATACACTATGGATCCATGACATGAAATGCTAGATCATGGCCACAAATAAATACATAGTGGATCCATGCGATTCAACAAATAAATCATAGCCACCAACAAATACAATTTGGATATATGTCACAATATACATCATTAGGACTATGGACACATAACAAACAGGAGGTTCCCCATAATAGCCCTCAAAGTACATAAATGATACATAACTCCAACACAACTTGGGAAGGGTTTCATATAAGAGTGAGATGCCCATACCTAGGGTCTTTGAAATAATCCTGATAGTACGAATAGATGTGTTGAGGTTGAGCATGGTATAAACTGCCTTATTACCATCCAATGAGATAAAATAGTAATAGACGTGAGAGAATCCTCCAATGAGGAAAACAAACCCCATGAAACCTAGTACAGTCCACCAAGTGTGAATAAATGAGTTGATGTCGAACATCAGTGAACTTGGTCGATCAGGAGTCAATGATGTAAAGCCACTATCGATTGCGATGAATCCTACCACTGAGGTCTGCAAGCTCCAAGGTACTACTGGTTGCTAGATCAAGCTCTTAGATAATGAGTTGAATTCGACATGATAATATCTATCAGAGGAGGGCCTTGATGTATCCCCCATCAATCGACACAGAACATAATAGGATGATGTGATTGATGGATGAAGTCATGAGATGATGAAGTACAACTGACACAGGTACGGTCGACTCAAAAAGGTCAACATGCTACTACAAATGGTCGACACAGGCTGAGACTTCCCTTGAACACATAGAGGCATGACACAAGAGTGACTCAATAGCATGACTAATGAGCACCATGTGATATCATGCAACAATGCAGGAGGTATTGAATCATACTCCATATGACTGAAAAAGTAACCAACCAGAGGAGTAAATAAACTCATATGGATGGTATGACTCCTACGCAACCTAAAACCCAACTATGAGATAATGAAGCAAATAGGTGTCATGTTCAAGGGCAGAACAATTTACACTGCATTTTGATGACTAATGGAGATGAATGTTCCATTCCCTTTCTCTTTTTAGAATTTCATTTTTCATAAGTTTATCCCCCAAGCCCAAAAAAGAGATAAAATTATACAAGAGAGAACTGTCTAGTAGTAGACTAGAGTATTGATTTTTCTTAGCTAGTCTACTCAGTCCAGAAAAGGTTTAAACTTATACTGAATAGATGACCCTTTAAGTACTTTAGCGACCGTGAAGGAGACAAGTTCACTCAGAAATGTTATCTAAATTAAGGAGACTAAAAAAATCTTAAAGAAAACTCCTCGTAGAGGAACGAGTGGTGTAAGGGGTAGAAACTGGTTCCAATAATGGTGGAACTACTCATGATAAAGAGGACAAGAGGCTGGCTAATAAGATCACTCATCGTAATGGTTCCTCCAAGAAAGGTTAAAACACCAAGTGAGAGTGAATGGTAGGCCAAAAATATGATAACAATGGAATGAAGAAACCAAGGGTCATCGTGCAAAAATAGTCTGATAAAAGTGGCAATCGCAAGGGATAAAAGTGGTGAAATCCTTTAGGGATATAGCCAGAAATAAGATGAATAGGACATGAGGTGCAAATTCAATGTCATGGTAGGTCATACGGAGGGATTCTTAAAAGGGAATAAAATTATTGCATGGAAACCAAGATGATAAAAAGGTGTTATAAAAGGGTATCCATGATTAGGTAAGCTCTACCGCGAAGCGATGACATGCATAAGGGAAGATAGCTAATGCCACAACTTGAAGGGGTTGAACCTAAGGCATTAAAATTGCACTAACCATCAAAATGAAATAGTGATGGAAAAAATAACCTACCCTTATATGAGAGTAAAGTAAACATACCTTAGGCCCATTGTTGTAAACGAGACCCCCATAAAGTGACACTAAAAGGTAGCTTGCCACACTCCTACAAAAAGTTGACTAGGAAAATGAATTATAAACCAAAAACCTTCTCAAGCCCATAAATTAAAAAAAAATGAATATTCTCTAAAGATTCCAAAAAATGTTATAAAAAGAGCCCATACCTCTTCGTTTAGTCATTATGCATGGAAGAAGAGAGAAGGAGAGAAATTCCAAGCTTCGTGGTGCAAAGGCAAGGAGGAGCAAGAGTAGCCAACGAAGGAGCTTCCCCACCAAGGTAAGTCGATTCGTCCCTCTATTTGTACATTTAAGCATGGGTTCCTCTTGGCTGAAGTCATTTTTAGGAAAAAAAATAAATTTTTGCGAAGAAAAGCCCTCAGCTACACACATGAAATGGGCAAATTTCGTTTGAATGAATCCAGTCACACGGATGCAACGCATTCCCTATGACTATGATTGAATATTACATGTTCCAACGGTGCATTTAGGGTTAAATTTGGGATTTTTTTTGTTTTTCTTGCCCAAAATTGATTTGTAGATTTTTTACAGTGGGATTTTCATTTTTTACCACGACCATGATTGATAATTTTTTTTCTTTGTGAGCGCAAGAGAAACCATGGTTGAATGGACGAAGAGAGATCATGTGTTCAATGAGATGCAGTCCATGGCACATCAACCAACCTTCTATGCATTGGGGAATGGTGGATTAAGCATGACTAACCAACCCATTTTGCTTAGCAAAACCATTCGGTGGTGGAATTTGGACTCCCAACAATTCATAGTGGGGTAAGAGTCATTTTCCATAGAGTTGGACGACATCTATTTCCTCACCAATTTGTCTACGTAGGATTCACTAGTTGTGTTGGCAGGGGTATGAAATACTAGTGGAGAAACAATGTAAATCTACATTCAACAACATTGCAGACTGGGTGTATTTAGAGATAAGGATAGAATCTTGATTGAGGATCTTGTAGACATCACACTCCAAACCCTATCATATACAGTGACTCAGGTAGCAGGTATAGAAACACCCCATAGTGTAACCAAATCACACCTAGAGTTGGTTCTTAGATGCATGCAACCTACCTTGTTTAACTGGTGTGAAGGCATGTTGGGAAATGTCAAGGAACAACTTACCAAAATGAAGAGAGGGAAGATCAAAAACTTTGGCAATGGGAGTATACTAATGAGTTTCTTTTTAGAGAAGATATTGTTCATGAGGCCAAAATCACTTGATTATGTGGTATATATGTTGCCTTAAGGGGCTTGGACCTAGGTTCAAAGCGTACTGCGCACCAACAAAACCCTCAACCACTGGCCCTTTTGACAACGACCTGCAAGAAGATTGCAGTCTCACCCGAAGTGGTTATGGGAGGTTGCAGAATCAGGTTTATGTAGCTAGAGGGATACTACGTTGAGGCATCAGTGTGTTTTCTTATATTTTATACTGGTCTACAACTTCTCATGCATAAAAAGACTTCACACTAATGCTTTACTTCACATATTTTCACTTAGTACATAAACACATCAGAGAACAATATACATGTATTCTTTTTCATAAATAAGTAAAAAGCATGCATATTAGTACATATGAACATAATTTATGAATACAGATACATAAGACTTCGTCGAAACTTCTTCTTATTTATTAATATAGATCTTTTAGTTCATACAACTTCTCGACCTGTGCACATAGCTGCAGGTGGTCTACGCACTTAGCTGCAGACTCTTCAAAGACCTTCGCGCACTCAGCTACAGAGCCTTCCCTTTAAGGCCCAAAATATATAGTAAAGACAAAAAGTATGATCAATTCATCTATAACTGATTCCCTTCGACGAAGTATTACATCTCTGTTGGGCATGGGATCACCCGTAGCATGTTTTTGGGGCTCAAAGCCCAAGTTTTGGTCAATGTAATGTAAAGACTCTGCGAAGTACGGGTGTGGAACGTGAAAGTCTAGGATGAGTCATAGGGTTGTCCACCCTAAGAATTGTAATTTAATGTAAATATGTGTCAGCTTACCCATGGTCCACGGACCATGGGATTGTATAAATAGAGCGAGGCTCTAAGTGTAAAGATAGCTAAGGAAGTAAGGATAGATAGAAAATGTGAAGGCATGGTTAGAGCGTAGATTTGGATGTGAAGTGTGTTGGGTCATAGTAGTGGTAGGAGGCTCTACAGCTGAGTGCGCAGAGGCCGAGTAGAGTCTGCAACTGAGTAATGGACCCCTGCAGCTGAGTGCGCAGGGCGGAGTCGAGTCTGTAATTGGATTGTACTTGAAAAGGAATACTAATAAAGACAAGTTTGATTCATGATTTTATGCATCTATGTTTTTGTTTATCCTTATGCATTTATATTGTTTATGATTACGTGCACTTACTTGAATGTTGAATGAGTAATAAGAATATTGGTCCTGCACAATTTAAGTTAAGCACTAATATAATAGTGCAGTAAGAATAGAGATCAGGATAGTACTTTATTCGCACCCGTTATAGAGGTGCGCACAGGTCACAGAGGATAGAAAGCTGCGTGGAGCAATGAAAGCGTGCAGGTTCGAACCGTGAACCTCCAAAAACTTCATCAAGACATCCTTAGGGTGCAGAAACCTAGTTCCAACACCCTCCCATACTACTTCGGGTGAGACCTCAGTCCGCGCTCTGTGGACTGTTGCTGAAAGGGCTAATAGTACTGGGATTTGCTTGGCTAAATCACTTCTAAACCTAGGTCAGGCCCCACATAGCCAAAAAATGGTTCCGTTGTCGGGACTGAGATCTGCATAAGGGATGTCTGATGTCGTGCCATTGGAACCCAACAAAGAAGGAAATTGAAGAGTGGTTGGACAAGAAGATTCACAAGTTCGCGACATAGGAAAATAGAACTCCGCAAGTATCTAAGGAAAAGTGGTTGGAGCGCTACGTGTATATGGAGATCCACGAGGTTTTCTTTGCATCCTTTCCTTCTGAGTTGTATGAGTGGATTGCGAAGTTAGCCGACAGCCAGGGCAGGTGTAGGCTCGACAAACCAATAGTGTGGACTCCAAAAATAGTGCACAGACTAGAAGCATCAGAGGACAAGATCGCGCGAGCTGTGGACCATTGGCTCGACTGGATAATAGGGGAATTTATCGCTGAGTTTGCAGTAGACACGACCGTGCTATAGCGAGGAAAATGACGCTTTCTCAAAGGACTGCGAGGTAAGTATATTAAATATTTGAATACTTGGATTAAGATGTTATTGTATGAAAAAAGGGTCATGTGAACACATTAATGTTTGGAACTACGTAGAGCGGAAAGATCTACAAAAGTAGCAAAGAATTAGAAAACAATCCCTTAATTTCAACTTCGTGAGAGAGCAAGGAAGAGCTTGCTAGGGTCTCTCCGAGGAGTGCGGTCAGTTTGATAAGGCAGTGCATTCCACAGTTACCTCACGTCCATCTCCACCCACTCCACCTCCACCACCTCCATAGTTCAGTATGGTGAGCACGATCAAACTACCAGTATTCAAAGGAGTAGGGAATGAAGATCTGGACCAATTCTGGTTCATGGTAAGAGCAGTATGGGAAGCAGAAGGTGTCACGGATGACAACATTAGAAGGCTACATTGGTGAGCGCGCTCTAGGATCGTGCATTGACATGATATATCAAGAACTCTAACAACCACCCAATTGTAGGGATAGGAGAGATCCAGACCACGTTGAACAGAGAATTTAGAAGGCCAAAGTCAGAAACACAATCAATCATTGAGTTTAAAGAAATCGCGATGCTCCCATGCGAGATCCCTATACCTGGATCAATGACTGAAGAGTATGATTTGTGAAGCCCATATGGCGTTGATGGATGGACATAATCGGGCATGGTTTGTAGCATCTCTGACACTGCACTTGAGGACGTCACTGTCACAACAGAAACTTTCCACCTAGGCCAAAGCGTTGGAAATGGCGATGAGATTACATGAGACCCCAATATAAGACCCTGGGTTGGGAGTTCAAAAATCCACGCGCAACTACAGAATCTATGCATGGAAATGCAAAGTTTGAAGCAGGATAGGGCACCATGGCCAGAGGCACGCAAGGAAGTATGGTGCATAAAATGCAAAGGCCAGGGCCATGACAAGGATCACTGTCCAGTGTTCACGAACTACTTGGCAGGAGGAGGGCCAATGCCATTGAGACCGGAGGCATAGGCAAGGCCAAGTGCGGCACCCGCTCTATGGTGCACGATCTATCAAATAGGAGGGAAACACATGACAGATAATTGTCACTTGTTGCAGAAATATACACAGACGCCCCAACAGTTGTTTTGTAATTTCTGCAGGTTGGTAAGCCACGATGAGCGCACTTGCCACAGCTACGAGCTAATGATGGATCAGACCCCGGCCTATAGGATGCAGACAAAAATGCAAGCCCTCAACCCAACTGCGGGGATGGTGCGCACTGGATTTCAGGGGCAAGGTCGAGGACGAGGAGGAATGGGACCAGGAAGGGGCTGCGGACAATTAATTTCTTACAATTGCAGAGGGCCAGGGCACTATGCACGTGATTGTACCAACCTGACGAGGATATCCTGTTCGTATTGTGCTCAGTTTGATCATGAAACAATAGATTGTCCTACGTTGATCACCCAGATGCATGAAAAAGGGGTATTCCAACCTCCTCCAACTCAGAATATACAAATGATGAGGTCTGAGCCGTCGAAGAAGACCCAAATGTGAACATGATGCTCAAAAGCGGTGCGACCATGGGAGAGGATAAGGGGATGCAGCCAGAGGAAGATACATGGGTTCGCAAGGCTCCTGTAATAAACCTGAGTTTGAATTAGAACGCACAAAGGAGACATTCATGGAAGCTAAGAAGAGCTTCACGGAGGCCTCCACTTTAGGTAGTAAGGATCAACCAGACCCAGGAATGGATCCTTCGATGCTCACTACCTTTCTAGAGACATGCATGAAACTACTGCGTGACAATAAGACAATTAAAGGACTACAGGATCTGATCACCAAGTGCACGGGGTCAGGAGAACCACATGTAGTCCGAAAATTAGGGAAGCATGAATTGCGCAACGGAAGGGAAATGAGGTTGACTGCGCAGATTGGTGAGTATTAAATGGATCATGTAATCCTAGATCTGGGTTCAGACACGAATGTGTTACTGAAGCAAACATGGGAACACATGGGTAGGCCCACGTTACAATGCTCCCCTATTCAATTACGAATGGCGAAGCAACAGAAGATTTTTCCCATGGGGAGGTTGCAAGGGGTAACAGTTGATATTGAAGGCGTGAGCGCGTAGGCGGATTTTGAGGTAATAGATATTGTCGATGATAGCAATCCCTATCCCATGTTGTTAGGAATAGACTGGGACACCGATATGAACAGAGTCATGAACTTGAAGAAGAGAAAAATGATATTTGAGAAAAAGTCACTACGCATAGTAGTCCCACTGGACCCAGCTTAAGGAATGTGCTACATTGAACCAGTGCGTGATGATGATAGCGATGATGAGCTAGATTGTATTTACAAGATAACTGCGCGAGACCAGGATTGGGTGAATTCTACTGCAGATGGGAGAATCTTGTGGAAGCGCGAAAGCTCCTGCACTTTGGATTCAGATGAAGAAGTAGAGGGATGGCAGAATCTGTTGCACGAATGGACAACGCTGAGCTGCAACATGATGTTTAGATCACTGCATTGCGTGACAATAAAGGCAAGAAAGTTGCCGACATATGATGGATTGACAGCGATGGACGAATTCCTGAGCAAATTCGAAAGCGGAGTACCAAAACAATAGCGATTCGATGCCTTGAAATGGGCACTGCGCGCAACACCTGCACGATGGTGGGGTATACATCAAGGAAATATTGAGGACTAGTGCGGATGTAGAAGGATGATGCGCCTACAGTTTGGAAGCCACCAGCTTCTGACAAAAGTCAGTCAGCGAGGACAAAGTAACTTGCGCGCCCACCTATCTCGATGGGTACAGACATGTGTTGTGCAGCCCACACTAGCACACTCCAAATTCAGGATCGAAAATCGAAACAAGACACAGCAGCAAGAAAGTTGACGCGCACCACAAACATTCCACGTAGAAGCATTTAAGAAGGTATGCAGAGTCCTAAACAGGGTCCACCAGGCAAGACGGACTCATTGGGACTTGCGCGTACCAACAGTTTGATGGGCCTATAGGGCCATGTGCAAAAACCTGAGCATGGAGATGATTCCAAAGCCGAAGAGCCGAGCCAAGACCATAATTTTGGAGGAAAGGAATCCTCACGCAATAACTCTCACAGTTGGGACAGTATGTGAGGACCCGGATGAAGGAATTATGTAGTTACAGGAAGCCATTCGGTGAGGGAACCTTAAGCTGCACGAACTCGAAGAAGATTGGGTATGACTAAGGAAGTAAAGCATTTTAATGGATGCGAAGATCAAAAACCTAGAAAACGAAATTGCACAAGAATGTCGCGTCGATGGACTTAGAGGGACCAGACAAGATACGGATAGCCAGACTCTTGCATTAGAAGATTGTCGCCAAGGATTTGTGACTCTACTACCATGGCTGCGACCGCACCTTACCAAACAAAGTAACTAGAGGAGTGCACCGCACAAGGAAGAACGCGCGGTGCTAATTGTTGCGAGGGTAATGGAGGAGTGCCTGTGGACCAGGCTAGAAGGTGAATTGAAGTCTCGCACAGGTGGTGCGACCACCTGAGTAGCCATAGGAAGCACAGTGTCAGTGCTCCAAGAAGTTGAAAGAGAGCGCGGGACTATAAAAAAGTCTGTGTGGGAACTGCACAATATGGAGGTTGCACGTAGGATCAGTATGTCACAGGGGTCACGCCGTGCATAGGGGGCTGCGCTGCCGCACGGGTAGGTTGGGAGGTGACCATTGGTGTCACTGTTCATGACAAGATGTCTAATTTAAGGCAAAGAGGAGCGGGCGGTGAGCAATTAAGACACGAATTAAGAGCTAGATTTGGGACGATCTGCCGCCAAGAAGGCATTAATGACTCAGAAGTGGGGGAAATGGTCGAATTCAAATTCAAAAGATGCTATAAAATCCCTAGGGCTAGCCACAGGGCAACACTTGGTTGTTTGAGAATTGATCAATTACATAGCAGTGAGCGCCGCGTACTCTTACCACTTTTGACTGTAGACACGATGACTGCTACCAAACCAAGAGTGCGATTCGTCGAAGATATCGTGGAGCCCCATATGGCCCATGAGGAGCCCGGAGAGGCGACAGTTGCACTAGAAGTTCCAAAATCACCACGGACTCCATGGCTGAAGAAAGATAAACAGACTATGGGCCCAGTCCGTGTATCCTCAAGAAACCCACGGTTTAGCAAATTGCCAATGGAAGAAAAAGGAAAAGCTGTCACCATTGAATCAGATTAATAGGAGGAAGACTTGCAAGCTCTAATCACTCAAATTGAAGTGCAAGACAATGTGGAGGAGGATGTCTCACCAATTCCTTCTGTAACAAAGTTACCCACGTACATCCCCCTATGGAAAGGGAAAACCAAGATACCAAAAGACCTGGAGACCACGAAGAGTGCACTCCAAACCCCGCTCCTCCCTGATGGTATAATGTTTGAAGGTCCACCTTTGGGACGAGTACATACCATGAAGTTTGAGGATTAGGACCTCGCGAACAACGAGAAGTTCCCACACCTGGCCACGGAAAGTTTAATGAAGCAGAATTCAGAGGGGCCCATTAAAGTTTTGGAGCCACAAAAATGGTTGCGCGGTGTAGAGAAGGCTGGGTTACTCCATCTGTGATGGGTACCGCACTACCACCATGTGCCCATCACCATTTTCATCATCAGGCAGCTACTGTGCTTGGTGCATGATTGGTATCTCTGGCTGGAGGAGCCAATTCCCACCATGGCTGACCTAATTCACTGAATTTCTCGACTACTCTTCAAAGGACATGACCCCGTGGCCATAGCGAGAAAAAGTAGCTACTTGGCCCTCGCAGAAGCTACAAAGGCCAAGTATAAACTAGAGAAGAAAAAGCGAGGGTACAGAATCGTAAGCATTAAGGACAAAGGGGTGCACGTAGCCACCCAGCTGCCGGCTAGCAAGATGATGAGGAAATGTCGTGCCAACGAAGTACTAGCGTCTATGATTGTGCTAGAAGAGCAGTGCGCGGAGGGGGTACAGTTCAACTGGGCGCAATTCCTCTTCGAGGAGTTTCTAATGAACTACAAGGAGGCCCAGGAGCAGGGTAAGACCTTCCGCTACGCGTGGTTGCTCTTATCCTTCTTGTTGGTTGCAGGGGAACTGCTGGAGGATAGCTAGTTTCCCAATATTGAGCATGATCTGCCCGAAGCCGCGAGGTATGCCTCGCTCTGGGCTATAAAAGACATGAAGAGTATTTTCGAGACAAAGGTGTTCTAGGTGTTCATGGAGGTAAGCATCTGAATGTGGATCAACCGAAGGTTGCACCTTCTCCCATGGTTTATAACAGCTTGCAGAGCTCGACAGAGTTCAAGGTAGATATGCATAACCTGTATATCTGGGCGTGCAAGGATCTAGTGCAGAAATGGTTGAAGCTTCCGTTCATCGTAACCAATGATGAAATCTTCACAGTGATGGAGTCATGGCCTCTGGAGTGGCATGCACCGAACATGGCTAAGGTGGAAAAGGTAGCCACGCAAAAGCAAAAGGAAGCAACCAAGCATCGTATCACAAAGCTGGCCGAGAAGCGGTGCAATGAGAAGGCAGCTACGAAGGCTAGGGCGCCGCGTGAAATGACATTAGAGGCAGCGGCGCAGAAAAAGGCTGAGGAGGCAGCAACAACAGTAACGTAGACAACAAAACAAACTACAACGCCAACAAAAGAGCTTGAGGAGGGCTAGGAGATGTCCACGGGGCATCAATCTGGGGAAGTGGACAGGACAGAAGAGTGCGCGGACCTCGGATCAGCATCGATCCAACTCAAGCGGCCATGCATCCCTGAGAAAATAGCTCCCAGGAAGAAGGTGAAGGTGACAAAGATGTTTGTTGACCTAATCACGCTCACAGAAGGTGATCTGTTTAACATCGGTGAAACGGTTCGCGATGTCACAAAGGACGCACTCTAGGAAATGATGATGGAGTAGAACACTGTGTTGGGGGCGCTCAGCGCGCAGCTACAAGGCTTACAGGTACAACCCCCCCAAATAGGTACAATGGCTCTGTATGTCATAGCAGGAACTGCAGAGGCCGAACAGACACTGTGCGCCTATATGGACAACCCTTTCGTGTTGCCCGAAGGTGCCCTAACAGTAGCAAGCAAGGTTGACCGGGCTGTGATGAGTAGCATGAAAGACGTCAGTTTAAATTTGGCAACCCTGCCACATGAAAATCTGTACCAATTGCAGGATGGGACCATCGCAGAGCTCCGTGCCAAGGAAGGCCACGCGATCTAGGTCTTGAACGAGCAGAAAATCAACATGGATCAGCTCAACCTCCAGCATGATGAGTTGGTTATGCAGGCTCACGAACTAGAGTAGGCATTGGAGGATGCATGTAGGAGCGTCCCAAAGTTGGCCGTGCTGGCAGATTTACCAGCAGCAGAGCGGGTCCACCAATTGGTGGCCAGAGACCGCGAGGCCAAGGAGGAAACAATGAAGGTTCAGTTGGAGCTGAACCTGCAGATCGCCAAGCTATGGTTGAAGGCGTAGCCCTCCACGCCCCTAGAAGTTAGAGAGAAATGCACCCGCGCTATCCAAATGGGGTTGGAGCAAATTGGCCAAGTGATACAGGACTGCACTGGGATGTTGGATCAAGCACTAACCATGCTTACATACCTGCAGGAAGATCCAAACCTACAACGCCTAGAGATAGAGGTGCGCGAGTTGCAGCAGGAGTACGACAATGTCTAGGGAACTGTACAGATGGTCATCCTTACTCAACAACTCGCCAAACTATAGCAGGAAAGGGCACTGAAGGACCAGTTAGATGCCACGCGACAAAAAGAAGCCTTGCTTAAAGCGCGCATCCAGCCATGGATCGATGAAGCTTTCACAATTACAGCTACCATTGAAGGAAAGTTGGCACAAATGCAGGGACTTTATGTGGTTAGACAGGAATGTGACCCTGCTCACGAAGGTTCAGAGATATGCGTGCAGCAAGTACAACATACAATGGAACAATGTGTCATGGACACCAAGCTAAGCGACACCTGCTAGATGGACTCCACACAAAGACCGTCGCACCAATGAAGTGACTCCGGACGAGTCATGATGATTGTGTTTGGGGCCTGTTGGGCATGGGATCCCTCGCGGCATGTTTTTGGGGCTCAAAGCCCAAGTTTTGGTCAATGTAATGTAAAGACTCCGTGAAGTATGGGCGCAGAGTGTGAAAGTCTAAGATGAGTCATAGGTTGTCTGCCCTAAGAATTGTAAGTTAATGTAAAGATGTGTTGGCCTACCCATGGTCCACGAACCATGGGATTGTATAAATAGAGCAAGGCTCTAAGTGTAAATATAGCTAAGGAAGTAAGGATATATAAAAAATGTGAAGGCATGGTTAGAGCGTAGAGTTTGATCTGAAGTTTGTTGGGTCATAGTAGTGGTAGGAGGCTCTGCAGCTGAGTGTGCAGAGGCCAAGTAGAGTCCGGAGTTGAGTGTGCGGACCCCTGCAGCTAAATGCGCAAGGCGGAGTCAGGTCTGTAATTGGATTGTACTTGAAAAGGAATAGTAATAAAGACAAGTTTGATTTAGAATATTGTGCATCTATGTTTCTGTTTATCCTTATGCATTTATACTGTTTGTGATTACGTGCACTTACCTGAATGTTGAATGAGTAATAATAATATTGGGCCCACATAATTTAAGTTAAGCACTAATATAATAGTGCAGTAAGAATAGAGATTACGATAGTACTTTATTCGCGCCCCTTATAGAGGTGTGCACAGGTCGTGAAGGATAGAAAGCTACACGGAGCAGCACAAGCACATAGGTTCGGACCGCGAACCTCCAGAAACTTCATCAAGACATCCCTAGGGTACGGAAACCTGGTTCCAGCACCCTCACATACTAGTTCAGGTGAGACCTCAGTCCACGCTCTATGGACTGTTGCCGAAAGGGCCAGTAGTACCTGGATTTTCTTGGCTAAATCACTTTGAACCTGGGTTAGGCCCCACGTAGCCAACAATCTCCTTATATATATTTCATCACTACAAAACCATGGTCCACATATTATGGCTTTGACAAAACAACGAACTAAAACTCAGATATCTATTAAAAAATGAGGGGATTTGACCCACCCCAAAGCCCAAAGACATTGCGTGGTGAATAGAACTTTGTGGACTTTGCACACTCTACTCCTCAAAATGCGGAGTCTTTTGAGCAAAAATGGACCAAGTTGGGTCACACCCAACAGGCCCCCAACACTCACATTTGACTTATCCTAAGTCACTTAGCTAATGTGCCCTGAATCTTTGTTGTGATGCTCATGTAGGTGGCATTATATTGTTGACGTAATTTTGCTACCTAGTTCTCCTCTTAACGCACTTCTTCTAGCAATGCCTCTATGGTTGGTCAATTAGTCTTATGTAGCATTTCTTTCTCCCTCTTTCATAGCTTCATGAGCTTACTGTCGACTACTTGTGAAAGCTAGAAGGCCTCATCCTACCACGGTTGAGTCCTTTCTGTCAAAATCTACTCCTTTCACCAAAGGTCTTCAATTTTCTTTTGAAGAGTCTTTCCTTCAGTGATCCTTGCAAGCCTCTACGAGACTGGTAAGATCTTCGCAGTTTCCCGAATTTCATCCAACTAGTTTTTCTTTGTTTGGAGCTCCTTGTCAATCCTCTGAATGTTTGGATCCACCTACAGTGAGGTCCAAATCTACATGGTTTCATCTAGTAGTCTAGAACAATCCACCATTGTGTCAACGATGCCTTTCAGTGCAGATTTCAAATCATTTTCCCTTTGCTCGTGTACTTCTGGTGGAGTGATTGGCTGCAACCTCATTTGTAGCTCAATAATATTGACTTCATACTAGAACTTCTTCTCTACAAGATTATTCTTTGAATCTCTTATCACGAGGGCAAGCTTCGTGACCTTCTCTACTGGTGACTCCTCTTTGCAGACCTTCACATCTCAAACTATGCTACAAGTATCTGCAATGAATTTGATTGCTAGAAAACAATATTGATAGAGGTGTAGCAAGGCATCACAAAGTTAAAGGTATTGGCAGAGACAACTAGACAAGTAGCATAGATAGGTCAAATACCGCAGCTAGAGTGATGAGTAGAAACAACGTTCGGAGTAAGTATTTTTCAAGTACCAGCTGGAGCATTGCAGTTTGAATCACTAGAGGATAGAGAATGAGAAAAATCATGGGACAACATCAACATGAACATTGTTGCACTATCGATTCAGGTATTACATGAGATCCATCAAAGTATTATTGATGAACTGAAGGAGTGAGAACAACGCACTTCACTGTTAAGCATTCAGGTGGAAAAGGACATAGATTCGCTAAAGAAGGAGCTTGATCAATTGATCAAGGAAAGGGATAGAGCATGCCAGCAACAACAACAACTAGAAAAATTCATTGCATATAGTTGTAGCACAGTTCTGGACATGAAGGTCTGTGAAGAGGAGTCACCAGTAGAGAAGGTCGTGAAGCTTGTATTCACAATAAGAGATTCAAATAATAATCTCACAAAGATAAAGTTTGAGTATGAATTCAAGATTACTAAGTTGCAAATGAGGTATAGCCAATCATGCCACCAAAAGTACATGAGAAAAGGGAAAAGGATTTGAAATCTTCAATGAAAGGCATCGCTGACATAATGGCGGATTGTGCTAGACTACTAGATGAAACCATGCAGATTGGACCTCACTGTAGGAAGATCCAAACAATCAGAGAATTTTCGAGGAGCTCTAGACGAAGCAGAAAATGTTGGATGAAATTTGGGCAACTATGAATACCTTACCAAGTCTTGCAGAGGCTCACAAGGATCACTGAAGGCAAGACTCTTCAAAAGAATATTGAAGAGCTTAGATGAAAGGAGCATATTTTGATAGCAAGGACTCAACCGTGGCAGGATAAGGCCTTCCAGCTTTTGCAGGTAGTCGACAGTAAGCTCACGGAGCTATGATGGAGGAAGAAATAAATGCTACAAAAGACCATTAGACCAACCACAGAGGCATTGCTGCAAGAAGTGTGTTGAGAGGAGAAGCAGGTAGCAGAAATACTTCAGCAGTATAATGCCACCTACATGAGCATCATAGCAAAGATTCGGGGCACAACGACTAAGTGACTTGGGACGAGTCACGTATGAGTGTTGGGGGATTGTTGGGTGTGGCCCAACTTGGTCTATTTTTTGTCAAAAGACTCCGCATTTTGAGGAGTGGAGCGCATGGTGTCCGCGAAGTTCTATTCACTGCGCAATGTCTAGGGGATTTGGGGTGGTTCAAATCCCTTCATTTTGTAACGGTTATCGGGGTTTTAGTTCATTGTTTTGTCAAACCCATAGTATGTGGACCATGGTTTTTTAGTAATGAAATATATATAAGGATATGTAATGCTTTGTCGAAGGGAGTCAGTCATACATGAATTGATCATACTTTCTATCTTTAGTCTGTATTTTTTGGCCTTAAAGGGAAGGCTCCACAACTAAGTGTGCAAAGGCTTTGGAAGAGTCTACAACTGAGTGTGCAAACCACCTACAGCTAGGTGCGCAGGTCGAGAAGTCGTATGGACTGAAAGATCTATCTTAATAAAGAAGAAGAAGTTTAAGCGAAGTCTTGTGTATCTGTATTCATAATCTATGTTCATATGTACCGATATGCATGGTTTTTACTTATTTATGTGAGAGAATACATGTTATATTGTTCTCTGATATGTTTATGTATTAAGTGAAAATCTGTGAAGTAAAGCTTCAACGTGAAGTCTTTTATGTATGCAAAGTTCTAGATCAATATAAAATATAATAAAACACATGGTTTCCTCATCGCAGTGTCCCTCGGGCTACAAAAACCTGGTTTGGAACCTCCCATAACCGTTTTGGGTGAGACTGTGATCTGCTTACAGGTCGTTGCTAAAAGGGCCAGTGGTTGAGGATTTTGTTGGTGTGAAGTACAGTTTGAACCTAGGTCCAAACTCCTTAAGCCAACAATATCCACCACCATGGTAAATTTTAGGGGCGAATTTTAGCCCAAGGGCGAAATTTAAGGGGATATTCATTCTAGAGGGGATAATTTTTTATAAAGCACCCATTTCATATATTTAGGCCAACGTTTATTTAAAAAGAAATATTTTTTTCATTTTAGCCCCAAAAAAAGGGGCGGATAAACTATGAAAATACTCCTTTGACCCGATTCGCCTAGTTTGGGAGGTTATATTCCATTACAATTGCCCGATTTTCTGCTTTTCAATGTTAAATTCATTTGCAATCACCCATTTTCTATTTTGGGAGGTTGTATTTGGTCCCAATAAATAAAAATATAAATAAAGTGGAGGTATGGTAAATAAATAAAACCTATTTTTATACTTACTCCAAAGGTATGGTAAATAAATAAAAATATAAATAAATTAGAGGTATGGTAAATAAATAAAACTTGTTTTTATATTTAGTCCATAACCTTCTTTCTATTTAAGAAGGCTAAAAAAAGAGGTTTTCTTTAAGTGAATCCTATGGGCCAAATACCATATTTATAAAAGAGGTATGGTAAATTAATAAAAATATAAATAAACAAGAGGTATGGTAAATAAATAAAACATTTTTTTATATTTACTCCATAAGTCACCTTATATTTACGAAAACTCAAAAAATACGTTATATTTAGGTGAAGCCTATGGGCCAAATTATTATTAATACCATGCAAAAAAACATTATTAACCTTAACATTAATATTAATAAAATTAAAGATGGCACATGGTATTGGCCCATGGTATTCACGTGGAATGTAACCTATTTAAAGAGGGGAATTAAACCAGCATAGATCCATCTTTACTATGTATCTACTAAGCCCCGAGAGGGATCAAAGATCGTGATATGCATATGCAAACTAGCATAGAGTGAAAAAATATTTGATCCCTCTTGGGGCTTGGTAGATCAAGAGTAAAAATGGATCTTGTAATTTAATGTCACTTAAACATTTTAACTTGGTTAAAAAATAAAAATAAAAAAATCAATTATTAATTTATTAGTTTTTATAAATTACTAATAGTAGTTTTTAAGCTCCAGGTTTATGATAACCCATGGTAATACCGAGGTATTCATGTGAGCATAGACTATTTAAAGGGGAAATTCTCTCAGCTTAGATCCATCATAATTACGGGTCTACCAAGTGTTGATAGGGATAAATATATTTGATCCCTCTAAGAGTGGTAGATGTGGAGTTAAGATGGATATAGGTTGGTTTTAATGATAATGAAGATATTAAATAGACTTGGGAAATTATATTGTAAAAAAAATCTTAAGGTGAATTGTTAAAGCTACATTTAGTCAGTTCACAAAATTTAGTAAAAAATACCAATATCTCCATTAATATTGGTTTTTCTGATTTAAAAAAAAAAAAAATCAAAACTGTGAAATCTTATCACTCTTTCTGCATCACCGTCACAGAAGAGAGATAGTGGCTGCCCAAATTTCCCACCATTTTTCAAACGTTCTCAATATGATATCTTCATGAAAAAGTTAAGGTACTGATGTTGGATTAGTTGTTTGAAAAATATGTTGGTTTGTACAATCTTTCATCTTTGTTATTCTTAGATTTTCGTAATGATCTGTAGGGGTTAGACCACTACACCATATTGTCCTAAAAGGGGGATATTGTGCACCAAAAAGGAAATTAATCCACATGTTACAACATTGTTAAAAAATGCAATACATATGAAGGTAGTGAATTATGTTAATAAGCAATTTAAATTGGGACAGACATAATTAAATTTTATTATTTAATTGAATATTTTCAATTAAAATAATAATAAACCTATATTTATATATTTATATATGGATTGGAAGGCTTCTGACAATGGTCAATTCTTTCCATTAGATCCCCTTCAGGCCTTTGGGATACCTACTACTTTCTTATATTATATAGTTGGGGCTTGCTACTTGTTGACTTGTTGGGGTAAACAAACTTGATGTGTTTTTTTTTTTATCTCACAGTTGGAGTCTATGGAATAAGAAAGAAATTTGATAGCTTGAAAAAAGTGGTAGAGAAAAGATTAATCTCTCCTACTGGTGGTCAAGATCAACACCTACAGAACTTTTTTGTGGAATATTATCAAAACTAATAGAAGGATATGAAAGAGTGTACAGTAAGAATCTTGACAAACACGGCCATCCAAACTTGCAACATTATTCATAGGAAGAGAAAATTATGTTTCTTTTTTCCAAGCATGTATGTCAGTATATTATAGTTTAATGAATATGTTTTCCTATTATCATATATGGTTTCATACTTTAACAAAACATTCGCCAAGGCTTCATAATGTTTTATTATTCAGTGAAAAATTTGCCAAGATCTTACAAGATCTTATAAATTCAACATGACTTTACAAGATAATATAATTTGGTAAGAGATTCACCAAAAAAATTATATATACATATTATATTATTGATAAAATTACCTCCCATTTTTCCTATGTATCATAGGCATTTGCCCATTTATTATACATATAAATTTAGGGTGGTTCTTAAAATTTTCCCTGTCCATCACCAACTGAGCCTCAAATGATGATGTGGTGTAGTCTCATGATGAGGGAAGAGGGTGTGCCTAGTAGAAACTGGTTCCTAGCAACATACTGCAAGTGGTTGAGAGAAGCATCATTGGTAGTGGACGATTATCCATATGATGGAGTATACTACCAAGGAGCTCCTAACATGGTCTTGCCCCATGGAATGGACTTTGATATCAGATGTAAAATATTTTTGGTTTTGTATTTTATAATTTTTTTATATTTTTAGAATATGTATTTTTTTTGGATGGGTACAAAGTTACTGATATGTGATAAATGTGATATGAAAATGTGGCACCCACACACCCTGTATGTTATTCTCCACTTAGGAAAAATGTACCACCATCCCAAGCCCAAGTGGCACATGCAACAGCAGAAGAGGGTGAGGACAAGGAGTTGCAGGAATTCATTCGCAATGTCGAGGGGTTAACACTAAGGGTTACTCCGAGGAGTATTGCAGATAAACCTCGACATATGCAGAGGCACACAATTGGAGTCACTTCAGCCCGTTTTTAGAGTCTCCTCTGCCACATTTTGAATGTGGTGTTATGTTATCATGAGTACCAGTGAGAAGGGATAGTGGTGTAGCTAGGGTTGTGTGTTTGTGATGTGATTGCATATGTATGGCATGATAGCCAGGGCCTTTGATGCCCAAATTTTAAACAATGTGCCCAAATATTTGATAATATAATAAAATGATGGTTTCTATGTGCTTATGTTTAAAATGATGTGTATTTAAAATGTATGTTTAATTTATCATGTGTATGGTTAAAACTATTGATGTGACAAATGCCAATCTAACACATAATTAGCTAATGAATTGACCAATGTGTTTTTCTCTCAGGAAATAGAAAATAAAACAAATGTTCAAAGAGGCGTACCCTCAAAACATAACGTAGGATAGGATATTTCCTTACATAATAGAGACAATTGAGTTGAGACACTACAAGTTGAGAGTCAAGTGGCATATGCCAAGGTAATTAGCCTCAGTTTAGAGCTCAATGACAACATTATATTTGCCCACATTGTTGGTAATTAGGCAAAGACAAGTACCCCTAGAACTCATAAGCTCATCAGTGGGTGAAAAGATGACCTAAGTGGAGGAAGAAGCATTCTGAGTATAACTTCTTGCACCATCTACAAAGCCTCTATAGGGAAGCGAGGGTGTTGACATCTATGCATCAAGGACTAGACACATGAATCACACATAGAAACCATGGAAAAAACCAATACAATCAAAGAAACTTATCGCACACACACCTATATAAAGTATGTAGAGGTGAGCATGCAAAGAAAATAAGCATAGTATTGTTTCAGGTAGAGCCCATTACATGGCTCTGATAGCAGATTCCCACACAATTAACTAACTCATAGGTCCCTTTATTTAGAACATTTTTAACAATGTAGGGGCCATGCCACATGGGTTCAATTTTTCTTTCCCCCATGTTATCATGGTCTTGGTCATAAACCAAAATAATATCACCTTTAGAGAAAACATGAGGTTGAATAGACTTTTCATATTGGGTCTGAATGTATTTCTTATGAGCTTCGTTATTGACTAGGGTGAGAAGGCATTTTTCATATAGATGGGAAATTTGTAAGATGCATTCTTCCACGACCGAAGTGCTAGGGAGTAATTCGACAGCTAGTTGAAGGGAAGATATTTCACACTAGATAGGAAGCACTGACTCCACTCCATAAACCAATTGGATACGAGTAAATCCAATGGCATATTTCAATGAGGTTTGATATGCCCATAGGGTGGAAAATATCATAAGATTCCAATTAGACTTATGGTTCCCTAACATTCTTTGAAACATGGTTTTCAAAGTATGATTAAAAGCCTCGAATTGGCAATTAGCTTGAGGATAATAAGGTGTGGAGTGCTCATGATGAAAACCCAGCTTAGCAGCTAGTTCTTGCATCATATTGTTCTAACAATATTTACGATGATCGGTGACAATGAGTTTAGGCACACCAAACTTGACGATGACATGATTGAAAAGGAATAAGGTTGTAGTGGCACCATCGTTTAAATGTGTAGGCATGGCCTCAGCCCACTTGGTAAAATAGTCAACAACAATGATGATGTACTGATGTCACTGGACTCTAGCTAGAAGAATATGTAAATGGTTTTTTACTCATATGATATATGTCTATATGCAGTCGTTATGCATGAATGGTCTTGCTCATGGTTATGCATGAATAGTAGATTAAACATGCCTTGTGAAGTCATTTTATACAATTTAGGTCATCATGGTGCTATTGGTTGTTAGGATGCTAATGTGTTGGCTGAGATAGAACATGAGACGCAGATCATCAAAGTGAAGTTGTAACATTGGACCTCAAGGAAAGAGCATGTCATCATACAAGTTTGTATGTTGGGCATGCAGGTACGTAGGTTAATAATTGTTATATGAATTTGGTCTATATAAATTAGGTTTATGTACATGTCTTTTGATGTTATGGTTACATACATGATAGATTACAGTTGATTAGCATAGTCATATGCACATGCATCGGATAGTCAATAATGATGGTAACCTATGGTTGTATGCATTGCTATTGTTGTTTTATGTTAGATAACTTAATGATTAGCTTATATGTTGTTGATGAGCATGATATATAGCTTATTTTTGTTATATGTTATTAAATTGATGATTAGGGTTATTTCGTTGAGATCTTGATGTTGTAATTTGGATTGGTCATATGCATGATGGTCATGTTCATTGCATTGAAGATCTTGATGTTATATGTATTGAGTTAACCTAGTTTGACCTATGTAGATGGTTATGGTTGTGACATTCAGGTATGAGCTGACATAATTATGATATGGTGTCATACTAATCTAGATTGATCATACATATGTGCTTATTATGCAATAACGATAAACGCTTATGAGTTTATGATGTGAACATGTTCGCTAGTTAGTGTTATGGATATCGTGATATTATTTATGTTTGAATTGACATGTTGTAAAGTTATATCTTGCTAACTATATTGATTGTGCAAATACGATTTCCTCTCGTGAGATGCACTAAGGTATGAGTTTGCTTATGTAGTATACTTGGTGCTTCATTGTTGATTATGAGGTCTATTTCATGTTGAGTTTTTTATGCCTATTATATCATCTAGTTGATTTATTTAGCATGGTATCTTTGCAAGTTGGTTGATTGTTTGATGAATTGCATAATATGAGTATGCATTCAAATGTTCTTGTTTTAAGATGGTTGTACTTATACATATGTGTTGAGACAGTTGATATGTACTTGAGTGTAGTAGGTGGCAATTGTAGTGTTATGTATAATGACTACGAGTTGACTATGGATTATGACATGATTATTAGTCATGCTAAATGTTAATTTCAAATTGATAGATATGATTGTCTTGGTGTTTGGAACATGTGGTTGACATGTGTGAGCAGTTGCAGGAAACATTCTTGGTATTAATGTGACAAGGTAATAGTTGATGTGTTTATATAACTAACAATCAGGTGATGTGACAGTGCATAGTAACACTCAATTGCAGTAAGGAAAAGGTCAAAGAAAGGAATTGGGAAAGAATTCCTTTGGCCATGTTTGGAAACCCTAATTCCAAACGAATGAGTGCTTTGCCTATAGGAAATCTTCTTAACCTTTATCTTGTCTGATATTATGTGGATACATGCTATATTCATGAACATGTACTTGATAGGTATATTAGCTAGTATTTAGTTACAGGTGGATCTGTCAAAGGATTGGAGTCCCTTGAGAGATGGTGTGGATGTGTTCAGTTGCAAGCAATGTGCTTGGTACAACAAGGTAAGGTAACTAGTATGTTGTTATGTTTATTTGTGCACTGACAATTATGTGTTTATGGTAGTATGATGCAAGGGATTGCATGGCAAGAGACTGCCATGAAATATTGAAGAAGGCTCAGGTTGAGCTTTCCATGGGAACCATGGGGATTGAGTCATGGTGTTTGTTTTTAGTCCTGTGTTGTTAGTCTTTATGATTTTCTTGCGCTTGATTTGTAGTTTTGTTATGTCTAGTGCATGATCATGCCACTTTGTTTTTGGTGTCATATTGTTGTTGGTTTTCCATGGTTTTCTTCTTGTTTTCTTCTTGGTCTTTCCTTTATTGTTTTGAGAGTCATGGGAATTCGTTGGGAAAAGAGGAAATTAATGGAGCTTAGGGAGAGTTATGTGGTACCCAATAGGTAATGTAAGACACAGATGAATCTTTGTGCATGAGTAAGAGCAGCGGAAGGTAAGACTACCATAGTCAATTGGACTCGCTGGGTCCATTGTGGTAAATGTACAGTGGTACTAAAGTCATGAGAAAGGTAACTAAAAAGGTAAAGTAAATGGATCTAAGGCGTCAAATTCCTTAGCTATGTTGGGAATGACTATTCTTAATGTTGCACATGTGTTGCATGAATAAAGGAAGTTATCCTAAACCTTGACCTTGATATCTAGTAATTATGTTATGATCATGATTATGCTAATGTTTATATATGTATACATGTAGGTGTGTATGTATGTCATGTCTGACAGGGTTGTCATGGATTATGATTATTAACGCTAACATTTATATGTATATATGTGTGTGTATATATGTCATTTTCTGATAGGACCATGATTGTTTTATGCTAATGTTTATATATATGTATGTATCTATGTATCCATGTCACTGTCTAACAGGGTTTTCAGGGATCGTTCTTGTGGAGGAATGATTGCATACGCAGGCGAATGACATGAAGAGGTTCCTGGTCTCACAAGGAATCAAGTGGGAAGAGTAGTCATCACAAATATGTGAGGTCGATATCATGTGAATATGATTTATATTGTATGCTTGTATTATGCCTATGCTTATGTTATAGATAGGTTATACCAAGGGATACATCAACAAAGTGAAAGCAGTGTGGTCTGCAACATGCTAGGATAAGAATGGATACGACATTGGAAGCAAGGTTGCTTGGTAAAGACAATGTGATTTTGGATCTGTTGTATATTTTGTACATGTTGCATTTGTGATGATTGTGCGCATGCAGTATTGTACATGTGTACTGTGTGTGTACCTGTTCTTTATGCAATGTTATGTACAGGGTGTTAGTACATACATTGTTGTATGAATGTTGCATATTTAGTGCTAGGTATAGATGGTGTTATCTACATGTTCGATATACGGTGATGTGTAAATATTGTACTGTGTGCATGATGGATATGCGGTGTTGTATGCATGTGGTGCTCTGCGTGTGTGGGAGATGTGGTGCTATGTACAGATGATGTTATGTATGTGTTGGATATGCAGTGCTATGTACATGTGGTGTTGCATGCATATTATGCAGTGTGCATGATTGTACAAGTGGTGGTGTGTGCATGTGGTGTTGAGTACATGTTGTACAAGTGGCTCTATGTGCAGGTGGTGTTGTGTATATGTCGTGCATGTGGCATTGTGTACATGTGGTGTCACGTACATGTCATGTATGTGGTACTATGTACATGTAGTATTGTGTGCACATGGTACAAGTGGTTTGGTGTACATGTGGCATTGTGTACACGTTGTGCAGGTGGTGTCGTGTACATGTGATGCGGTGCACACATTGTGCAGGTGGTGTGGTTTACAGGTGGTACTATGTACATGTTGTACATAGGGTACTCTTCTAAGTATTGTATTGTGTGCATATTGTACATGTTATGGTGTGTACATGCAGTACTATGTATGTTCATTGTGTAGTCGTGGTATCATGGCATGTGTATTCATTGTGTTGTACTCTGTGTGGGTACATGTATTTTGTGGCATTGTACAGCAAGTATAGATGTATGAGTTGTGTTGTATATCGGATGCATGCGTATGAATTTTGTGGTGTCACATGTTGTGTGCGGATGTATTTCTTGTGATGTAAATTGTGTACATATACGTATTGTGTTGTGTCATACACCGGGCGTAGGCACATGAATTGTGTTGTGTTGTGCACTGCGTGTAGGTGTATGCGTTGTATGTAAGGTATGAATGCATGTATTGCATGGTGTGTACATCATGTGTGGTTGTATGTGTATGATGTACATTATGTTTATGTGCACTTGGTTGAGGAGAAGGCACTGAGTGTTGTTGGGTGTGGCAATTGATTTGGTATGTGTACAGAAAGAACAAAGGCATAAGTAAGGATCGATGAAGGACAAGTATCGATATTGTATTTTAGTTTTATTATGCATGTGATTTATGATTCTGGTTTATGATGGTTACATGTGATTTATGATTTTGATATATGATGGTTATGTTTCGAGCTAACATGATGTGATATTTTATACATGTTGATTTGGTCAAATATGTTAGTTTGACTTGTTGTGATAGGAAATGAACAAAATTTCAAATGTACCTTATTGATAAGTTACTAATGTGGTATGATGTGAATTTATTTTGATTTATTTTAAATCTAATGGAAGTTATGTGCTTGGAACAAGAATTCGTGAACATGCCCGGTTGGGTGGTTGAAATCAACTGCAAGAATTGGCAACAACATCAAAAGAAATTGAAACAAGCAACAGTAAGCTAGTAAAGCATTCAAGAGCAGGGCCATTGTGGGACACTGGTACCCAATAGTGTCCATTGATTTCCATGAGCATGTTATGACCGATATGATGGTTTTGATGTAGGGATATGCCTTGGTTTTTGTATCTTCCAATGTGAGGAAGCCTTGCTAAGGGATGGACTGCTCTGGACAGGGGTGTCAGCGAAACTTGGAAGGTGAGTGACTGCATGAAAGGGATTGACTAGATTGTCTGAGGGATTGTGTAGTAGAGAAGGCAAGGTTGGGGATGGGTTTGTTTTGGTCATTAGCATTGCGAGATGGAATCAGATGCACGTTAGGAGTGATCTCGGGAACAATGAGTCGATAACTGTTCGCTGAGAGGACAAGTGGTGCAGGATTATAGCATTGGACATTGGGTGTAGATTTCACTTTGCAATTGATTCTGTACTTCCTAGGAAGGAGGAGAATCTTGGTATTACTATTAGGGTGGAGGTGTGATACTTCGCATTCCCTTGTTTTGGATGCAGACATCATATCCTTATTTGTTGGTTTAGAAAATATGCATATGTGTATATGTGGCTATTGTAAATACCGTAATGCGCCATGTTATAAAGCTCTGATATGTGATATGGTTCTTATTTAGTCATGTTGTCATGATGTTTTTCTTTTGAGCAGGCTATTCATTGTAAATACTGCAACGAGTTGTGTTATAAATTTCCATGGGTGGTATGTTTTGTTTTTAGCAGTCTTATTGGTTATAGGTGTCATTGAACACCAAGGACGTTGTTCTCCTAAGGGGGACGATATTGTAACATCCCTGGTGAAAAATCCATGTAAAAATATATAAATACCATGGATGATGACACACGTATTCCAAGCTTAATGTTGGGCAAAACATCCTAGTGGGTGTTCATTTGGTTGTTTATGGCTAAGTAAATTGGCAAAGGCAATGACTAAGGCTTGGAAAGGCAAAATGGAATTTTGGCACAATTATTTATGAAAATAAAGGAAATTAGGAGAAAAGAGAAGGTGAAAGATCACAGGTCACATGTGAGGAGGAAAATGAAGGAAAATAATGGAAAATGAAGAAAATAAAGACCTCTTCATAAAAATTCTTATGAGGATCAGTGGGCAAGACTTGGTGAGTTGAGTTTTGGATCTCTCTCATTATTCTCTCTCTCTCGCTCACTCTTGGAAACTTAGAGTTTTCTTGGAGCACTTTGGCATTGGAGCAAGAAAGGAAAAGAAGGAAAGAGAAAGAAAAGATCAAGCAGGGAAAGGTAGGATCAAGCAGCTATAGCAGGCTTCATTGCAAGTCTCGACTAGCATGCACATTTTCCTTGCTATATTTGGCATGCAAGGGATTTCATGTGTTCCATTTCTACCATGGCATGGGTTTTGTCAGGTGTGACAATATTTTCAGCCTAGCCTTGCCATTTCCCGATAGATTTGATGAGATGGGTTCGCTCATTCGGTTTATGTGGGATGTCCAGATTGGATTCGAAGCTGAGGGGTGGATCTCTGAATTGATAAACACATGGTCTACTTGAACTGGATTGAGGATAATGAATCCATTGGCTTAGTAACCCCTGAACCAGACTATGGGTTGTGGTAAAGCTAGATTGTGTGCCTCGGTGGGCTTAGGAATCCTTTTCGGTGAATGGCAGGATATACATTAAAGCCAAGAGGTGGATTTTCTCTCTGTTAGGCCTAGTGATCCCAGGATGGGATGCACAGTAAACCTGGAGAGTATGTCTCGATGTAGGGCCTAGTGATCCCTCGATCATACTTTGGATTCACGGTAAAGCCTGAGAGACTAGGAGGCACTCAAATTCCTCACGGTGGAGGCGGAGAACTCCGATGGCATCCATGTTGATTGGTGTTTTTGGTGTGTTCTATTAGACCCATATTCATTCTTGAAATATGGCATGGAGGTGATTGGCTGAAGAGATACTTGGCTCAAACAATCTATGGTCAGGTGAAACGTGGTAGTCCCATCTTCGATTAGTACATTGCATTCATTAATGAGAAATTCATTCCCTTGATTTTCATATGTGAATGTATTGATGTATCTGTAGCTTTTGATGGCTAATATGTTTATGGTATTTTTGTTCCTATTATGTTGGTTACATGTATATTTTATGACAACAGTTATTTATGGCTCTCAGCATGTTTTTACATGTATATGAATGGATAATGTATTTATGACCTAATAGAGGATAATTCAGCAATTGACATGAGGGAACAATGGTTCATAGTGATTCTCAGATAACTATGAGATCCCTACACTTAATTTTGTTGTTTACACTTGTAGGTTACATGTTGTTGATGTGTCTGGAAAAAAGTTTGACATGGCTAGTAGGGGTCTGGTTATGGTCTTGTTCAATTTATTACTTTTGCATCATTGTTTCCCTATATTTTCACTGATTTCAAGCTATCACTCCATCCTGGGTAGTGGCCTGGGCTCTGGGCCTGAAAAGTGGCTTAAATCTAGGGGTCGCTGGCATAGAACTGGAAATTTTGGTGTTTGTTCACTAGCAGGCAAGCCTGTGAGAGCAAATTTAGGTTGTTGGTCGCTCTCTTGCCCATAGCATAAGAGCGATTATGGCCTAAGAGATACAGAATAGCAGTGGGACCTAGGGACAGGCTGTCTAAGTGACTGATTTGTCTCTTGAGAGTTTTGTTGATGATGTTGGATGATTGTGCATGATGTTTCGTCAATTCCACTTCCTTAAGGTCACATAGGAGGTTGAATCTAATCATAGTAGCCTCTTGAATCATGTTTACACCGATTGGCATGGTGACTTGGGTGGATGTGGGAGAAGGGTGTTACAATACCTCCCCCCCTTTGACATCAATGACAAATATACCAAAATTCTCCCTCTATGGACAATATATCTCTATCTTCCTAATCCAGTGGACCTATCAATTGCTTTTTCTTATGCTAAAAACTTTAGGTATATTTGATCTGATCTAAGTAGCTTCTTCTTCGTCCTATGAAGAAGATTGAGTTGATAGGAGAGGAGTTCTTACTCCCAATCTCTACCTCAAGTATTCAAGAGGGATATCTTACTACAACAACACATTCTTGTACAATTGAGCCATGAGAAAAATAATTCCTGCTAGTCTAAGTCTTAGCAGGGCTTACATTCATAATAGTGCCTCCTCGTGGACACATACACCTAATGTCTAGCAACAATAGCAACCTATCATATGCATGAATGACACCATCAACTTGTAAACTAAAAAACAACAAAGTACAACACTTATAAGTGCTTATGGGTGGTAGCATGGAGCTGGGTTACACTTTTCGGCAAAGAAAGGGCCCGTTTTGGTGAAAAAGGATGCTCGATCGAGCAATTTTAAGCACTATTTTAAGCACTCAATCTAGTTTTTTAGGAACTTCAAAATAGCTCGATTGAGCGTTTAAACAAACCCTCAATCGAGCCCTTTTCTAACCCAAGTTAGAGGCTCGATCAAGAGTTATGGATTGATCGAGCTATATGTTTTGATCAAGCCTATGGCTCAATCGAGCATTATTTCTTATTAAAAATTCCTAATTGTGACTTGAATAGGTCATTTTTCTTAGACCTTGAGAGAAAAAGGAGTTCAACGGAACATTTCTAAGCTCGAACGAGAAGAAACAATTCAATCCAGCTACCCATCAACCTCGCCAACGACCCATAGGCTCACACCGAGTTAGGTTTCCTGTCATTTTTGTCTCTTTTATTTTATTTTTTTTGCAAAATAAAATAAGTTAATTTGAAAAATAAAATACCGTACAAAAACTACAAAAAACAATCATGAAAACCACAAAAAAACACCAAGAAAAGCCTTGAAAAGCACCCAAAAAAACTATAATTTAGGCTTTATTTTTCTTTCAATTTCATTGTATAAGTTATCTGCAATGGCAACATTTTTATTATAAAGATTTTCTATGGTAAAAACTTTAATTTTTAATTATCTTAGGTTTTAAAGTTTTTTTAGGAATTTAGTGTTATTAAAAATGTATTTTAAATTTCAAACAAATTTGACCAGAAATATGCCCCAAAAAAATTTCGAAACAGAAAACAATTAAACTATAACCAATAAATAAATAAATTAGGAGCTTGAAATTAGCATAATGAATATGGTTGCTCATGCCGAAACTCTATTAAATCAAATAAGTTTTTTTTTCATCTTTTATTTTCAATTTAAGTAAATTTGTATTTTAAATATTTTTTAATAGTAAATGTAGTAATTTGTTCTAAAAAAATTATTGTACTTAAATAAAATATTAACTAAATTGTCAAGTCCCACTAGCACAACAGGTTGAGGATGGGCCTCATCAACAAGGTGACCTAGGATCAAACCTCATGGGGGGTGGTTATGCCATGTGCTAAGGGGAGGAGACATGCTAAAATGTCCAGTTAGCTAAGGACTTGTGTGGCCCAGACCGGGTGTGATCCCTGGTGACTTTGATGGCTTAGATTCCCCTGGGTTGCGGCTCCTCAAGCCCTAGGTCAAGCCTGGAGGATCACAGACAACTTGAAAAACAAACAAAAAAATATATTAACTAAATAAAAGTCCAAAACGATTTTTTTTTATTCAACTAAATTTTATTAACCAAATTTATATTTATTTATTTATTGATAATATAACTACATAATCATAACTAAATATAAATATATATAACATCTAGTATAGAACATTTAGCATAACTATATATAACATCTAGTATATAACATAACTATAACTATTATATATATACAACATAATTATATATAAATATATAACATAGCATAGCATGTAACATAAATATATAACCATATATAAAATAGTTATAGCTATAACAAAACACACACACACAAACACACACACATATATAACATTTAACACAGTTTCATAACTATTTAACATAATGTGATCTTCATAATAACATAAGATGGGTGATGCCCAACAACTTTTTAAGACGCGAGTTGATCTATAAACTGTAATTTTCTTTAAAATTTCCACTGCTCATATTTGTAGAATTATTTAATATAATGATATGACAACTATATATCTCTTAGTTCCCACCATTATTAAATTTATTAATTGAGTAATGATTTTGTAACTTACACTCCTATATTTTTATTTAACTATATAATGCAACATAGCATATGTGTGTGCGTGTGTGTGTGTTCAAGTTTCACAATGCATCATTGATACATACATTAAATCCATGATGAAAAGTGCATTCAAAGTGAATATATAAGCATTTTGGCTCTTTTCTAATTTGTACCATATTGTTTCATTATGTCATGCATCCTACCAGAAACATTGTCTTCATGTGCTTGCACCTAGTACATTTCATGTGTCAAAATCAAACATTATAAGAACTTATCTTATGGAGTATTTGGTTGGCATGAATTTTTATTAGTACCATATTGTTTCATTATGTCGTGCATTGTACCAGAAACATTGTCTTCATGTGCTTACACCTAGTACATGTCATGTGTCAAAATCAAACATTATAAGAACTTGTCTTATGGAGTATTTGGTTAGCATGAATTTTTATTAGTTTTGTAAATAGGTTTATTTCATTTTTTACATATATTTGCATATTTTTTCTTTTTGAATAAAATGCATTATTTATAAATGGGAAAAAGTGTAAGTTAGATTTGATCACATTTTTTTATTTTGTTTACATGGAACTCAATACTTAGGTTAATAATTTATCAAAAAAAGACTATATTTAGTTTAGGACTTCAGCCTAAATTATTCTACTTGAGTTTATAAATTGTTTTCTTGTCAACATTTTTTTCTTGGATTAGTTTATATGTATTATATGTAATTTGCAGAGTCATATCCTATACGCCCCCCAACCGTAGCCATCGGAGTGTTGGGGGATTTCTTATACATGGTCGAGCTAGATCACATAGCCATACTAGAGTATTTGTTCCACTCATAGATCCTCCCTCCGACACTAGTTGGAGTGTCATAGGTAGAGTTGTTCTCTCTATTGATGATCTTGTTATGGATTGTGGACCTTCTTCACCTGTTGTAGGTACACATCTTGCATTTTAAATCCTCTTTAAACTTTATGTGTTTGTCTTGAAATTGTCTTTAAATTTTAAATAGTCTTCAATCAATGTGTTTGAATTTAATGTTTATGTTAGTATGCTTGTAGTTATATATATAGATATATATATATATATAGATACACTAGTTGGAGTGTCATAGGTAGAGTTTTTCTCTCTATTGATGATCTTGCTATGGATTGTGGACCTTCTTCACCTGTTGTAGGTACACATCTTGCATTTTAAATCCTCTTTAAACTTTATGTGTTTGTCTTGAAATTGTCTTTAAATTTTAAATAGTCTTCAATCGATGTGTTTGAATTTAATGTTTATGTTAGTATGCTTGTAGTTATATATATATATATATATATATATATATATATATATATATATATATATATATATATATATATATATATATATATATATATATATATATATATATATATATATATATATATATATATATATATATATATATATATATATTTTTTATGATTTGTAGACACTCGGCACGGTGAAGAGGAGTATCAAAGTACAGTCTCGATCCCTCAGTGGAATGACGCTATAGCTAGTATCACGGTTGAGGATGTTAGGGCCCAGCAGACATGGATCACACGAGAGCTGGATAAAATCTCTGTCAGTCTACCTACTAGGTGTATTTTGTCTCTGATGTTGGATAACATCAATAAGTTGATTGAAACATACCAGAGGGTGTGCCCACAAAGCCACCTCCTATATTCCATACATAGGATTAGGAGGTTGGAGGTCAGAGGTCCACAAACTTGGAAGGTGGTGAAAAATGCCACCAAGAACATTGATGTTCGTGGGAGTTGTTTGACATCCCTTTGGACTATCATGCTAAACATGTTGGTCTGATTCCGCTAAAATATTTTAAGAAATTTGGTGTGGCCCCTTTTGTTTATGATCGATTCATTGGAGATTGGGGCCAATTTCCCCACCATTAATAGGTCCTCATTTACTTTGCAAATCATATATATATGGATTTTGTGCTACATATGAGGTCGTATTACACCAATGTCAGATCTAAGTTTTATGTACCTGGCTTGGGATGTAGTTATGAATGTGTCATGGCTTGTGGGGACCATGTGCATGTAGAACCACCTTCGCGATTATTTCTATGACCATCTCAGAGTGTGGTATTTCCAATGGAGCTAGAGCAGTCGTCGTAGCTTGGCAAGGAGACCAGGAATACCAATGCAGATAACATGAAAAGGACATTAGCCATTTCACATGTTGCATTGCATGGAGAGATGAGCAGACCACCTTTGTTACCTTCTGGCCCACCAATTGCATCACATGATGATTCATATCTAGAGAGTCTAGGGTGTGACCAACTTTTGTCATATGCATGTACGTGTTGTGATACCATTGGTGATACTTGGAGGCTGTACAAACCACGTGACATAGACTAGGTACATATATATGGAAATTTTGACTCTTATTGTCAAATTATAAATTATTTATATTAATAAGCTCATATCATATTGCATTTCTATCAATAATTTCATGGTAACATGCATGTAGAGCCCAGCTACACAGATGAGCTTCTGGGATCATTTGAGGGGACAGTTGACCAACCAAAGCATCTCCTCTAGTGTATGTTTCCATGGCTTAGTCTGCTCCTATAGTAGACAAATTATAATTTGTATTTTCCATTGTGTACACAGGCCCAGATGTAGACGGGTGTTGATGTTGCAGTTATGTGGACACATGAGTGGGATGTCGGATATGGAGGAATTGAGCCACAAGAAGGGGAACAAAAAACCCATATTGATAAAATCCCCATCCCACCTAACTTCCATTTGCACTCGACTAAGTCATAGGTAGGGGACTATTTAAATGCATAGTTAAAAATCATTTATTTCCAAATTTTTTGTTTTTTACAAATAATGTTCTAATTAATTTGAATGTGAATGTGTTTTATTGTAGTACCAGATTATGGGTGCTCACTCTGCGCAACAAAACACACATAATATTTCTAGAAGCGATACTTTCTAGAGTGGATCATAAAGAGTTTGTATATTTTCAGGCCCATTTCATAGGGCATATTCACATGTGATGCACAGACTTTGTGTATTTTCATACATGGACAAATTATGGATGCATGAATATTATTTCAATTTTTGGATGCTTATTATTTTAGTTTGTGGATGTTCATGTATAATGTAACTTGTATATATTTTCATATGAATAGTTTATGATCATAAATAACTAACAAGATAACAATTTTGACTTCTCAGGAAATAAAATAAGAAAGTAAGTACAATCTTAGACTATGATACAAGTCACTTTGGTACTTAAAGTGAACTAAAATATATGTTCATGATTCAATTAAAAAACATAAATATGATTGAAATACATTTTAAATTCAATTTTAAAGGATGTCTTCAACTAGTAATGTTCAACTAATAAGTTTTATTAAATTTTATTTCTTTTGAGGTCATCTACAGGAGCTTGGCCATAACACAATATATAAGTCATATGTATTGCTATTTGATATACCAAAAAAAATAAATGATATGTTTTAGATAATTTTGTTTGCATTGATGTGTGTCGCAGTGTTGCAAATGTGTGGTTGATTATCATTGATGTTAACCTAGTTGCTTGGGTTGTAGATCAGTTGTCTATGCATATGTATGAGAGGTTGTAGGTGGCTTGTGTATGATTTAGGGGTAGATTGTCCTTGGTTGGATGATGGTGTCTTGCTCTAGCTTGGCGGCCCTCCCATGATGATGGTCTTTGTGATCATGTTGTTGTGTACAAATGTTGATGGTTGCTTCAGGAGTTAGAGTTGGTGAGCCTTGTCGATTAGGTCTCCATGGACTTCATGCCTCAGATTAGGTCTCCTAAGATGATGATGTTATACCTTGGGCTTGTAGAGGATATACATGTGTATGTTGATGCTTGATGTGGTTGTGCAGGTGTTGGAGGATGTTTGACAGGTATTGAAGATGCATACGGATGACAGGGATGTTGCAGAGAAGTTTGATGGCTTAGTTGCTTATTATATTTGATGGTTGGTTGCTTGGAGAGTTTGTGAGTATGTTAATGTGAGATAATTGTGAGTGAGTAGAGTATGCAGTAGTTGTTCACATATGTTATGAAAAGTTATATCAGAGATTTGTGAGCAGAAATCATAGATAGAGTTAGGAAGAAGATTCAGAATTTATGTGTTGGTTGTGGCAGAATTTTGGTTGCTTTGTGATGTGTTTGTGAGCAGTGTTTTTGTGCTAGGTAGTTAAAACTTCCCTTCTGTGGTTCAGATTTATGTTTCAGATTTTATGAGCAGAATGTTAGAGTTGTTGGGTTGCTCATGTTGAGAAAATTGAGAACCCGGTCTGAAAATATATGAAAGGTGGTTCACATGGAGGCTTCAGTATAGACAGTGATTTGGTCGATTCATAGTATGAAGAGTTTTCTCCATCTAATAGGAGTTGGGTTGTCCAATGGTGATTGTGTGAGGATCATTGGTTGTGGGAGCTTCCAGTGGATGGTCGTACATAAATCCGTGAGAGAAACATATTTCCGTATTAATAGTTTCCATCATACTGTAGAGAAATTCAAGTCTTCCGACTATGGGTGTAGCTAATCCATGTAAAAATTTGTTCAGTAGATAATAAAAAGAATTGAGCAGCACAACAGCAGCAAGGTGGTCTTATTCCAAAAGGGTTTCCACCAAGAATTCATGTGTTCTTGTGTGTGCATGCTTGTGTTATTATTTCTCATGGTTATCATGGTCTTGGTTTCTTATTACTTACATGTTTGGTGATAAAATTTTGTGCATGTATAATATATATTGAGGCAAAAGTTTAATTTGGTGAAAATTGATACAAAGGCCACACTACTGAGTCACACCCCCCCCCCCAGCAATGAATATATTTCCAACACATTTTATATAATTTTATGAAATTTCCTAAATTTAGTTGGTTATCCAAATATTTCAATCAATTTCTTAATTTAAGACATTCAATTAAGAACATTCAAGAAGTAAAATTTACAAAATAAAAAATTGTAATTCTAATTTCATAGACTAAAGAAATAAGTTCAATCTTACTATGATGCAAGTGACTTTGATACTTAAAATGAACTAAAATATATCATGTACATCAATATAATATTTAATTTGTAGAAAGTGTCTTTTTGTGCACAATCAATGTATGTTAAATTACAATGATTTTAAAAGAAGTTAAGATTTAAACTACAAATAAGTTTTATTCAATTTTATTTCTTTTGAGGTTATATATATATATATATATATATATATATATATATATATATATATATATATATATATATATATATATATTTCACTTTTTACATCCAATATGAAGCATGTGTATAACTCTTTGCATGTTTATATCAAACTTATACATGACATATTTATTAGTAACATAAAAATATTTCAATGTTGTTCATAGCCTAGATAGTTGTATTTCCAATTTAAGTAGAATAATATTTTATAAACTTGGTTGTTACATACTGAAATGAATTTTCTAGAAACCAAATGTATGATATGTATATAGATCTATAACATTTCTTGCATGCTCAACATGAAAACTATACATGACATTTTAAAAATTTAAGATCTAAAATTTTAATTAAATCTAAATCTAAATCCCTATTGATTCTAAATTTTAATTAAATTTTAGATCTATGGGATTCACATAAGGATCTTATCCATAAAATTAAAACCTCTTTGAAATTTGGTGTAATATAGAAACTTAAGCACCTCAGGGAAACTAAATCTTATATAAAATATATGTACACCATTATGAATCCATCCTAGATCAAAGGGAAACATTTATCTATTCAAAAACTACAAAATTACAAGAGTATTCAATTGTCATATTTATAGATTAAACAAAAATAATAAACTTGAGATCTCATATACTAGATTAGATTACACTTGATTGTTATAGACTCGGGCTCAGGGATTTCCATTTGCATCATCTACTCATCTATCCATGGCTCATAGGAATGAAATTCTACATAATACGTTCATGGTCTACTTATGGCATCTTCCATCTCCTTGGTTCACCTTTATTTGTTTTGATTTCTATGTGATTGATTCGAGTTGTTATGACTAGATGAATATATTGACAAGATATATATACATGCATAAAATCTCTATAAATGATGTGATCAGTTTGTTTTAACCTTTACAAAAAAAATGGCCCATCACAACCATGTCACCAATTTGTTATGTGAATCACCAACCTACTTTTCACCTATGTGTATCACATAAAATAGTAGGCAACTTTCTCTTCATTTCAAGTGGGGGCATTCACAGTAAAGACATTCTCTAAAACCAAAATAAAATATATATATATTAGTTAAATATGTTCAATATTTCAATTTATAGATGAAATTGTTAATGATAGATGGGCCACATCTTCCCTTACAATATCAAAGACTCAATCATGATCAAGTGAAACGATGGCCTCTTCATTGTGCATCTATTGCCACGTTAGAATTGGATGAGGTTCCTTTGGATTAAGATGGACACATTTCCATCATTTCATGTACACGTGTTTTTCACAGTGATCAAGTCTACATCCATCAACATCAATGCAACACTCACAAAAATATGCGAGTTTTCTTGTCTTGATGGAAAATATTTCCCCTATGTCTTTGCTCCGCACTGAGTGTAATTCCCTTGTTCCTTCTATAGTATTACAATACCAAGGAATGGATCTATTCGCATCGCCAAGTTCAAGGTTCCAGAAGAACCTACACACAATCCTAATAGATTTGTGACCTTCATGTCCTAAATGGGATTTTCTCCAGTTCAACACCTCTAGTGATGATTTGAGTCTATCTACATCATGACTCATTTGGTACCTCCTAAGTGCTCACTTCACACAAATACCTGCACCATCATGCTTACCCCTTCCATGTATTGTTTCAAAGTAGCTCCATGTATGCTCATTTTTTTTCTTCCTATGTAGTCTGCTCAACCAATAAAATGTGTGTGCTAACTTGAACTACCATGCACAACCATCTAATCATATCCAATGCTTCCTTAATGATATGTCATTTTTTTTAATGATTCATAAATCAGTTCAAAAAAAGGTTGCATGAACAATGTTTCATGCTCACAATCATCACTAATGTAAAAGTGATTCTCATTAATCACATCACATGACTCATCATTGTTATCCCTACCATCAAGATTCAATTTTCCATGTTTGTACAGAACATGTACAAATATGGACACTTGGTCTGAGTGATAAAACCCACTTTGGATCTCTGTCTGAGGATCAAATGTGTAATTCTCATCAAATTCCACCACTAATAAGATTGTGCATGAATGAAATACTTTGCAAGAATGCTTAAATTCATATGATTTCCACCTGGACATATGCGAGTGTTTGATATATGTATAGATCTGGTTTTCAAACACCCCCATGAATTGTGAAATAGTAATCTCATCCTCAACATAATTGATCATCTTAGGTGCCAGAATTAAAGAAGATGGTTGATTTCCCACAACATACTCATAATTCTTCCATGTGATAGCGGCATCTGACATCCCATACTGGTTGGGATCAATAAGAAAGTTCCTATGGAATAATTCCAAATCACCACATTCAGTGCATCTTCTCCAACCTATATATATTTTCTTGTAAAACAACTCTTCTGGGTCCCTTCTGCATAATATTGATGAAATAAAATAACACATTGTAGGACGAGGAGGATCGTCATGATAGTTCTTCTTCTAAAATTCCCAGAAGTGTCATAATGAAGTTGAAATTCAACATGATATCGGTAACAACATGTGTCACGAATTGTATTAGGCCTAATAAACCATGGCTTGAATTTTTGAAACATCTTTATGCATACCTTCACATGGTGATTTCTTTCCTAAAATTCCTTGAACATTGCAACTTCTGTCATTTATACAATATTCTTAGCGTGTTCCAAAAACTAACCTTTAGCTATGTGATGTCGTATGACATGCTTTCTATATGGAATAGCATGGGAATGGCTCTCCCAAAACTCTACCACAAATGCTTTGATTCTTGTTGTAAGCTTGTCTTGGTAAGGTTTCCTGGTGATAAGAGCCCAACAAGAAGATTCATAATTTTCATTCACTCGAACCCTAAATTTGGTATTCTTGTGCAATTTTTTTCTCGAGACATGGAGCAATTTTGACATTGTTGCCAACTTTTGTTGTCTTGATGTACTTTGTGCAACAATAACGGTCGTAATTTCCCTACACGTAACTCAAAGATCATGTTTTCTTGATTTTCCAAACATAGTGAATTCCTTTGATATATTTTCAGTGAAATTCATATGTGTCTTCCTGCTTTTAGCATCTTGGACACCCAAAATATTTGTGGCATGTTTTAGTTTCTTATGTTTGATAAACCCATGTATTATCTGAGCTTGTGCAACAACTGAATGATTCTCAAAATATTATCGAATGATGTTATTGACATGGTCTCTAATAGTGTGAGTAGGGATAGGATCCCCAAGGTCCTTTGTTATGCTTACATCCAAATTTTCTACAAATGGTCCACCCCTTTCCAAACCACTACAACTTCCTATTATCCTGTCAAATTGAGAGGAAACGATTCATTCTTCTGGTGGTTGATCAAATTAATAGGGAAAATATTATTCCTCCAGTGGTTGATTATCTTTATGTGGCACATATTGTTCCCCTAGTGACAGTTGATCACCTTGATAGGGAAAATGTTCCTCTAGTGCTTGATCATGTCAATAAGGAACTTCTTGATCATCATCTAGTTGATCAACTTGATGGGACACGTCTTCTCCCTGTTATAGCACCATTTACCACTCTTGGTATATATGATGCTTTTTTTATGGCCTAGGGCAACCCCTCCTTCTAGACATGGTCCAAATATATAAAAGAAAATTTTTTATTCCCTGTATGCTACTTTTCCCTGAGATAAAATCATGTACACGCGGGTCAGTCAATACCCAACACGCATATATGTATTAAAACACTTAAAAAATTAAATTTGCTTAATTTTGGGTGGAGTTCACAGGTTTTACCTGTTGATTACCTCCTATTGCTCATGGCCCAACTGTTTCAAAACTAAAAAACTAATCGAGAGAGGTATAAATAGACTTCTATGGGAAGGCCTTAAGAGGAGGAGAAGAGATAGAATTATTATACTGAGATTATCCCTGACTGAGTCTGATGAATCCTTGTGCCTCATGCACTTCCCCAAGCTTCAGGAAACCCTTGTTTGCTTGATTATAGATATCCTTCCTTTTGCTTGAGATATCATGGTTTTGGTGATAGAAGAAGATTGTTGAAGGCTGGGATAGGACGAATCCAGAGGACGGTTCTGCTTGGAGCCAAAGAAAGACTCAAGTGAATTCTCTCCATGTTATTTATAGCTTACTGCAATAAAAGAAATGTCTTGTTTCCAAAATTAACTATGTCTATGCATCAAATTATGTTTTAATTCATATATGAATGTTGTTTTGATGTATGATCAATCATTTTTTTATATGATATAAAGTCAATTTCATGAATATGCTTTACCTCTATACTATTATGTATGTTCAAATTGAATGATTTTCATGTTTGAGGAACATCGGGAGTTGCAGAGGGTCTAAACCCTATCGGACCTACTCGAACAAAGGAAATCCGGGTAAGTCACTCTTACATAGTTTGATAATATAAGCATCTTGCTTGAGCTATTTGAGTATTTCTTGTTGTAGTTTGCTTATGCTTTGTTGGGGTTCTAACCCAAAGCCCTAGGGTGCTTTCACCTGAAACAAAATTGGCAACCATATTGGGGATAACAATCTTGTTATTCCTGGTTTGGGTTGTTCATTCTCAATCAGGGCTCAATCTTTAATTTGCTTGTGGTTACATTCTTATTTGGTCTACTAGTGTCCTAGGCCTCAAGTCTAATCTTTTGGATCAGACTTTGTCTTTTATTCTTTCTTGCAAAGATTTGTATATGCTTTTTACTTTGTTTATAGTCGCGTATACACGCTTTTTTCTGTAAATTGAACTCGTGTATATGCAAGTTTCCTGTGTTAGGAGTGCATGTGCATGCCATTGTGTTTAAACATAGTCACGTATGCAAATTTTTGCATTGTTTTTCAAATCTTTCAACCCAGATAGATTTGTTGCCTAGTATTTTCAGTCTCTGTGTGGTCAATTACTGTCTAAAGAATTTATTTATTTTGCAAGCTTACTGTTTCAAAGTCTCTTTCTCATTGAAAAGATTTGGCCTAGGTTTGCTTCTTTAGTGAGTTTTTAATTTGTGTTTTCGCACACAAGATTTCGTCTTGAGGTTCTTGATTGTTCTGGTCCTCCAGAACACGAGATTGTTTTTAGTTTCAGTGTCAAGCCCATATTTCAAATCTACTTGCTTTGCTCTCCTTTGTTTTGTGGCCTCATAGCTTTTCTTTCTTTTTGAAAGTCTTTTTGACGATTTTGGAAGTATTTATTTCCTGGCTTCTTGGTTAGTTTGTCAAACTCTTTGCTGCTATTTGGGTCGTTTTGTACAAGTTGTAGTCTTTTTGCTCAATTTTTCGTTCATTTTTTAGTTTGTAACTTGCAAAGACTCCTTGTGCTCTTTTTTCGATCTTTTGAGATTTAGTAGCATTTTGGTGATTTCAAAAAGCTTTTTTGGTTGCTTCTTTGAAAAAGAAAAGATCTCAAAAAACTATGTTTTTGTTTTTCTTTTTCCAAGTTTGGTTTATGGTTTCTTTTTGTTGTTGAAAGTGAATTGCGATCTTTTTCAATTTGTCCTTCTTATTTGGACCGAATTTTGTGTTCAAAATTTGTATCCTCTTCAGTACTTAAGTTGGCTCATTGTTAGTTATAAATAATTACTTTTTCTTTTTGAGTGTTATTTAGGATCTTGCATCTCCATTATATCTTGCATTAGGGTAGTTTGCATTGTTAAAACATTCATAGTCTTTTAGTTTTTGGGTGTGTGAAGTGCGTTTCAAGAAAAGAAGAGAAAAAGTACTTTGCTTTGTAGAAGTTTCGTAGAATCCGTATAGAGATCTCTTTTCATCGAAGAAAAAATGACTGCATTCATGTAGTTAGTTTTTCATTTATTTCTGTTGCATCGTACAAACATCATTGGTTTCACTCCCATCTTTACCCTTGACTTAAAGAACAACCATTAACATCAAGCGATTAATTAAAATAAACTAGAACTTTTATGTTATCACATAATACACCAACAAGTTTAGGTTTATTAGGGCCTTGGATTGGGTGAGAGGAGAGTTAACTCTCCAAGGCCACTCAAAATTACAAAACATAGAAGTTTGATTAATGAGTGAAATCCAATAGCGTTAGGGAGATCGGGAAAACTCCATAACTGGGAGTAAATCAAGAGGGAGAGTGAAGATAAGGATGAGAGATACCCCCTCTCTTACTTGTCGGATCCCGCCTCACAACTGTTCTGCCCGGCTTCTGATACGAGTTAGTGACCGTAGTTTCCTATCCTAGGGATCACACAAGTAGCTACAGAGGGGAATCCCGTGGCACCTGAGGTTAGCGTTGTATCATGTTCAGTGGTACTTTTGGAGGGTACCCTTGTGAAGCTTGGGTGCTTGCACCAGCAAAGGCTATTGTCTAGAGGTCAGTGTAACTGCCTCTAATACCTTCATTGATAGGCCTGGGCTGTCCTTATACCAGACTATCTTCGGAAGGTCCCTTACTTCACTTTCTTGTATTTTGGTGTCCGGTCCTCATCACTCGAAGCGAAAATACTTGGAAGTTACTTGATTGGTTGTATATTTAGGTATTTTATAGTCGAGTGCTCTTTTCTCTTTGTATATAGTTGGCTTTAGGTATTTTTTTCGTCACTTTTGGACTTTAGATTCTGAGTGACTGACCTACCACTCCATCGATCTTGAAAGGATTTTGATCTTTCTTTTGAAAGTTGTGGAGTTTCCTCCTCAAGGGCAAAGGTTTTGATTTTGCATCTATCTTCGTTGGAAATTCATTTGTACAAATCCTGTAAGGGAAAGATCTACGAATAAGTTAGATATGGCCCATATTCCTGTGGAAACCAACCAAGGTACCCTCCCAAAAGTGGATCCTTGTGCTTTTCCTTTCTTTGGAAACGTTGGTACCCCCTTGATGGCCACTTTGAATATTCTTGGATTGAATGTTGGACTACCAGTTTGGTTGTGGTCCACTCCGAATATTCCTGATGTTCTTGAAGCTTCTCAGATGAATGCTTTATTTCAAGGGCATCAAAATGGTGTTAATTGTTCATTTTCTTTAAAAGAGAAATCTAGTATTCCTTTTTCTCCTCCCTATTGTAATAAGAGATCTAAAAAGAAGAGAAAGAGGAGGACAAAGAAGAAGACCAGTTCTATCCAATCATCATCAACCACTGCAAGTCATGTTGGAGATGAGCCTTCAGCCACTACAAGTCATGCTGGGGGCACAAGTCTAGTCACTGCAAGTCATACTAGCAATTCATCATCAACCTCTGCTAGTCATGTTGAAGATGAGCCTTCAGCCGCTGCAAGTCATGCTGGGGGCATAAGTCTAGTCACTGCAAGTTATACTAGCAAAGAGTCATTAACCTCTGCAAGTCATGTTAGGGACTTTCCACCAACCACTGCTAGTCATGTTGGTAGAATGGACGTTGATCAAAAACCTAAGCATAAAAGTCTTAAACCTAAGTTCCCTTATAATATATTCCAGGGAGACCATCTTAATCATTTGTGCCCCAGTATTCCAGAGGTACAAAGGATATGGTCCGAGTCTAAAAATTCTTCTACTCTTGAATATGGTATGGTTTCTCAATAGTCTCATCAACCATTGGTTGATAACGTGGTTGCACCAGTGCAATCTCTGGCTAATTACACTCCTCTTTTGGGGGGTGAAGTGCCTAACAACAAAGTCTGTTTGATTTCTAGTACAAAGTCTTTTGGGATAGGGGGCATTCTGGTTTCTTTGAATGTTTCCCCTCCAAGTTCTAGGAGTGTCTCACTTGATTGGGATAGCCTTATCGAGCCTCGTCTTCCTTCCGCTACACCTTTCCAAATAAAGGTTAGAGTTAATTCCACAAACGTCTACCAATGTATGGTGGATGAAGGATCTTCTGCAAGTATTATATTCTCCTTGACTTGGAAAGCTTTGGGTTCTCCAAAGTTGTTGACAACTGAGAGTCAGTTGTTAGCTTATGATAGAAGACCTGGTGAATCTATGGGTGTTCTTCCTCAATTGCCTATTACTTTAGGTGGGAAGACTGTCTTAATCAATATGATGGTGGTTGATCACCCTTTAGACTTTAATATACTACTTGGGGATGATTATGTCTATGCAATGAATGTTGTGGTGTCTTCACTCTTTCGAGTGATTTGCTTTCCTCATAAAGGGAATATTGTCACTATTGATCAGCTTACATCTGATAATCACCACTATAATTTGAATTTACTGCAGAATACCCCTTGGTTTGTTCCAAGTGTTCAAGTAGACTCTGTTAGAGTCGGTCTAGTAGCCCTCCATCAGCGATCAAAACTCTTTGCATTTGCATAAGTAGGTGTCTCATCAGTGTCATTTCATTGCATTCCATTAGGCATGCCATAACCCTGATGGAGGAGTTGGTGTCTTTATTCCCCTCTTGGCACTGTTGGATCAAGTTGTTTCAGTCTATAAATTCTTTCAACGTTCCTTGTCTTGTCAAAGTCCTAGGTCTAGGGTTTAGGTCCAATTTGTCTTTGAGGTTATGTCTTTAAAGGTCAATAAACGCCCAGCAGGCCAGAGGGATGACTATCAAAGTTTTTCTTCAAAGATTTCATCTTGTACAGCTAATTTTAAACCTTGGATTTAAAAACCTTGTTTTTAAAGACAAGGTCTTTTTCCTCATTTCTGTAAAAAATTGTAAAAATTCAAAAGTTTTCAAAAGATAGCATGCAGCCCTGGTCCCCTTTGCCAAGATTCCTCAGAAGCTGTCCCTACAAAAATTTTCAAGACAAAGCATCAGTTCAAACAATTTCAGGACAAAAGGAAACCATAAAGTCAGCAGCATTTAAATTTTGAAAAAGTGTCAAGTTAAAAACATTAGAAAGAGGGTTTGAGGAGAAATTAATTTAAATCAAGCCTATAAAGCCCTTCTCTCCTTCTATTTGAGCATCATTTGCCTCAAAGCAATAGTGAAGAGCGATTTGGGCGATTTGGAGAGAAATTGAGCAAAATTTGCAAGCAGAGCCCGCGCACGACCTGTCAACACTTGCGCGCGACCTGTTGGGCCGGCGCGACCTATCAGGGGGGTTCATCTAGTTAAAAAAATACACTGGCGCGACCTGTTGAGCACGCGCGACCTATCAGCACCTGCGCGTGACCTGTTGGGAATTCATCTACAAAAATCGCCAGTAAACTCCCAAACGACCCCAAAATTCTTCAAGATTGTTGCATTACAAACAGGGAAAAACAGCAGGTCATTTGAGCAAAAGCAGCAGTACATTTTAGCCACTTTGCTCCTGAAACCATGTCAGAAACCGAAACCGACTATGAGCAAAGTGATGACCATGAGTCAACACCAGAAATTGAGATACAAAGGAGGCCTCACAGGGGTGGTAAGAGTGGTCACCATAAGAGAGAGGAGCCCACCTCTTTGACCGATTTGCAGGCTTGTCCACTTGCGGTCACATGTTTCCGCTACCTCTCATGTTATGAATTTTGCAAGAGGATTTCTCAAATTCAGCATCATAGGGAATTGGCTCGCTTGTTTGTTTTGCATTTGCATAATGGGCATGTAAATCTTGCAGGGGTGGATTTTATATTTTCATCTAAAAGTATTGCTCAAGCAACAGGAATACCAAATGTGGGAGAAGAGTGGAACAAACGCAAAGTGTTGGACAGATTTCAGTATGAGCCCTTCGTTAAACCTGCCTACATGAGGTCCATAACTGGTATGTTTCCTTTCAGATTTTTGAGGGATGAGTATGCTCCCATGATGAGGCTCATCATGCTCTATTTCACCTGTGAGGGCAGGTTTGCATATTTGTATTCGTACCATATTCGCTTGTTGATGCATTTCACACGGGTACGAATGATGAACATACCATGGTTCATGTGTCGGGATATTGAGAGGATGGTGCCCTTGGTGCAGAGAAGGAGCCCAGCACAGCAACACAAGAGCATTTATCATTATGGTTTGATCCAGCTTGTGGTCATGCATCAGTTGGCTCAGCAGGGTATCCCATGGGAGGATTTTATCTCTCGGGATTTTTTCACAGCATCAGCATCATCTCCCCCTGAGGTTGTTCATGAGGAGGGAGGGCCTTCACAGCAGCATGATATTCCTGAGACCAGACATGTCAGCTCTCCTCCATTGGTCACTTATCAGAGAGGCCACAGAGCCTTATTTGCATCAGCTAGGCGAGTATTATCTCCACACTAGGTGGAAGGGGTCTCGCCTTCTTCATCAGCACCACGAGTGTTATCTCCACACCAGGTGGAAGGGGCCTCGTCGCCGACAGCAGCACAGGTATCAGAGAGGGGCAAACAACCCAGGATTGATGAGGGGCCATCAGGTGTTCCAGACATAGAGATTGTTGACCTTGATATCAGTTCTCCTAGCCTAGAGTCAAAAGAGGTCATTCAGCACCTAAGAGCTGAAAATGATTCATTGCAGCGAAGATTGGAAGGAGCACAATGGAAGATCACATATTTAGAGCAGCGCAACAAGCAGTTGGAGGATGAGCACACTCTTGATGAGTTGCGGAGGATTCATGAGGACCGCAACTTGGCTCGAAAGAGACACGGTGATTTGGTACCCGTTGAGCGAGAGGCTATGCTTCTCCGGGTCAATGCTCATTTGGAGAGGTTGCTAGCTAAGGCCAACAAAGATAAGGACCTGCTCCGAAATATGAAAAACCACTATTGGGCCTGAATGCACGTATGCAAGGCGAAAATGAAGGTGATTCAAGGGCGGTTGGCCAAGGCACTAAAACAACGAAAAAGGCCCGATCCCCTTCAAATCTTGGCTGAGGCTTCCTTGAAGGAGCATGATATTAAATGACCTCACTACAGCACAAATTTCAAAAAATTTTGAGCATTTTTGGTCACTTATGAATTTTTGGGCAAAAAACAGGTTTTTCTCCTTGATAGGTCGCGCGCCGCACGCGACCTATTCGATGGGCAACTTCATTTTGGGAAAACTCAGCATTTCTGGATTTTTCATGCAAAGATACACCTGCTCAGCAATTACCAAGAGATTTCATCAAGTTTTGAGCCTCCAGAAGGTCAAAAAACATGCAAAAATTGACTTTCTGCCACCTTTTTGACAAACAGGGAGCAGTCTTGGGAGATTGCAATTTTGGAGGGGCAAATGGCCACCAAATTCGGAAATTCTAGTTGGGTTTGAAAGTCGACATCTAGACCTTTCCAACAAGCCCACTTTTGCCTCATTTGGACACCTGGAAGTGCCTCAAACGGAGCTCCAAAGAAGCGCGACCTATCAGGATTAGGGCGCGACCTATCAGGCAATTTTCATAATTTTTCACCTACAGCTCAGGAATTCGCCCAGCTTTGGCCAGTTTTGACTTGGGATGGGATTTTTCACCCTCTTTGATGTAATTAATGTATTTTCATGTTGATATGACACTTATTTACCTATTCTAGAAGATTCATTCATGAAATAGCAAACATTTAATGAATGAATTGGTTTCCTAGCTTATAGAGGCAAGTTGTTTTGACTGCCTAGATTTTAGTGCTCAGTTTAGAATTGGTTGAAACAGCTCCTAGAAGGATGAGCTCGACCCCTAGAGGCAAGGAAAGATGTTAGATTGCCTATATTATGTACTTTCTTGGTCATTTTCATGGTTGGACTCTTGAGGGAGAAAGCTCTATTGTATTATTCATTGTATCTCTGCAATTTTGGCAAAGGAAGAAAGACCAGGGTTTTGCAGTCCTTTTTGGGATTCTTGTGGTTACATGTATTGATTGTGTGCTTCTCTTTGTACTTGTAAGTGTGTTATGTGAAATCATCCTCTTTCTTTTTCTTTTGAAATTAGGCAAATGAAGTGTTAAAGTAGAATTCATGATTTCCATGCTCTGCTTTTAAATTTGCTTAATATCAATGTTTTCATCTGTTTAAGGAGAACTCAAGGTGATTGCTTGCTCTCCTTAGCTCCTCACCGGTCATTCCTACCCATTCACTTAATTTAAAGGCATCAATACAGTCTCCTACCTTGCCCCAAAGAACCCCTTGCAAAAACTGTGTCCAATCCCCGCACCCAAAATTGCCTTTCCCCGATTTTCCACCAAAATCCAAAAAATCCCAAATCAAACCTTTTTATCAGTTTATTAGCCTAAAATCAGTGTTCTTTATTGGTTATCTCTGCCCGTTGAAGATCTTTGCCGAGATAGACCGGAGAGAGCCCTCTCCTGCCCCGTAGGGCTAGCTACGAGGCTAAGTGGTTTGATGTTGCCTTGAAGTTTGCCTTTCTCAGCCTGAGGTGAAATTTCAAGCGCTAACATATTGGCGACCATACTGGGGAGAACAACTTGTCTGTTGATTGATGTGTTTGCTTCATAAGTCTTAGACGGAGCCTGAAGTTACACCAGGTAGCCTTCGAAACGCTTTTGCTTTGCATAAGCGGAAGTAGATAAACGCTGCTTCAGTCAATCTCCGTGAGCTTGTGAATACAACACTTCAATTGCATTTTACCCCAGTTCATTTGTAAACTCTGAACTTTTGGATGATTAGTTAAGAGTTTTCACAAGCTGATTGGTTATTTGTTCCTTGATTTCCAAACTGGCTTCCAATTCTGGTCGTATATTCAAATTTCATTCATGTCCAGCTATTTTTGAGTATCTTGAAGACATTGATTTTGACGAGAGTTTTGAGTTGTCCTTGTTCAAAACTAAATCTGAAAGTGCACTTGATTCTCTAGTTCCTAACCCTGATTTCGCAGCTGCTCTTGAAATTGAGAGACACAATAAATTGGTTGACAATTTCATCCTAAGATCTCTTCAGTCGGATATTCACGCTACCAATCTTGCCGAGTTCGTTGAAACTATATCTGGTCATATTGGATCTACTATCACGGCGCATGAGCAGTCCAATCCTCCTTTTATTTCTATTTCTCCCATAATCACTTATCCCGCATCTACAATTGGTTCGCCTTCTACATCCCATACCACTTCTCCTCCTCATACACCTCATACTACAGCTACACCTACTCCACCTGCTACTCCTAGACCCAATCTACCTAAAGCAATGGCTGCCCGATTTTCTCCTCTTGCTCTTCCCCAAAATCTGCATGATATGCCAGCCGATTATCAGAGTAAAATTCCCATGTTTGATGGCACTCCACAAAGTATCTCTGCTCAGCAACATATTGACAAAATGACGACTTTCTTTGATCTATATGAGATAGATGAAGAGGATGTAACTATGCGTTTGTTTGCACAAAAATTTGATGGCGAAGTAAGAAAATGGTTCAGAGGTTTGACAGCTAGAAGCATTCCCACCTTGGAAGCACTTCAGAGCCAGTTTCTAGATCGATGGGAAATCAGAAAGGATCCACTTCAGATTTAACACAGCTTACAATGCTATTCCAGATGATTTGAGGCCATCTAGAAAATCAGCACTTCTCAAATTCCCGGATGGTTTTGATCCGGAGATGGCTTATTCATTGCGAGATAGAGATCCGCCTACCTTGGAGGATATGCAGAAAATTGCTGTTAGTGTTGAAGCGAATTTGAATGATAAAAGAGCAAGGATGAAGGCAGAAAAGCGAGTCACAATCAAAGAGGAAGCTTCTACATCCGATCAGCTTCTTCGCAAGGTAGTAACGATGCTCGAAAATACTCATCTCAACAAGCCGGAACCGCAGATGCGTAATCCTAATTTCCGAGGTGCACAGCAGCCACAATATAGAATCAAGCAGCGTGAAACAAAGGCACAAGAGGCAGCAGTTCAACAGCAAATTAAACCTCCTTTTCAGCAGAATTTTGTTAGCCAAGAATCAGAGGATGAAGGTGATACGGTGGGAGAGGAAAACCACTTCTTCACTCCTGATTATCTGCCTACTTATGTTACAGAAGAAGAAGAGTTGGTAAGTCACTCCATCGTCCCTCAGGATGAACACTATATCTTGTCAAATGATGCAGCACTTGAAGAAGAATCGGAAGAGTATCAAAGAGGGTACTTAAATTCTTTATCCGCTCAGTAGAGACAATTAAGAAACCGAGCTGTTCCCATAAATCCCATTCAGAAAAGGAAAGATACTTCAGTAAAGAATGATTCGGCTCCCCCACACACAAAAGGAAAAGACATAATTGATCCTTCAACAAGTCAATCATCATCAGCAAGCAAGATAGATCAGCCATCAAGCACACCGAAAGATAAAATTGACAAAAGAGAGGTTCTGGCTAAAGAAGGTGAGAAGGTTTCAGTTTTCAGTTTGGAGAATGAAATTTCAAAGTTGAAAGTGTCCATTCCTTTGACGGAAATCATGAAGAACAGCACTTACCGCAGCCAAATTTCCAAGATGCTGAATTTTGATCCAATGCTAGACACGGTGAATGTAGAAGATGATCAGCCGGAATTGATTTTTGGGCCTGCTTTAAATGGTGAGTCTCCCGAAAGTGATGTTCCTCCATTCTATATCAGTCTGCGATTGCATGAATATGTTTTACATAATGCCATGTTTGACTCGGGAGCTTCGCATAATTTGATGCCGAAAGCAATTATGGAAAAGCTGGGACTAGACATCACAAGGAAATATCATGATTTGTATTCATTTGATTCCAGCCGGGTAAAATGTATTGGTTTGATCAAGGACTTGGTGGTGAGCTTAGATCAAATCCCAGCAAAGAATGTTTTGATGGATGTGGTGGTGGCGGATATTCCTCCGCGATTCGGGATGTTACTTTCTAGATCTTGGGGAGCGAAGCTCAAAGGTACACTTCAGCTCGATTTTTCTTATGCTACAATCCTGGTTTTTGGTCAGATGAGGAAGTTATATAGGGAGCAAAAGATGAAATACATGATCACTAGTAAAGAAAAGCCAGTTAATCATCCTGTAAATTATGTACATATAGATTTAGAGTCATTTGTTTTGTTTGCGGAGAATTTTAATGAGATAGATAGTCAGTTAGTTCAAGCAGAAGATATACCAGACATTTCAGAAAATTTCAGAGAAATTTTGAGAAAGGAAAGTGAAGAAAGGTCCGCTGTCATGAAGCCAACAGCTGAGATCAATGGGCAGCAAACAGAAAATGCAGAGACATCACATTTTCAGCATTTAGAGGATGATGAGGATGGTCTTTGGACCATGGATTTTGATGGTGCTGTGGGCAGCGATGGTGCTGGTATAGGTGTGTGGATTCGAAGCCCATTTTCTGTCCGAAACAAAGTCCCAAGCAAGGTACGAGTATGCTCTTACAAATTGGCATTTGATTGTTCAAACAATGAGGCGGAATATGAGGCTCTCATTGCTGGTCTGAAGATCCTTCGGAAGTTGAAGGCAAAGAAGATAGCAGTATATGGCAACTCCGAGTTGGTTATAAAGCAAGTGAAAGGTGAGTTTCAGGCCAAGCATCCTCGTATGCGAGCATATCGAAATGCTGTCCTAGATATCTTAAAGTTGTTTTCTGAACATACTTTGACATGTGTGCCCCGTATCCAAAATGGTGTTGCGGATGCATTGGCTAAGGCAGCAAGTAATCTAAAAATCCCCATGAATTCCAGCAATAAGTTTGAGATTTATGTGAAGCACCGTCCTACAGTCCCAGACAATCAAAGATGTTGGCAAGTTTTCCAAGATGATGAAGAAATCAAGGATTTTCTGCAAATTGAAGGTGAGTTCAAAGACATTTCCATAGATACAGAACCTGAGGAAGTAAATCAAATGGATGTATTACAGCTTAAGGATAATTTCATTCCTAAAGGATTAATTCCTTTGGAGGAGCTGTTTGATCAAGATGACGTGGCTCGCAAACCAACCTTGAGGCCAACGGAAGAAGGTGTCGAAGAAGTGAATCTTGGAACAGCTGAAAATCCAAAGATGGTGAAACTATCGAAAGCATTGTCGCCCAAGGTAAAGAAAGAATATATTAGATTGTTGTCTTCGTTTTCTAATGTTTTTGCATGGGATTATTTAGATTTGAAAACTTATGACACAAGTATCATTCAGCATACCATTCCCATAAAGCCAAATCAAAAGCCTTTCCGACAAAAGTTGAGAAGAATTAATCCTAAGCTGCTGCCATTGATTGAGAAGGAAGTCAACAGGTTGTACAAATCTGGAATTATAGTGCCAATCAGATTTTCCGACTGGATTTCCAACTTGGTGCCCGTGAGAAAGAAGACCAGTGAGATCCGCTTGTGTATAGACTTCAGAAATCTCAATAAGGTGTCGCTAAAGGACAATTATCCGCTGCCCAAGATGGATCATATATTGCAGCAGGTAGTTGGCGCATCAAGGATGTCTCTACTTGATGGTTATTCCGGGTACAATCAGATTTTGGTGCATGAGGATGACCGCGACAAGACTGCATTCACTACTCCATGGGGAACATTTCATTATGCTAAGATGCCATTTGGATTGAAGAACGCAGGTGCTACCTTTCAGCGGGCGATGGACATGGCCTTTGCTAATGAAAAGGATGTCTTTTTGGTCGTTTATCTTGATGATTTAACTGTGTTTTCTAAATCTGATGAAGAGCATTTGTATCATTTGACAGTGGTGTTTGAAAAGTGCAGAAAATATGGTATCTCATTGAATCCGAAGAAGAGCCTTTTCGCCATGAGTGAAGGCAAGTTGTTGGGCCACATCATTTCCAAAGATGGCATTCGTATAGATCCTGCACGTGTGGAAGCAATTCAGCAATTAGAGCAGCCCCGAAACAAGAAGGAGATTCAGTCCTTTAATGGCAAGTTGAATTTTCTGCGTCGCTTCATCCCGAATCTTGCCGAACACCTCAGAGAAATCACTAACATGCTCAAAAAGGACAACCAGCTCAAGTGGACCGAAGAGGCGGTAAAATCTTTCAATTTGGTAAAATTAATTTTATCTTCAGCCCCAACTCTAATCAACCCGGATTACACACAAGATTTTATTTTATTTTCATTTGCTTCTGAGCATACATTGGCAGCTGTGCTCATGCAAAAACGAGATGGAGTTGAGAAGCCCATAGCTTTTTTCAGTCATATTATAAGGGATGGAGCGCTGAAGTATAATATCATTGAAAAACAAGCATTGGCGCTGGTAAAAGCTTTGAAAGATTTCCGTGTGTACATATTGAATTCTCATATTTTGGCATATGTTCCTAATGCGGCTGTTAAAGATGTTTTGGTACAAGCGGAGCCGGAAGGAAAACGGGGTAAGTGGATTGCTGCACTGTTGGAGTATGATGTGGAAATCAAGCCTACTAAGCTGATCAAGGGCCAAGGTCTCGCTAAATTGATGGCTGAAACAAATCTCCATGTCCTAGACATTAATTTGATTGCTGCCTTGTCCGACGAAGATGAAGAAAATTCAGCACTACAAGTCTCCGATATCTTTGTTTCCTCTCCTTGGTATGCTGATATTGTATATGTGCTTCAAAACTTGTCTTCACCTCCCGGAATGCCTCGAAACAAAGCAAGGACATTGAAGTTAAAGGCTGCCAAATTCTGCATCATCAAATCTGCACTATATTGGAAAGACCCCGGTGGCATATTGCTGAATTGTTTGGTCGAGGAAGAAGCTAAGAGAGCTGTTGAGGATTTCCACAAAGGTGACTGCGGGGGCCACTTGTTTTGGAAGACTACGGCAAACAAGATCCTAAGGGCAGGTTTCTATTGGCCTTCATTGTTTTCAGATGTATATAAAGCAGTCAAAAGTTGTCATGAATGTCAAATTTTTCAAGGAAAGCAGAAATTACAGCCTTTGCCTCTCAAGCCCATTGAAGTCAGTGCACCATTTCAGCAGTGGGGCTTGGACTTCATCGGCAAAATTCATCCAGCATCTTCCGGACAGCATCGATGGATATTGACAGCCACCGATTACTTCACAAAATGGATTGAAGCCATTCCCACCCGGCAGGCCACGGACTTGGTAATTATTTCTTTCCTTGAAAATAACATATTGTCACGTTTCGGCTGTCCACATAAGTTGATTACAGATAATGCAGCAGCGTTTAAATCGAAGAAGATGATTGATTTTTGCTACAAATATAATATCAGTTTGGGGCATTCGTCCGCCTATCATCCGCAAGGAAATGGGCTGGCAGAATCTTCAAATAAATCCTTGGTAAACATCATAAAGAAATTGTTGGAAATCAACAAGAAGAGCTGGCACAAAAAGTTAGTAAATGCATTATGGGCTGATCGTGTAAGTCAGAAAAGGTCAATTGGGATGTCACCTTTTGAACTGGTTTACGGGACAGATGCACTGTTTCCTACTTCACTTAGTATTCCGGTAACAAAGTTGCTTCAAGAAATTGGTGGTGAGGAAGATTCAATGCAAAGGCGGATTAGTCAAATGATTCATTTACAGCAGACACGGGAGGACATTCTTCAGAATACTCTCAAGTTGCAAGAGCGCATAAAGAAAATCTATGACAGAAAAGCAAAGCCGGACGACTTTCAGATAGATGATGTTGTTTTGAGGTGGGATGCCCGAAATGAAGACAAAGGGAAACATGGAAAGTTTGATAACTTATGGAAAGGTCCTTATAAAATTGCAGCATACCGTGGTCCAAATGCCTTTCTTCTCAAAGAAATGAACGGTGATGATTGTCTCGGAGGGTCGGTCAATGGCCGGCTGCTCAAAAGGTATCATGTTTGAGCATTTTCTGCTCTAGTCATTATCATTGTAATTACCATTTTGCTTTCATTCTGCTGCAAGTGTGAACTGATCTTTCATCTTTAGTCTGGGGCCCGTGGTGAAGGCTATAATACTGGAGATGGAGATTAGTTGGTGTGAGGTTATATGTTGTTTTTATCAGTCCATTTTTTGTCCAAAAGTTGAGTTAGTTTGGGTCAAAGTTAGTCCAATTTTCAGTCAGTTGTTAAAGTCAATAAAGCTGTCCCGTTTTGGGTCACATATGTAAATAATGACTCCATTGCCCAATGATCGAAAGGCACTGGTCTTCTCTCCCTGAGGTCTAAGGTTCTTGGTACCTCCAAGGAGCTACCATCCCCATTGGAGCCAATGTTAGAGTCGGTCTAGTAGCCCTCCATTAGCGATCAAAACTCTTTGCATTTGCATAAGTAGGTGTCTCATCAGTGTCATTTCATTGCATTCCATTAGGCATGCCATAACCCTGATGGAGGAGCTGGTGTCTTTATTCCCCTCTTGGCACTGCTGGATCAAGTTGTTTCAGTCTATAAATTCTTTCAAGGTTCCTTGTCTTGTCAAAGTCTTAGGTCTAGGGTTTAGGTCCAATTTGTCTTTGAGGTTGTGTCTTTAAAGGTCAATAAACACCCAGCAGACCAGAGGGATGACTATCAAAGTTTTTCTTCAAAGATTTCATCTTGTACAGCTAATTTTAAACCTTGGATTTAAAAACCTTGTTTTTAAAGACAAGGTCTTTTTCCTCATTTCTGTAAAAAATTGTAAAAATTCAAAAGTTTTCAAAAGACAGCATGCAGCCCTGGTCCTCTTTGCCAAGATTCCTCAGAAGTTGTCCCTACAAAAATTTTCAAGACAAAGCATCAGTTCAAACAATTTCAGGACAAAAGGAAACCATAAAGTCAGCAGCATTTAAATTTTGAAAAAGTGTCAAGTTAAAAACATTAGAAAGAGGGTTTGAGGATAAATTAATTTAAATCAAGCCTATAAAGCCCTTCTCTCCTTCTATTTGAGCATCATTTGCCTCAAAGCAATAGTGAAGAGCGATTTGGGCGATTTGGAGAGAAATTGAGCAAAATTTGCAAGCAGAGCCCGCGCGCGACCTGTCAACACTTGCGCGCGACCTATTGGGCCGGCGCGACCTATCAGGGGGGTTCATCTAGTTAAAAAATTACACTGGCGCGACCTGTTGAGCGCGCGCGACCTATCAGCACCTGCGCGCGACCTGTTGGGAATTCATCTACAAAAATCGCCAGTAAACTCCCAAACGACCCCAAAATTCTTCAAGATTGCAGCATTACAAACAGGGAAAAACAGCAGGTCATTTGAGCAAAAGCAGCAGTACATTTCAGCCACTTTGCTCCTGAAACCATGTCAGAAACCGAAACCGACTATGAGCAAAGTGATGACCATGAGTCAACACCAGAAATTGAGATACAAAGGAGGCCTCACAGGGGTGGTAAGAGTGGTCACCATAAGAGAGAGGAGCCCACCTCTTTGACCGATTTGCAGGCTTGTCCACTTGCGGTCACATGTTTCCGCTACCTCTCATGTTATGAATTTTGCGAGAGGATTTCTCAAATTCAGCATCATAGGGAATTGGCTCGCTTGTTTGTTTTGCATTTGCATAATGGGCATGTAAATCTTGCAGGGGTGGATTTTATATTGTCATCTGAAAGTATTGCTCAAGCAACAGGAATACCAAATGTGGGAGAAGAGTGGAACAAACGCAAAGTGTTGGACAGATTTCAGTATGAGCCCTTCGTTAAACCTGCCTACATGAGGTCCATAACTGGTATGTTTCCTTTCAGATTTTTGAGGGATGAGTATGCTCCCATGATGAGGCTCATCATGCTCTATTTCACCTGTGAGGGCAGGTTTGCATATTTGTATTCGTACCATATTCGCTTGTTGATGCATTTCACACGGGTACGAATGATGAACATACCATGGTTCATGTGCCGGGATATTGAGAGGATGGTGCCCTTGGTGCAGAGAAGGAGCCCAGCACAGCAACACAGGAGCATTTATCATTATGGTTTGATCCAGCTTGTAGTCATGCATCAGTTGGCTCAGCAGGGTATCCCATGGGAGGATTTTATCTCTCGGGATTTTTTCACAGCATCAGCATCATCTCCCCCTGAGGTTGTTCATGAGGAGGGAGGGCCTTCACAGCAGCATGATAGTCCTGAGACCAGACATGTCAGCTCTCCTCCATTGGTCACTTATCAGAGAGGCCACAGAGCCTTATTTGCATCAGCTAGGCGAGTATTATCTCCACACCAGGTGGAAGGGGTCTCGCCTTCTTCATCAGCACCACGAGTGTTATCTCCACACCAGGTGGAAGGGGCCTCGTCGCCGACAGCAGCACAGGTATCAGAGAGGGGCAAATAGCCCAGGATTGATGAGGGGCCATCAGGTGTTCCAGACATAGAGATTGTTGACCTTGATATCAGTTCTCCTAGCCTAGAGTCAAAAGAGGTCATTCAGCACCTAAGAGCTGAAAATGATTCATTGCAGCGAAGATTGGAAGGAGCACAATGGACGATCACATATTTAGAGCAGCGCAACAAGCAGTTGGAGGATGAGCACACTCTTGATGAGTTGCGGAGGATTCATGAGGACCGCAACTTGGCTCGAAAGAGACCCGGTGATTTGGTACCTGTTGAGCGAGAGGCTATGCTTCTCCGGGTCAATGCTCATTTGGAGAGGTTGCTGGCTAAGGCCAACAAAGATAAGGACCTGCTCCGAAATATGAAAAACCACTATTGGGCCCGAATGACGTATGCAAGGCGAAAATGAAGGTGATTCAAGGGCGGTTGGCCAAGGCACTAAAACGACGAAAAAGGCCTGATCGCCTTCAAATCTTGGCTGAGGCTTCCTTGAAGGAGCATGATATTAAATGACCTCACTACAGCACAAATTTCAAAAAAAATTGAGCATTTTTGGTCACTTATGAATTTTTGGGCAAAAAACAGGTTTTTCTCCTTGATAGGTCGCGCGCAGCGCGCGACCTATTTGATGGGCAACTTCATTTTGGGAAAACTCAGCATTTCTGGATTTTTCATGCAAAGATACACCTGCTCAGCAATTACCAAGATATTTCATCAAGTTTTGAGCCTCCAGAAGGTCAAAAAACATGCAAAAATTGACTTTTTGCCACCTTTTTGACAAACAGGGAGCAGTCTTGGGAGATTGCAATTTTGGAGGGGCAAATGGCCACCAAAATCAGAAATTCTAGTTGGGTTGGAAAGTAGACATCCAGACCTTTCCAACAAGCCCACTTTTGCCTCATTTGGACACCTGGAAGTGCCTCAAACGGAGCTACAAAGAAGCGCGACCTATGAGGATTAGGGCGCGACCTATCAGGCAATTTTCATAATTTTTCACCTACAGCTCAGGAATTCGCCCAGCTTTGGCCAATTTTGACTTGGGATGGGATTTTTCACCCTCTTTGATGTAATTAATGTATTTTCATGTTGATATGACACTTATTTACCTATTGTAGAAGATTCATTCATGAAATAGCAAACATTTAATGAATGAATTGGTTTCCTAGCTTATAGAGGCAAGTTGTTTTTACTGCCTAGATTTTAGTGCTCAGTTTAGAATTGGTTGAAACAGCTCCTAGAAGGATGAGCTCGACCCCTAGAGGCAAGGAAAGATGTTAGATTGCCTATATTATGTACTTTCTTGGTCATTTTCATGGTTGGACTCTTGAGGGATAAAGCTCTATTGTATTATTCATTGTATCTCTGCAATTTTGGCAAAGGAAGAAAGACCAGGGTTTTGCAGTCCTTTTTGGGATTCCTGTGGTTACATGTATTGATGGTGTGCTTCTCTTTGTACTTGTAAGTGTGTTATGTGAAATCATCCTCTTTCTTTTTCTTCTGAAATTAGGCAAATGAAGTGTTAAAGTAGAATTCATGATTTCCATGCTCTGCTTTTAAATTTGCTTAATATCAATGTTTTCATCTGTTTAAGGAGAACTCAAGGTGATTGCTTGCTCTCCTTAGCTCCTCACCGGTCATTCCTACCCATTCACTTAATTTAAAGGCATCAATACAGTCTCCTACCTTGCCCCAAAGAACCCCCTGCAAAAAACTGTGTCCAATCCCCGCACCCAAAATTGCCTTTCCCCGATTTTCCACCAAAATCCAAAAAATCCCAAATCAAACCTTTTTATCAGTTTATTAGCCTAAAATCAGTGTTCTTTATTGGTTATCTCTGCCCGTTGAAGATCTTTGCCGAGATAGACCGGAGAGAGCCCTCTCCTGCCCCGTAGGGCTAGCTACGAGGCTAAGTGGTTTGATGTTGCCTTGAAGTTTGCCTTTCTCAGCCTGAGGTGAAATTTCAAGCGCTAACAGACTCTACCTCGCCACGGGTGAATTATGTGGCATTGAATCCTCAATGTTCAATTGCTTTTCAGAGGATCCTTTGACCTATTATTCTCCTTCTTGGGACTTTGTCCCGGCAGTTGACCGAGAGATTCTTCCTATAGGGACATGGGACCCCTTAATTCCCTCTTTTGATCCTTGTAGTTCTCATGATTTCTCATAATTTGATTTTCCTTCACAGGAGGAACTCTTTAAATCCATGAGTTTTTACTACCAAAGGATTCCTTGGCCCTACTCCTTTTTGCCTTAGGATCAACTCCACCAAGATATGATGCAGAACCTTCTCTTTGCTTAGAAGTGTCATGACTTGTGTGGTAGAGCCTACCTTATCATGGGCACCCTAGATAGTACCTTGTTGTCACTTGGCACCCATGCTGAATTTTTGTTCTTAGGCTCGGGATTCCTCTTTAGTCTAGCCATGACTTGTGTGTTGAAGCCTCATTCCTCTACTTCTTCGTTATTTTTCTGGCTTTATACCCTAAAGGCTCCTATGTGTTGAGTTGAACTGCTGCAATGCACGTTGACCATTTGTATCTTTTCGCCTTGAGTCGGCTTCACTTGGACTCATGTTTAAGCCACTTTTCGACCATGTCTTCTGTTAGTGTCAGTCTTTCCAGCCTTCCTACAGTGATCAAATATGCTCTTACAAAGTGATTTTGAAGTGTCAAGGTCAAATTTTGTCATTTCAAAGAGTTTTCAAGCAAAATTTGGTCACTAAGCATTAGGTCTAGGGTTTGCTTTCACTCTGTTCAAAGTTGCCCAAATGTCAGTCCATGTCATCATTCAGCTGAGTTTATCATCATTCATAGGGTTTTCATTATCATGTCAGTGTCAAATGAGTCATTTTACACTTTGTTCATGCTTCAGTTGCCACCCAGGCAAGGTCATTTCCCTCTCCTAGGGTTTTGAAGGAAATTTCTCTTGGATGGTCAAATCACCAGCAAAAATTGTTTCCAGATGTTCATACACCTTCCCCTACCCTTCACCTACCTTATCAAACACTTCCCAACACTCAGATCCCCCAAATTCCTCATTTTTGCACAAACCCTAGTTTCTAGCTACAACCTGGCAATTTTCTAGGTTGGGCCTGTGTTTTGCTCTTTTCGACCCCTTCCCCTCACTCAGTCACTGAGATTCCACTTTCTCCTGCTTCCTAACATCCCTCCCCACTCCCACAAATTTCCCCAAGAATTTAGAAGCCCCCTATCCCCTTCATCTCGCTCCATTTCGACAAAATTCCTTGCTTCACACATCGGGACAAGTCGCACTCAAATGATGTTCCAGAGCAATCAAAGATGAATTTTGGAAAACTGAGAGAATTTTTTTTCCATAACATGCCAAAGAAGAAAAACCTCCTTCACTTTTTACACAGGTGTCATGGTTTGAGAGAAATGTCAAAAATACCGGCGAGAAACGAAGGTGCTCCAAGGACGGTTGGCCAAAGCACAAAAACGAAGGAAAACGCCCGATCCACTCCAAATTTTGGTCAAAGCCTCTTTGACTGAGCATGGTACTTTATTGGGGACTCCCAGCCCAAATTTCAAGAAATTTGGAGAAAATTTTGTCATTTGTGAATTTTTTGTGCAATTTACAGGTTTAGGCCATTGGAATGGTCTCACCCCGGGTGAGACCATTTTGGAGGACTGCTCGGAATTTTGAAAACTTGGCATTTTTGGAAAGGGCATGCAAAGAGAAAAATTACCAATACTTGGGAGAAGCCTAATTCTGAGATTTGAGCCTCCAAAAGCTCAAAATACATCAAAAAAATGACTTTCTGCCCACTTTTTGAGTTGCAGAAAGTGACCTTGGGGGAAATGGTTTTTGAGGGGTCAAAACAACTCCAAATTCAAAAATTCCACTTGGGATGGAAAGTAGACAGACCAAGCTTTCCAATGAGCCATCTTGCACCTGATTTGGATCAGTGGACCCACTCAAAAGTAGCTACAAAGGGGCGCGACCATTTGAACAGGGGGCGCGACCATTCGAGCCAGCTTTACCAGAATTGACCTTTTTTGTCAAAAAACACTGTTTTGACTATGGTTGACTATTTTTACTTGTAGATGATGGATAAATGTAATATTTTCATGGCACTTTGATATATTTTATCTCTCTTTACCCTTCTATAAGCTTCCTTGATGTAAAAAGTGAATAATTAATGCATGAATCAGTTAGCTAAGTAATAGAGGCAAGTTGTTGGACTGCCTATTATCTAGTGCTTAATTTAGAATTAGTTCAAACTGCCCCTAGGAAGCTGAGCTCGACCCCTAGAGGTGGGGAAAGGAGTTAGATGGTCTAGATGGTCTATATTATGCTCTCTCCTTCTCATTTTCATGGTTGGACTCTTGTGGGAGAAAGTTTTTATTGTGTATTGTACATCTATTTCTGCAATTTAAGGAAAGGAAGGCCAGGGTTTTGCAGACATCATTGTGGATTCTTGTGGATTGATGTGTTGATGGTGTGTTCTCTACATGTTCTTGTAAGTTTGTTTATGTATTCCACATCTCTCTTTTGCTTCTAATTGGACAGATGAAGTGGTAAAGTTTGAATTCATGCTTTGACATGCTCAACTTTTTAGTTTGTTCAATATTTATGTTTTCTACTGTCTAGAGAGGATTCAAAATGGTTGTTTGCCCTCTTTAGCTCCTCCTCTATCATCCTTGATCATCCATCTCAGATTAAGGCATCAGCGCCCACTCCTACCTTGCCCCAAAGATCCCCCTGCAAAAACTGTGCTCAATCCCCTCACCCTGAATTGCACTCCCTCCAATTGCCACCTAAAACCCCAAAAATCATTAAATCAACCTCCCTATCAAATTACTAGCCTAAAATCTTTATTCTTAATTGGTCAGCCTAATCATATTGAAAGATCTATCAAATCTGACCCGAGAGAGCCTTCTCATACCTCGTAGGGCTAGCTACGAGGTGAAATGGTTTGATGTAGCCTTGAGAGTTTGTCTATCTCAGCCTAGGTGAATTCCAAGCGCTAACATCTTCTACAAAATCAACCTTGCAATCACTTAACTTCTGCAACTTGACGCATCCTTTTACCCATGGAAAGAGCATCCCTTTGAGTGTCCTTGACCAGTTTCACCTCCCTGCATTGAGCATAGGAATGTTCCCCTCTCAGGAACTAGATAATCTGTTTCTCTAACACTCTTTCTTTCCACTGTACGATAGAATTCTTTTATTCTTTTTCCAGCTTAAAGAAAAAGACAAAAAAAATTATATATTCGAAAAAGAGCGAGAACGGGATGACATTTCCATATTTTGTTGGCAGCTAGAGTGAGTCGTGTCGCCCCTAAACAAAGCACTAAAAAGAAAGTCTCTCCTCCATTGGGGTGGGATTTATTTTGACTTAGGAGCGCCTTAACCTTGTTATTAAGTTAGTACTCCTCTGACTGGTTACCTCTTCCAATCATATGGAGAATTTTCTTATGCCTCTTGCATGACAAACTTATACAGAGTTATCATATGCTGCCATATAGTCATCATTGAGTCGTACTTTTTTTCAATGGAAGTAAACTTGAGTCGGCCTCTCTGCGGTGTCTCTTGACCTATTTTTCAGTCGGCCATCCCTAGTTGTCAATGTCATGTTTGTCATCACATCAGTTATATTGGTCCTTTGCTCGTGCCAGTTTGAGAAGGTCTCTATTTACTTCTTGCTAGCGGGTCTTGTCCTTGTCAACTATGACAAATTGATTTGAGGGCAGATCTAGAGCCACACCCTTGCTCTATTTTCATTATTGATAGGTCACCTTATGCTCAGCATCGATCAGTATCATGGGTCTTTAACTAAGTGGTTTCCCTTGTGTTTGACATCAGATTTCACTATCAAACATTGGGATTCATGCAATGCCTTGGTTTCCATTTGACCCTGTTGGTGGATTCCTCACCTCTGTGTCAACTTTCATTATTGGTTGGTTCAGAGGGTTTCTATCGTGTGCTAGCTACATCTTGTGTACACTGGAAACATGCTTCGGTTGGGTTACTACATCTTTTTCGTCTGATTCCTTACACATTATTGGCCTACGGGTTACATTCATGCTATATTGATGAAGTATGCCTTAATTCCTTCCTTCTAGTGGATCTTTTCCTATCGCCTACAACTCATTTTCTCTAGGAAAAATATCTAGAGTCCATTTGGTAGTACCTTGGGGTTTGCAATCATCAGTGATAGGTTCCTTCTCTATCGACAGTGAGAAACCATCATTGTCTCCTGATTGATATAGTCTTTCAAGTGTTCCACTCTAGCTCATTCATTCGCACTTGTTAGATTGTACTAGGTACCTTGACTCTCATTAGCATTATCGGTGAGTAGTCTCGTGTTTGTTAACGGTATACATCAATGATCAGTAATCAAAATATTTCTCACATGGTCGAACTTAGATCATTCATTCCCATTGTGTAGAAATGTACCGCAACAGTCGGTGAAGACCTCAGGTTGCATCAGCATGTTTTGGTTCACTTGTTGGTTGCTCCTATTACTACTAGTTGACACCATCCACCTTATATGTTGCAGTTCTTCACAGCGACATCTTATATACTGGCATCTGAGTTGCGATGTAGTATCATTTTATTCCATCATGTTCATTTGGTACTATTGGGATCAGCTTTTGACATCAGTGATCAGCTTCATCCTTCAGCATCATTGATTGTCTTATATGTGATATTTAGAAATGTACTTTTTCGGTCACGATCAGATGATCCATTATGTACTTTCAGTTCCTTTATACTAGTATTGGATCCGCTTGTCCTTGATATGCGGACATGCTTTACTTTCTCTGAGCATGGGTATGCCCGCCTCAGACAATAGTTTCTTTTTTATCTCTTTTGATGGCTTGGTAGGCTGAATTCTGGTGAAGTCCTTCTCAGTCTCGACATGATTCTTTCCATACACTTAATATATTTCGGCCATCATGTACCCATTCTAACCTCATATATTATGGGGCATCTATTATAGCACCTTTTACCACTCTTGGTATATATGATGCTTTGTTTATGGCCTAGGGCAACCCCTCCTTCTAGACTTGGTCCAAATATATAAAAAATAGTGTTTTATTCCCTGTATGCTACTTTCCCTGAGATAAAAGCATGTACACATGGGTCAATCAATACCCAACCCGCGTATATGTATTAAAACACTTTAAAAAATAAATTTCCTTAATTTTGGGTGGAGTTCACGGGTTATAACTATTGATTACCTCCTATTGCCCATGGCCCAATTGTTTCCCAACTAAAAAACTAATTGGGAGAGGTATAAGTAGACCTCTATGGGAATTCCTTAAGATGAGGAGAAGAGATAGATTTATTATACTAAGATTATCCCTGACTGAGTCTGATGAATCCCTGTGCCTCATGCACTTCTCGAAGCTTCAGGAAACCCTTATTTCCTTGATTATAGATATCCTTCCTTTTGCTTGAGATATCATGGTGTTGGTGATGGAAGAAGATTGTTGAAGCCTGGGATAGGACGAATTCGGAGGATGGTTCCACTTGGAGCCAGAGAAAGACTCAGGTGAATTTTCTCCATGTTATTTATAGCTTACTGCAATAAAAGAAATGTTGTCTTGTTTCTGAAATTAACTATATCTATGCATCAAATTTGTTTTAATTCATATATGAATGTCGTTTTGATGTATGATCAATGATTTGTTGATAGGATATAAAGTCAATTTCATGAATATTCTTTACTTTTATACTGCTATGTATGTTCGAATTGAATGATTTTCAGGTTTGAAGAACATCGAGAGTTGCAGAGGATCTGAACCTTGCCGGACATACTTGAACTAAGGAAATTCGGGTACGGTCACTCTTACATAGTTTGATAATATAAGCATCTTGCTTGAGTTGTTTGAGTATTTCTTGTTGTAGTTTTCTTCTGCTTTGTTGGGGTTCTAACCCAAAGCCCTAGGGTGATTTCATCCGAAACACTCCCTCATGTGGATGCTTAATATCCATCCATTCATAGTGGAATACAAAATATTATTGTAAGTCAAGTGAATCATCATCATAAGACAAGTGAATAGTATATCTAGATACACATGTTTATTTAAGAAATCACCATAGGTGGAAGGTCTTGATATGATTTGATAGTAGGTAGCTAGGTAGCAGAAATTGACATGGACCAAGGGTTCTAAGTTGAAACATGAAAAGAAAAGGGTTTCGAGATCAGGGAAATATGAGTTGAAGAAGAGCACACCAATAAAGGTATTGGTCCTTGTGTTAACAAAAAGGGTGATTCAGAATATGATGAAAGGTAAAATCGTTCCTCCTCAATCAATAAAAATTAATTTGGAAACCCTATGGTTATAGTCACAAACCCTAGGGAAAAGTTAAATGAAAAACAAGTTGACATTCAAAAAATAGGTAGTAGAAGTTGACATGGACCAAGGGTTATAAGTTGAAACATGAAAAGAAAATGGTTTCGAGCTTAAGGAAATACGGGTCGAAGAACAATGCACTAGTAAAGGTATCAATCCCTGTGTTAACAAAAGGGTGATTCAGAATATGATGAAAGGTAGAAGCATTCAGCATGTATGAAATGTAAGATATTTCTCATGATGATGTGAATTGTTCATAGGAGGCACCTAAATATGATAATCCCTATAAAAAATGTAACTAATGACAAGCATTCTATTCTGAGAAAGAAAACAATTGGCAAGAAAGGAAAGAAATCAACAACACCTGAGACCATAGAATTTGTAAGCACACCTGAACACAATACGTGTTCTTTAGGAAAACCAAATTAATCACATGCATAAGACAAAGATAAAAATAAATGGTTAATTTCCCCTTTAATTCTAATGTGTGAAACAATCAACAAAAAATGTTTATCTAAGGTTTTGTGTATGAGAAAAAATCCTGAAAAGACCTAACGTTCTTTCGCTAAAGTATTAACTAAGCCTTGTGAATATTTTAGAATAGGTTATTTGGGCCATGTCATAAATGTCACTAGCGACGCTTCTAATAGCCAAAAACCCAACCACAATATGGAGAGGGTTATAGTGGGCAAACATACTAGGGATACATCTAGAAAGAGTTGGTAACGCTTCCAGTAGCCTGATGAAGATCACCTCAGGTATAAGTGCTCTTGCACCTCAACCTATAGGGAAAGATGCCCTAAGATTTGGCCACTAAGTTACTTGCATCCAGTGAGAATGGATGAATCTCAGCTTATGGTTGTCATTTTTCGACCTAGAACCCCTAACATGTGTCAAGAGATAACATGAAGGCCTGTGATAATCCGCCACCTAGGCCTTACCCCCTTCACGAATTTCTTTCCATGTACCAAATTTATCACTAGATGATGCAGAATTTTAAGCTCCCTAAAAGACAAATTTCTATGTTTCAATATGAAAAACAATCATGATGGCTTACATGCTGCCTATCACCATGGTCCTAAACTAAACTATAAATTATCTTGTGGCCCTTGTAGGGAATTTAGTGTGTTTATTTTAAGATTGTTTTTATAAATGATTTGCTTCACTTAGGGTGTGCAATAAAATATAAGCTCAAATAAATTAGGTACAAAGATTCGAGAAAGAGGATACGCTTTATACAAAATTTAAGTGAGATTTGTGTGTGGGGTGAATGTGTGTGCAAGTGAAATTGTGAGCATACAAAGTGTGAATTGATGTGGATATGTGGTGATCCTTTACAATTCCCTTAATTAAACTATGTGGTGTTTGTTCCTTGCAAGAAAAGGTATGATGTGTGGATGATGGGCCACTTACTTCTTTCCTAATTATAGTATGTGAGCATATGTTTGTGTGCAAAATTTCAAAGTAAAATGTAAGCAATTACTCTACTTGTAATGGTTAGTAAATCAAATTGGTTAGTAGTAATGGTGTGTGCAAGGTCAATCTAGTGCACATACAAAGTGTTTGAATTGCAAGTACGTGGATTTGTGGTTCATGATCCTTTAATAAAATTCTCCTAATTACATTATGAGATGTTTGTTCCTTGCTAGAAAAGAAATGATGTGTTAATGATGGACCACTTCTCTCATAATTATACTATGTGAACATATGTTTGTGTGCAAATTTCAAAGTAAAATATAAGCCTCAATTACTCTATTTGTAATGGCTAGTAAAGCAAATTAGTTAGTAGTTATGGTGTGTGCAAGGTGAATCTAGTGCACATACAAACTGTTTGAATTGCAGGTATGTGGATATGTGGTTCATGATCCTTTAATACAATTCCCCTAATTACACTATGTGATGTTTGTTCTTTGCATGAAAATAAACTTGATGTGTGGATAATGGGCCAATTACTGTTCCAAATTATGTTGTATGTGAGCATAATATAGGGAGATGAAAAATTAGTGCTTTAGGAAGCATTATATTTTCATTACCAACTAAATTGAATTACGTAACTTGATTTAGCTAAATAACTAAAATTTGTTGTTTATGCATAAATCATTATTTAACTAGCATAGAGTGAAAAAATATTTGATCCCTCTTGGGGCTTGGTAGATCAAGAGTAAAAATGGATCTTTTAATTTAATGTCACTTAAACATTTTAACTTGGTTAAAATAATTAATTTTTATAAATTAGAAATAGTAGTTTTTAAGCTCCAGGTTAATGATAACCCATGGTATTGACCCATGGTAATACCGAGGTATTCATGTGAGCATATACTATTTAAAGGGGAAATTCTATCAGCTTAGATCAATCATAATTCGAGGTCTACCAAGTGTTGAGAGGGATAAATAGACATGATCCCTCTAAGAGTGGTAGATGTGGAGTTAAGATGGATATAGGTTGGTTTTTATGATAATGAAGATATTAAATAGACTTGGGAAATTATATTGTAAAAAAAATCTAAAGGTGAATGGTTAAAGCTACATTTAGTCAGTTCACAAAATTTAGTAAAAAATACCAATATCTCCATTAATATTGGTTTTTCTGATTTAACAGAAAGAAAATCAAAACAGTGAAATCTTATCACTCTTTCTGCATCACCCTCGCGGAAGAGAAGCAGAAGAAAGATAGTGGCTGCCTAGATTTCCCACCATCTTTCAAATGTTCTCAATATGATATCTTCATGAAAAAGTTAAGGTACTAATGTTGGATTAGTTCTTTGAAAAATATGCTGGTTTGTACAATCTTGCATCTCTGTTATTCTTAGTTTTTTGTAATGATCTGTAGGGGTTGGGCCACTACACCATATTGTCCTAAAAGGCGGAGATTCTGCACCAAAAAGGAAATTAATCCAAATGTTACAACGCTGTTAAAAAATGAAAGACATATGAAGGTAGTGAATTATGCTAATAAGCAATTTAGATTGGGAGAGACGTAATTAAGTTTTATTATTTAATTGAATATTTTCAATTAAAATAATAATAAATCTATATTTATATATTTATATATGGATTGGAAGGCTTCTGACAACGGTCACTTATTTCCATTAGATCCCTTTCAGGCCTTTGGGATACCTACAACTTTCTTATATTATGTAGTTGGGGCTTGCTACTTGTTGACGTGTTGGGGTAAACAAAATTGATGTGTTTTTTTTTATCTCACGGTTAGAGTCTATGGAATAAGAAAGAAATTTGATAGCTTGACAAAAGTGGTAGAGAAAAGATTAATCTCTCCTACTGGTGGTCAAGATCAACACCTACAAAACTTTGTTGTGGAATATTATCAAAACTAATAGAAGGATATGAAAGAGTGTACAGTAAGAACCTTGACAAACACATCCACTAAAACTTGCAACATTGTTTATAGGAAGAGAAAATTATGTTTCTTTTTTCCAAGCATGTATGTTAGTATATTACAGTTTAATGAATATGTTTTCCTATTATCATATATGGTTTCATACTTTAAAAAAACATTCGCCAAGACTTCATAATGTTTTATTATTCAGTGAAAGATTTACCAAGATCTTACAAGATCTTATAAATTCAACATGACTTTACAAGATAATATAATCTAGTGCGAGATTCACCAAAAAAATTATATACATATTATATTATTGATAAAATTGCCTCCCATTTTTCCTATGTATCATAGGGATTTGCCCATTTATTATACATATAAATTTAGGGTGGTTCTTAAAATTTTCCCTATCCACCACCAAAAGAGCCTCGAATGATGATGTGGTGTAGTCTCATGATGAGGGAAGAGGGTGTGCCTAGTAGAAACTGGTTCCTAGCAAAATACTGCAAGTGGTTGAGAGAAGCATCATTGGTAGTGGATGATTATCCATATGATGGAGTATACTTCCAGGGAGATCTGAACATGGTCTTGCCCCATGGAATGGACTTTGATATCAGATGTAAAATATTTTTGGTTTTTGTATTTTATAATTTTTTTATATTTTTAGAATATGTATTTTTTGGGGGGATGGGTACAAAGTTACTGATATGTGATAAATGTGATATGAAAATGTGGCACCCACACACCCTGTAGGTTATTCTCCACTTAGGATAAATGTACCACCATCCCAAGCCCAAGTGGCACATGCAGCAGCAGAAGAGGGTGAGGACGAGGAGTTGCAGGAATTCATTCGCAATGTCGAGGGGTTAACACTAAGGGTTACTCCGAGGTGTATTGCAAATACAAGTCGACATATGCAGAGGCACACAATTGGATTCACTTCGGCCCGTTTTTAGAGTCTCCTCCGGCACATTTTGAATGTGGTGTTATGTTATCATGAATACCAGTGAGAAGGGATAGTGGTCTAGCTAGGGTTGTTTGTTTGTGATGTGACTGCATATGTATGGCACGATAGCCAAGGCCTTTGATGCCCAAATTTTAAACTATGTGCCCAAATATTTGATATTATAATAAAATGATGGTTTCTATGTGCTTATGTTTAAAATGATGTGTATTTAAAATGTATGTTTACTTTATCATGTGTATGGTTAAAACTATTGATGTGACAAATGCCAATCTAACACATAATTAACTAATGAATCGAGCAACATGTTTTTCTCTAAGGAAATAGGAAAATAAAACAAATGTTCAAAGAGACGTACCCTCAAAACATAACGTAGGATAGTAGATTTCCTTATAGAATAGAGACAATTGAGTTGAGACACTACGAGTTGAGAGTCAAGTGGCGTATGCCAAGGTAATTAGCCTCAGTTAAGAGCTCAATGACAACATTATATTTGCCCACATTGTTGGTAATCAGGCAAAGACAAGTACTCCTAGAACTCATAAGCTCATTAGTGGGTGAAAAGATGACCTAAGTGGAGGAAGAAGCATTCTGAGTGTAACTTCTTGCACCATCTGCAAAGCCTCTATAGGGAAGCGAGGGTGTTGACATCTATGCATCAAGGACTAGACACATGAATCACACATAGAAACCACGGAAAAAACCAATACAATCAAAGAAACGTATCGCACACGCACCTATATAAAGTATGTAGAAGCGACCATGCAAAGAAACTAAGCATAGTATCGTTCCAGGTAAATCCCATTACATGGCTCTAATAGAAAATTCCCACACAATTAACTAACTCATAGGTCCCTTTATTTAGAACATTTTTAACAATGTAGGGACCATGCCACATGGGTTCAATTTTTCGTTCCCCCATGTTATCACGATCTTGGTCATAAACCAAAATAATATCACCTTCAGCGAAAACATGAGATCGAACAAACTTTTCATATTGGGTCTGAATGTATTTCTTATGAGCTTCATTATTGAATAGGGTGAGAAGGCATTTTTCATATAGATGGGAAAGTTGTAAGATGCATTCTTCCTTGGCCAAAGTGCTAGGGAGTAATTCAACAGCTAGTTGAAGGGAAGATATTTCACACTAGATAGGAAGAACTGACTCCCATAAACCAATTGGATACGAGTAAAGCGAGTGGCATATTACAATGAGGTTTGGTATGCCCATAAGGTGGAAAATATCATAAGATTCCAATTAGACTTATGGGAACATGGTTTTCAAAGTATGATTGAAAGCCTCGACTTGGCCATTGGCTTGAGGATAATAAGGTGTGGAGTGATCATGATGAAAACCAACTTAGCAGCTAGTTCTTCCATCATATGGTTCTGAAAATATTTACGATGATCAGGAGAATGAGTTTAGCAACACCAAACTTGATGATGACATTATTGAAAAGGAATAAGGCTGCAGTGGCACCATCATTTAAATGTGTAGGCATGGCCTCAGCCCACTTGGTAAAATAGTCAACAACAATGATGATGTAGTGATGTCACTGGACTATAGCTAGAAGAATATGTAAATGCATTTTTACTCATGTGATATATGTCTTTATGCAGTCATTATGCATGAATGGTCTTAGTAATGGGAATAGTAGGTCAAACATGCCTTGTGAAGTCATGGTATACAATTTGGGTCATCATGGTGCTATTGGTTGTTAGGATGCTAATGTGTTGGCTGAGATAGAATAGGAGATGTAGATCATCAAAGTGAAGTTGCAACATTGGACCACAAGGAAAGAGCATGTCATCATACCGGTTTGTATGTTGGGCATGTAGGTATGTAAGTTAATAATTGTTATATGCATTTGGTCTATATACATTAGGTTTATGTACATGTCTTTTGATGTTATGGTTATGTACATGATAGATGATAGTTGATTAACATAGTCATATGCACATGCATCGAATAGTCAATAATGATGGTAACCTATGGTTGTATGCATTGCTATTGTTGTTCTATGTTAGATAACTTAATGATTAGGTTATATTTGTTGATGAGCATGATACAACTTATTTTTGTTATATGTTATTAAATTGATGATTAGGGTTATTTCATTGAGATCTTGATGTTGTAATTTGGATTGGTCTTATGCATGATGGTCATGTTCATTGCATTGAAGATCTTAATGTTATATGTATTGAGTTAACCTAGTTTGACATATGCAGATGGTTATGGTTGTGACATTCAGGTATTAGCTGACATAATTATGATATGGTGTCATACTAATCTAGATTGATCGTACATATGTGCTTATCATGCATTAATGACAAATGCTTATGAGTTTATGATGTGAACATGTTCGTTAGTTAGTGTTATGGATATCGTGATCTTATTTATGTTTGCATTGACATGTTGTAAATTTTTATCTTGCTAACTATATTGATTATGCAAACACAATTGCCTCCCATGAAATGCACTACGGTATGAGTTTTCTTATGTAATATACTTGGTGCTTCATTGTTGATTATGACGTCTATTTGATGTTGAGTTTTTTATGCCTATTATGTCATCTAGTTTATTTATTTAACATGGTATGTTTGCAAGTTCGTTGATTATTTGATGAATTGCATAATATGAGTATGTGTTTAAATGATCTTGTTTTAATATGGTTGTACTTATACATATGTGTTGAGATAGTTGATATGTACTTGAGTGTAGTAGGTGGCAGTTGTAGCGTTATGTATAATGACTATGAGTTGACTATGGATTATGACATGATTATTAGTCATGCTAAATGTTGATTTCAAATTGATAGATATGATTGTCTTGATGTTTGGAACATGTGTGAGCAATTGCAGGAAACATTCTTGGTATTAGTGTGAAAAGGTAATAGTTGATGTGTTTATATAACTAACAATCGGGTGATGTGACAGTGCATAGTAACACTCAATTGCAGTAAGGAAAAGGTCAAAGAAAGGAATTGGGAAAGAATTCCTTTGGCCATGTTTGGAAACCCTAATTCCAAACTAATGAGTGCTTTGAGTACAGGAAATCTTATTATCCTTAATCTTGTCTAATATTATGTGGATACATGCTATATTCATGAACATGTACTTGATAGGTATATTAGCTAGTATTTAGTTATAGGTGGATCTGTCAAAGGATTGGAGTCCCTTGAGAGATGGTGTGGATGTGTTCACTTGCAAGCAATGTGCTTGGTACAACAAGGTAAGATAACTAATATGTTGCTACATTTATTTGTGCACTGACAGTTATGTTTTTATGGTAGTATGATGCAAAGGATTGCATGGCAAGAGACTGCCATGAAATATTTAAGAACACTCGGGTTGAGCTTTCCTTGGGAACCATGGGGATTGAGTCATGGTGTTTGTTTTTAGTCTTGTGTTGTTAGTCTTTATGATTTTCTTGCGCTTGATTTGTAGTTTTGTTATGTCTAGTGCATGATCATGCCACTTTGTTTTTGGTGTCGTATTGTTGTTGGGTTTCCATGCTTTTCTTCTTGTTTTCTTCTCGATCTTTCCTTTATTGTTTTGAGATTCATGGGAATTCGTTGGGAAAAGAGGAAATTAATGGAGCTCAGGGAGAGTTGTGTGGTACCCAACAGGTAATGTAAGACATAGATGAATCTTTGTGCATGAGTAAGATCAGCGGAAGGTAAGACTATCATAATCAGTTGGACTGGCTGGGTCCATTGTGGTAAATGTATGGTGGTACTAAAGTCATGAGAAAGGTAACCAAAAAGGTAAAGTAAATGGATCTAAGGCATCAGATTCCTTAGCTATGTTGGGAACGACTATTCTTAATGTTGCACATGTGTTGCATTAATAAAGGAAGTTATCTTAAACCTTGACCTTGATATCGAGTAATTATGTTATGATCATGATAATTCTAATGTTTATATATGTATACATGTAGGTGTGTATGTATCTCATGTCTGACAGGGTCGTCATGGATTATGGTTATTAATGCTAACATTTATATGTATATATGTGTGTGTATGTATGTCATTTTCTGACAAGACCATGATTGTTTTATGCTAATGTTTATATATATGTATGTATCTATGTATCCATGTCACTGTCTGACAGGGTTTTCAAGGATCGTTCTTGTCAAGGAATGATTACATACGAAGGCGAATGACAAGAAGAGGTTCCTAATCTCACGAGGAATCAAGTGGGAAGAGTAGTCATCACAAACATGTGAGGGGATATCATGTGAATATGAATTTACATTGTATGATTGTATTATGCCTATGCTTATGTTATAGATAGGTTATACCAAGGGATACATCAACCAAGTGAAAGCAGTGTGGTCTGCAGCATGCTAGGATAAGAATGGATAAGACATTGGAAGCAAGGTTGCTTGGTAAAGACAGTGTGGTTATGGATGTGTTTTATATATTGTACATGTTGCATTTGTGATTATTGTGTACATGTAGTATTGTACATGTGTATTGTGTGTGTACCTGTTGTTTATGCAATGTTATGTAAGGGTGTTAATACATACAGTGTTGTATGAATGTTGCATATTCAGTGCTAGGTATAGATGGTGTTATCTACATGTTGGATATATGGTGATGTGTAAATATTGTATTTTTTGCATGATGGATATGTGGTGTTGTATGCATGTGGTGCTCTACGTGTGTGGGAGATGCGGTGTTGTATATAGATGATGTTATGTATGTGTTGGATATGCAGTGCTATGTACATGTGGTGTTGTGTGCATATTGTGTGGTGTGCATGATTGTACAAGTGGTGATGTGTGCATGTGATGTTGAGTATATGTTGTACAAGTGTTTCTATGTGCAGGTGGTTTTGTGTACATGTCGTGCATGTGGTGTTGTGTACATGTGGTGTCACGTACATGTCATGTATGTGGTACTATGTACATGTAGTATTGTGTGCACATGGTACAAGTGGTGTGGTGTACATGTGGCGTTGTGTACAAGTTGTGCAAGTGGTGCTGTGTACATGTGATGCAGTGCACACATTGTGTAGGTGGTGTGGTTTATAGGTGGTACTATGTACATGTTGTACATATGGTACTCATGTAAGTATTGTATTGTGTGCATATCGTACAAGTTATGGTGTGTACATGCGGTACTAAGTATGTGCATTGTGTAGTCGTGGTATCGTGGCATGTGTATTCATTGTGTTGTACTCTATGTGGGTACATGTATTTTGTGGCATTGTACATCAAGTATAGATGTATGAGTTGTGTTGTATCTCGGATGCATGTGTATGAATTTTGTGGTGTCACACATTGTGTGCAGATGTATTTCTTGTGATGTACATTATGTACATATACGTGTTGTGTTGTGTCGTACACCGGGCGTAGGCACATGTATTGAGTTGTGTTGTGCACTGCGTGTAGGTGTATGTGTTGTATGTAAGGTATGAATGCATGTATTGCATGGTGTGTACATCGTGTGTGGTTGTATGTGTATGATGTAAACTATGTGTATGTGCACTTGGTTGAGGAGAAGGCACTGAGTGTTGTTGGGTGTGGCAATCAATCTGGTATGTATATAGAAAGAACAAAGGTATAAGTAAGGATCGATGAAGGACAAGTATTGGTATTGTATTTTAGTTTTATTATGCATGTGATTTATGATTCAGGTTTATGATGGTTACATGTGATTTATGATTTTGATATATGATGGTTATGTTTTGAGCTAACATTATGTGATATTTTATACATGTTGATTTGGTCAAATATGTTAGTTTGACTTGTTGTGATAGGAAACGAACAAAATTTCAAATGTACCTTATTGATAAGCTGCTAATGAGGTATGATGTGAATTTATTTCGATTTATTTTAAATCTAATGGAAGTTTTGTGCTTGGAACAATAATTCGTGAACATGCCTGGTTGGGTGGTTGAAATCAACTGCAAGAATTGGCAACAACATCAAAAGAAATTGAAATAGGTAGCAGTACACTGGTAAAGAATTCAAGAGCAGGGCCATTGTGGGACGCTGGTACCCAATAGTGTCCATTGATTTCCATAGGCATGCTATGACCGATATGATGGTTTTGAGGTAGGGATATGCCTTGGTTTTTGTATCTTCCGATGTGAGGAAGCCTTTCCAAGGGATGGACTGCCTAGGACAGGGGTGTTAGCGAAACTTGGAAGGTGAGTGACTACACGAAATGGATTGACCGAATTGCCTGAGTGATTGTGTAGTAGAGAATCCAAGGCTTGGGATGGGTTTGTTTTGGTCATTAGCATTGCTAGATAGAATCAGATGCACATTAGGAGTGATCCCAGAAACAATGAGTCGGTAACTATTTGCTGAGAGGACAAGTGGTGCAGGATTATAGCATTGGACATTGGATGTAGATTTGACTTTGCAGTTGATTCTATACTTCCTGGGAAGGAGGAGAATCTTGGTATTACTATTAGGGTGGAGGTGTGAGACTTCGCATTCCCTTGCTTTGGATGTAGACATCATATCCTTTATTTGTTGGTTTAGAAAATGTGCATATGTGTATATGTGGCTATTGTAAATACTGTAATGCGCCATGTTATAAAGCTCCAATATGTGATGTGGTTGTTATTTAGTCATGTTGTCATGATGTTTTTCTTTTGAGAGGGTCATTCATTGTAAATACTGCAACAAGTTGTGTTATAAATTTCCATGGGTAGTATGTTTTGTTTTCAGCAGTCTTATTGGTTATAGGTGTCATTGAACACCAAGGACGATGTTCTCCTAAGGGGGAGGATATTGTAACAGCCCTGGTGAAAAATCCATGTAAAAATATATAAATACCATGGATGATGACACACATATTCCAAGCTTAATGTTGGGCAAAACATCCTAGTAGGTGTTCATTTGGTTGTTTATGGCTAAGTAAATTGGCAAAGGCAATGAATAAGGCTTGGAAAGGCAAAATGGAATTTTGGCACAATTATTTATGAAAATAAAGGAAATTAGGAGAAAAGGGAAGGTGAAAGGTCACAGGTCACATGTGAGGAGGAAAATGAAGGAAAATAATGGAAAATGAAGAAAATAGAGACCTCATTCATAAAAAGTCTTATGAGGATCAGTGGGTAAGACTTGGTGAGTTGATTTTTGGATCTCTCTCATTGTACTCTCTCTCTCTCGCTCACTCTTGGAAACTTAGAGTTTTCTTGGAGCACTTTTGCATTGGAGCAAGAAAGGAAAAGAAGGAAAGAGAAAGAAAAGATCAAGCAGGGAAAGGTAGGATTAAGTGCCAGCTATAGTAGGCTTCATTGCAGGTATCGACTAGCATGCACATTGTCCTTGCTCTTTTTGATATGCAAGGGATTTCATGTGTTTCATTTCTACCATGGCATGGGTTTTTCCAGGTGTGACAATATTTTCAGCCTAGCCTTGCCATTTCCTGATAGATTTGATGAGATGGGTTCTCTCATTCAATTTATGTGGGATGTCCAGATTGGATTCGAAGCTGAGGGGTGGATCTTCGAATTGATAAACACATGGTCTAATGGTACCTAAATCGGATTGATGATCACGAATCCATTGGCCTAGTAACCTCTGAACCAGACTATGGGTTGTGGTAAAGCCAGATTGTGTGCCTCGGTGGGCTTAGGAATCCTTTTTGGTGAATGGCAGGATATACATTAAAGCCAAGAGGTGAATTTTCTCTCTATCAAGCCTAGTGATCCCGAGATGGGATGCACAGTAAAGCCTAGAGAGTATGTCTCAGTGTAGGGCCTAGTGATCCCTCGATCATACTTTGGATGCACAGTAAAGCCTGAGAGACTAGGAGGCACTCAAATTCCTCACGGTGTAGGCGAAGAACTCCGGTGGCATCCATGTTGATTGGTGTTTTTGGTGTGTTCTATTAGTCCCATATTCATTCTTGAAATATGGCATGGGGGTGATTAGCTGAAGAGATACTTTGCTCAGACAATCTATGGTCGGGTGAAACATGGTAGTCCCATCTCCGGTTAGTACATTACATTCATTAATGAGAAATTCATTCCCTTGATTTTCATATGTAAATGTATTGATGTATTTGTAGCTTTTGATGGCTAATATGTTTATGGTATTTTTGTTCCTATTATGTTGGTTACATGTATATTTTATGACAACAGTTATTTATGGCTCTCAACATGTTTTTACATGTATATGAATGGATAATGTATTTATGACCTAATGGTATTGAGTAAGGCCTAAGACTATAAAAGGAGAAGAAGATCATTAGGCAAAGGCATTTTTCAGAAAGTCTTGAATATCTGATGAAGTATGAGATCTAGTATGCAGGTTATGGGTTCATAATGCTTTGCTAAGGAGGAACCTCAGCGGCTGATGGAGAACAAGATCTAAGGATAGATTGGGATCGAATGGCTTGGAATGAATAATCTCTATACGGTTTGATCACGCTTATTCTAGATTTGTATACTGACACATGTAATGTTCTATAAATGTTCTGATCTGGGTATAACTCAAGTTTTGGAATAGTTGCAAATCATGAATAAATATTTACAGATGTATACGCTATTTGGCTATGATAAAAACGCGTACATATGCAGGTTAGATACATCTAAGTAGTGTATACCATATGAACTATGATGTTACAGGTGGTTCTGGTTGTTAATGAGTTCTGATGACTGTTTATTGGTGTCAGTGTCCTGCATATTCAGTTTGGTTGATTGTGTTTAGCTTCAGTGTTGATGGATGAGATCTATAATGGATCAGTATCATAATGACTTATCTTTATGTGATCTGATGGACTAGGTCTGGTTGCTAACATATGTATTATCCTTATATATATGTAATGATCTGGGTTTGTCTAGAGTCAGGAAGTGTAGCGAAGTTATAAGTAAGTAATTAATGACATATACGCTGGTTCGCTTTGGTGAAGTTGCGTATACACGCTGGTTCGGCTCTTCCAAGTAGCGTATGCACTCTGATACATGATTTTTTATGATACAGTTAGATCTGAACATTGTTGCAGAGTTCTGTGTTCTGCTCTGTGTTCTGGTGATTGCAGTTTGTTGACTGGGTTTCAGTGATTCAGAGATTGATGATGCTAGTGTTGATTGATTGTGTGCTTCAATGATATTGATGGGTCCAGTATGAAAATTGGATGAAACGTGGCCTTCAAATTATGATGATGTGTTCCATGAGTATCTAGTCTGAAAATTTATGAAACGTGGTACCTAGAGGAAGAAAGAGAAGGTTGTAGCCTTTTGTAGGTCGGCACCTACATACTAGTACATCAGCTAGTACAAGAGCTAAGGGGGTGGTAGCTCCCTTCCAGTAGCAGCTGGAAAACGAGTGAAGGTTGGAGCATTCAGTAGGTCGACACCTACGTACTAGTAAAAGGATCGGCTAGTACAAGAGCTAAGGGGGTTGCAGCTCCCTTCCAGGAGAAGCTGGAGAATGAGAGAAGGTTGTAGCCTTCTGCAGGTAGAAGCCTGTGTACTGGTATAAGACTGCACCAGTACAGAAATATTGTAAAAAGAAGTTTCTTATTAAAAGAAGATAGAGACGACTTGCAGCAGGTGGTTTTCACCCACATTGGGTTTCCACCTTATATCATGATGTTCATGTGTGTTTCTTATGTGTGATGATTTGTTCTACTGCTCCTGTCTATTGTTCATATGGTTAATAATGTTCGGATGCACTCATTAAGGATCAACTAACTGAATCATAAGTTTATTGGATATACGCTTGTTGCATTACACGCAGTTGCGTATACACACGTTTTGCCTTAACTGAAGTAGCGTATATGAATCTGAGTATGAAAATGAAAAAGTGTTGAATTGATAATACTGATTCACCCCCCCCCCCCCCCCTCTCAGTATTATTTCCAACAATTGGTATCAGAGCAGGTCCTTTGGTGTTATAGACATTTTTGGGCACTGCAACCCCTAGCATGAAATGTCCATAAACCAAGGGATCCTAAGTCCATAAAAGTGTTGTTCTAACCCCTAAAGGAACAAGGTCAACTGATTACAGCTTCTCCCAGAAGTTCTCCATGAAAAACTGCTGAGAATTGGACAAAACAGGATAATTTCAGCTGCTCCACAGGCCAAGTTCATTGCATCTCACCTAAGTACACTGTGTGGGTGCGTTGCATTTCAAAAATCCCTTCTATGGGGTGCGATGGGCGAGAAATGACAAATGGCAGTGTCATTCCGCGAGGTGGAGAGGCAATGGAAGCTTCCAGAAACTTCTCCTGTGACACTTGCCTCTCTGAATTCGACCAAGGATGAGTAAGAGATCATCAATCTCCAAGTGGAAGCAAGAACTATCAGAGAGAAGACACTAATCAAATCATAATTTGGCTCATCTCCCTTACAGATATCTATATATGGATCCCTCATCCCAGAGATCTAGAGGCTGGAATTTTGCATATTGTAAGGAATTGTTGTTGGTTTCTTGAGACAAACATCATATTGTTGGGTGATCTAAGCTTTGTATGAGGTGAAGAGGGGCTTCCTTGCTGAGAGGTCGATGCTGGGTAAGAACAACTGGTTGTAACTCCTCTTGGCTCTTTCTTGTTTATCAATAAAAGTTATTCAAGTTTTCCTCCATACTCTTGTGTCATTTATGTTTGTTGCATTTGTATGGTCAATTTACATCTGATCCTAGATTGTTTATGATTATAGATCCATGTTCTTGTATAGTGTTATGCTACTGTGATCTTACAGGTACTCTGTGAAGCTGGGCGTGCAAGGGAACAAGTAGCGAAAGACTATCAAGGAAGAGAGGAATCGAACCAGGAGATTAGCGCAAGACAGAGGTTGGTCTTCTTTGTTCTTCTCTATCTATACTTCATAAAGGAAAAACGAAAGTAGCTTTACTTTGTTTGTTTCTAAGGCAGCTATCACACCTTAGTGGGATAAGCAGTTCTGAGTAGACACTTTTCCCTGTAACAAAATGGTGACTCCACTGGGGACGAATTAGTTTGTTTGTTTATCTTCCTTGTTGTCTATTTCATAAACTTACAGATAGAGTCTGAAGTCGTGCTAGGTAGCATTCGAACTGCATTTGCCATAGCAAATGCAAAGTAGATAAATGCCACTTCAGTCCATCTCCGGGATCTGTTTATGATTTAAACAACTGATTCACAAACTCTCTGATTTCCCTTGTGATAGCTCTTAGATCCTCCTTAGATCTACCCCTGATTGTTGAATTACTGATTACCTTTTGCTCGGCCAAAACCCATGAACTGAACTGCAAACTGTGACCCGGAACCCAAGCAAAGTCTCGTTTCTGGCCCAGCGCAGGTACTGTTCTAAGAATCTGAAATTCAGCGCACTTCCTGAGTGTAGAAGGTGCGCTGCATTTCAAATTCCCTATGTTACAGGTGCACTGATCAGGCTAGGCTTTGTGCAGTTTTGGTTTCTGTGATTCATTCTTTCCAGTTCTATTCATGAATTTTGCTGCCTGTGATCAGTATATCTCTGTTTGAAACCCCTTTTCCTTGCTGTTATTCCGCCTCCTTTGTACAAAAGAACTGTAAATGTTTTTGTGTGTTTGTTGAGTCATTTTCAGTTCTCCTTTGCGAAAATAGTGTAATCGTATTGTCATCCTTTGATTTGAAAGTGTCACAAGTGTCGATTTCAATCATAGGAAAGAGTTTGATTGCTGTTGATAGTCGATTATCCTGTTACTATTGTTTTTGGTCTGAATTTGTAATTTTTCTAGTGTCAAAAACAAGTATTCATTTCAAAATCGTAAGGTGTTGTGATCGTCTCCATTTTTTATTTCGAAAAGAAACTTGTTGATATTTGTCGCTTGAAAAGACATTCAGATTTGTGCATCAACTTTCTTCTTATCATTCATATACTAAGAAAGTCGAAAACAAATACATGCATGTGCATTTGCATTTAGACAGTCTGATTGGTTTGATTTAGGAAAGTGCATTTAGAGTGTGCTCTTTGCTGTTTGTGAAAGAATTCTGTCTTTCTTTCCTTAGTAGCTAGGATTTTCATTGCACAAAGAAGATAAAAAGATTGTTTATCATCTTAGATTTCATTTTAGGAATTACATCTACATCTCGCGGTGAACCTGAAAGGCAAACTTCATAAACAAGATCAACTATAAAATAAATTCAATGAATCTAACAATGCTTTGGAACCTAGCGCACAACATTTAGAAGTCTAGGCTAGAGACGTATTCCGGCGTCGTAAAGCCTGGTAACTGTTGTTCTCACTGATGGTTGGGTGATTCCTCCACTTTGAGACGATAAGTGCCAGTATGGACTTGTGCTCCCACGTACCGTCGAGTATATTTTGGGAGACCACAATAGGCTTAATCCTTTATCCATAGGAAGCCGTGCCTGCCGCCTTATCGATCGCAATGCACTGAACACAGCATTCAGGAAGATTGACTGCCGTACTGTAAAAAGTATTCTGCAGTTTTGCGATTGGTTTGGTAATCCCTCTACCTAGATTTCCAGAGTAGTCCCTTTCGTTCCTTTTCAGACTCTTTAACAGAAAAGGTCCATCTTAGCACTTGTCACTTCAGGCTCATTAAAAATCGAAGGCGACTAAAGTCATCTTTTGTTTTTTCTCGACTCTTAAAAATTGAAAAAACAAGTTGTGTCAAAGCGTCTAAAATTTATTTTAAACGGAATATTCATTACCCTTTCCTACGTTGATCTTAGGTTGAGAAAATGGAATCCACCAACCGGAATTCCCCTTGGAGGAAATCCTAGTCCCTTCTCCTCTTGGGAAGATGTTGGTGCACCCCATATGGCCACATTATCGCTTCCAGGACTGACAATCGGCTTGCTTGTATGGGTCTTCTCAACCTCTATCGTTCAGAACACCGCAATTCCTGAACAATCGAGTCAGCAACTAGACGATTCCAGAGTTACCCACCAACCTTCTACTTCCTCCAATTCTTCCTCTCCTCCTTCCTCTTCGCTTGAGGGGGCTGGTAAAGCCAAAAGTCAAGTACCTGAGAAGAAGAAGGAAAAGAAGAAGAAGGAGCCAAAGGCGAATGGGGGCAAACGAGCGTCGTCTAGCGAAAATCCACACACTACACCGACCAGGCCTAAATCGCCATGTGTCATTTGCAAAGGAGACCACTATCATAGAGATTTTCGTTGCATCCCTCGGATCTTAAGGGACTGGTCTCCTCATTTGCACAACCCGGTGTCGTCAACCTCTGATGATCATGTTGAAAACACACCGTCGACTAGTGAAAGTGAAGCCCCAGGACAAAAAGGAAAATATAGATTTCCTTGTAAACTGTGCGAAGGCAATCATGTCGTCCACCATTGTCCCTTCTTAGACGAGGCTAAAAGAGTTTTGGACGATCGTCCGGTTTCACCGTTACGACTTCCTCCTGGATATAAAAAACTCTTGCCGAGTCCGTCACTAGTTGAAAATCTGGCTGGCCCGCTCAGGTGGTCGGCTGAAGCATCTATCATTGAAGACAAACCATCTGAACCCATACCAGACGAAATTCAAAAGGTCGAGGCGACAGTTGACCCGGTCTTGCCTTCAGAGGTTCCATCTTCAGATGATACAGTCACCGAAGAGAACAAGGATGACACCGTCCAAATTCTTTTTGTAAGCACAGACTCCAATGAACATGGGGGCAATTTACCCGTTCCTTTACCACAGGAAGGAAGTTCGTCAGAGTCATACCTGGTCGTCTATTCGGTCCCACCTCCAAGCAACCTAGTTGTCTCCTTTGATTGGAATCAACTAGGCAGACCCCGTTTACCAGCTAGTGTACCATTCCGAATCATTGTTCAAATATATAGAATGGTTATGGCTGGTACCATCATAGATGAAGGGGCTTCTGTGAGTATCCTTTCCTCGACTGCTTGGAAAGCGCTTGGTTCACCATCACTTTTGCCTGAGATGAGAAATCTAACAGGCTTTGATAAAGGAACCAGTTGACCGTTAGGGATCCTTCCCAATGTGCCCATAACATTGAGAGGGAAAACCATTCAAATGAACGTAATGGTAGTTCAAGGACCCCTGGATTATAATCTACTCCTTGGACGAGACTATATTTATTGCATGGAAGCGATTGTCTCCTCACTCTTTAGAGTAATGTGTTTTCCGCACGATGGAAGAGTGGTCAAGCTCGTAGACCAGCTCTCATTTCCCGGATCACATAGAGCAAATAGTCATATACCATCCCTGAATGGTCTTTTCATGCAAGAAATGTCTCAATCCCCAGTCCGTCCACCCGATGAGCGCGAGTAATCCGGGGGACATGACTGAAACCCATGGGGCATGCATCCTGGTCTACTTCGGCAGGAAAACTTCGGGTATAGGGTAGGTTTCCGCGAGAAAATATGACTAGTCTGTACTCCCGTCCGTGATTGGAAGAGGGGGTTATTCTGGAATAAGATTCTCTTGTCAAAGTTATGTGGGTTGGCAAGCATCGCCACTCACCTTTGTTTATTTCGATAAACATCGCCGAAGAAGTGTTTTGTTTACGCCATAAATAGAACAATCTTTGGTAACCTGTAAGAGGTAGACCTCTCCTGGTAAAACAAATGTTTTAACGGAAGGAAGAAGGGGTAACCTTGAAACTCTGTTTTATACCTGGGGGCATGCAAACCTTTTGGAATGCAAGCGAAGAGCGACTATTTATTTTTTAAAATTTGTAGGTCCTCTAACCCTTTAAACTCGTAGAATTGGTCGTTTCCTAACTTGCATAAAGAAAGGATGTGGGGCAAAACTCTAAAAGTTGTCATTTTTATATATGAGACATTCTTATCACACGACTGGATTAATCGAGTAGTTTTAGCGCGGACTTCATGCTCGTTAAAAAATAAACATAAGCAATGAGCACATGTTCCTCCAGAGTTTAAGCTCATTAAAAAATGAACCAATTTTCGATAAATAACCATCGTGAATGTAATACTTCAACCTTTAAAGCCCTGGTCGTGTTTGCACCGTCACCTCCACTTTTACATTGGCCGATCATTCACCTCCATTTGATTGTTTAACCATTTTGAGGAACAGCTGTGAAGAGTGATCATGTTCGCCATCCTTGTAACACTGTCGTGATTGGAAAATTCCAAACCTTACCTGGAATCAGTTGCTACCCATTTTATCACTCGTTCCTCAAAAGACGAGTCTCCTTTAAGCTCTTTTCAATTGACTCGTAAAATATGAAAAGATTGCCGAGCCATTGGCCTCTCCAGCTCGTTAAAGGGACCGGAAGTGCTATCCCTCCTCTAAATTTTAATCTTTTTGGACTTGAGGAATTATTACACAAAAAGATCGAGCGCTTGTTTTGTTCGGCTCGTTAAAAGTATCGAAAATTCATCCCTTCTGTATTGTTTTATACTTTTTCGGACTTAAGGGATTGGATGACAAAAAAGGAATTTTGGAGTTTCCTTTACGTTCCTTTTTAGACTCTCTAAAATTGAAAAGGATCGGTTTATCTTTGTCGTTAAACTCGTTAAAATTTTAATAGCGATAAACTTGTCTATAGACGAGAACGAGTTTCACTATCGCTAGGCTCGTTAAAACATAGCGATGGGCTTGCCCGAAGGGAAAATTATAGAACAAGCATATGTTATCCTCCTCAAGCTTGATAAAAATAAAGAGGTACTGGTCAGCAATGACTGGGGAAAAATTGGGAAGAAAACTTGAAGAAACTTTGTTGGTAGCAAGTCGCTCTTGAACATGACACTTTCACTCTGCATCCAAGTCGGGTTGGGTTGTTTCATTCACTGGTCACATCACCATGGTCCCATCATACCATCCACATTCAGGGTTAATGCTACCAATCCATCACGTCAGTGTCGCCGATATGTTCAAGAGAAGTCATTTAGAGAATTCACCTGTGTCTCACCCACTACAATACATTTATACTCCATTCTTTCATGACCGCCACCCTGAACCTTATATCACCAGATCGTTTTCACCTCCATTAAAATCATTTGCTCCGTTCCGTGTCATTGATGTGGGATTCATTAAGGCCCTCCTGTGACGGATCACTTCTTGTCGACATCAGCTCATTATCCAAGAAGTTGATCTAGGAACACCCCATTCAGTACTTTGAAGCTTGCATGCCTCAATGGCAAGTTTCTCACTTCCAGCGACAGGTTTACATCAATGACCTTCAACCGAAAGATTTTGCGTGGTGTTCGACGCCAAGTCCTTTATTCACACCATGTGAATTGTACTACAGTACCTTGAGGGTCATTATCATTATCGGTGATTCCTCTCGCGCTTGTTAACAGCTTATATCATTGGTTGGTAATCAAGCGATGTCTTTCCATGTTCGACTCCAGAACATCTCTCACATGGATAGACTTGTACTTCGAGTGAAGATCGAACGAGATTGAAGACCTCGGATCTAGTTTCATCCATCCGGGCTGCGATATATATTCAGGGAAATAAAGACATCAAATGTACATCATTGCTGCACAGATAATCATCCAATCAAAGGGATGATGGCTCTATCAGAATCATCAGTCTACACTCAGACGATTGTCTGTCTTATGTACATGATAATGAATTTATAAAGCTAAGCATGGGAATGCCCGCCTCAGCTAGATCATGAAAATATTATGAAGATAATGTATTGTATTGTATCTTATTACAGGTCTCCTCCCAGCTTGAAAGAACTTCGGATCCTCATAATAAAGCATTTCACCCGACATCAAAGGATTAACGACCTCATGCTTTAGGGGGCAACTGTTATAGACATTTTTGGGCACTGCAACCCCAAGCATGAAATGTCCATAAACCAAGGGCTCCTAAGTCCCTAAAAGTGTTGTTCTAACACCTAAAGGAACAAGGTCAACTGATTACAGCTTCTCCCAGAAGTTCTCCATGAAAAACTACTCAGAATTGGTTAAAACAGGATCATTTCAGCTGCTCCACAGGCCAAGTGCGTTGCATCTCACCTAAGTACACTGTGTGGGTGCGTTGCATTTCAAAAATCCCTTCTATGGGGTGCGATGGGCGAGAAATGACAAATGGCAGTGTCATTCCGCGAGGTGGAGAGGCAATGGAAGCTTCCAGAAACTTCTCCTGTGACACTTGCCTCTCTGAATTCGACCAAGGATGAGTAAGAGATCATCAATCTCCAAGTGGAAGCAAGAACTATCAGAGAGAAGACACTAATCAAATCATAAGCTGACTCATCTCCCTTACAGATATCTATATATGGATCCCTCATCCCAGAGATCCAGAGGCTGGAATTTTGCATATTGTAAGGAATTGTTGTTGGTTTCTTGAGACAAACATCAGATTGTTGGGTGATCTAAGCTTTGTATGAGGTGAAGAGGGGCTTCCTTGCTGAGAGGTTGATGCTGGGTCAGAACAACTGGTTGTAACTCCTCTTGGCTCTTTCTTGTTTATCAATAAAAGTTATTCAAGTTTTCCTCCATACTCTTGTGTCATTTATGTTTGCTGCATTTGTATGGTCAATTTACATCTGATCCTAGATTGTTTATGATTATAGATCCATGTTCTTGTATAGTGCTATGCTACTGTGATCTTACAGGTACTCTGTGAAGCTGGGCGTACAAAAGAACAAGTAGCGAAAGACTATCAAGGAAGAGAGGAATCGAACCAGGAGATTAGCGCAAGACAGAGGTTGGTCTTCTTTGTTCCTCTCTATCTATACTTCATAAAGGAAAAACGAAAGTAGCTTTACTTTGTTTGTTTCTAAGGCAGCTATCACACCTTAGTGGGATAAGCAGTTCTGAGTAGACACTTTTCCCTGTAACATTTGGTAGAAGCTTGATCGCTTGAAGGAGATCCGTAGAACAATGGGAAAGAAGCTTAAGAAGAAAGCGCCTAAGAAGAAGAAGACATCTCAGAAGAGCTATGACAGTGGGAGAATCGATTGGGGAATATGTGGAAGAAGCACTTCAGATTCAAAATCACTTCAGAATGAAGATGAACAAGCAAAATAGCTATCAGGTATGAATTTGTTATCCTCTGGTGATACATTTATCCATCCATTTGAAGATGATGAAAGTGATAGCGAAACAATTGAATTTTCTCTTATGGGTGAGCAAGAAAGATATCAAATAGAGGCAGAATTTAAAAGGCTTACAGACAAAGTTAGAGATCAACAAGATCTATTGAACAAAAGGGAATGTGCCTTCAAAGAAGAAGCTACCAAACTAAAAGCTCAACTAGAGGAAGGAAACAAGATAAGGAAGTTATTCAAGGACAAGGAAGATCAATGTCAAAAGTTACAGGATGAAGTGACATCATTAAGAAATGAAGTCAATGAAAGGAGCACAACAATCAAGAAACTCAGAGATATATCCAGTTACTATGAAAATCTTGAAGCCAAGATCCTCTTGCTAAAAGAAGATCTTGAAGAATCTAATAAGCAGAATAAAGAACTACTCCAAGCTCTTGAAAAAACAAGAAAACGAAGTTCTTGAATTAAGACATCAGTTGGAAGAAGGAAGAAAAATTGAAGGAATGATGAAGAAGCAGGAAGAGCAACATCAGGTTGAGGTAAATATTCTAAAAGATAAATTAGAAGAAAAGGATAAGCTCTTACGATTTCAAGATAGTACTAAGATCTTGGATGATATTCTTAGTAGTCAAAGGTCTCCTGCTATCAAAACTGGTCTTGGTTTTCATGAATCTGTTGAAGGAGAATCTAGTTCACAAAGTAAGACAAGGGACTCTAATGCAAAATCTGAAATGCTCAACAAGGAGATGAGAGGTCAATCCCATCAACAACCAAGGAAAGAAATTCTTCAAAGAAAATCTTTTATTCCTAACTATGGAAGTGATAGTCAGTCAATTCCTCAAATGAATAATGTTGAATGTTATGTATGTCATAATTTTGGACATGTTGCAGCCAGATGCAGAAGTAGAATGGTTCAAGACCATCACACAGAAAGCTCATCATGTTCTAGGTACTTTAAGGGATATTGGTTTTCTTGCAATATGTTTGGTCACAAAGATGTTGATTTCTACAGAAGGAATATGAAACATATGAGATGTTATGCATGTAACAAGCTTGGACATATAGCTAAGGAATGCAGGAACAAAGTACGAGAACCATACCAAAAGGAGAAAACATCATCACACTTGAAGATATGGAAGAAGAAGGAAGTACAGTCAGGAATATGTGGCACAGCACAATGTACAGACATAACAGACTCAGAGGGAACTGAAAGTGTGAAACTTTAGTGTTCTAAATCTCATACGCAAGTTTCATGAAGAAAAGTCGTGTATATACGCGAGTTAGACACTACATAGTCGTGTATATGTTAATTTGAGGAAAAGCAGTGGGATAGACTCAAGAAAAAGGGTCTAATATGATTTAGTCCATTATTTTCTCTATTTGATAATGGTTACAATCTACAGATAATGTGTGAAAATGTCTTGATACTTGTAAGATGTTTAAAAGTGTTTTGATCCTAAATTAATAATGAAGATGTCTTGATACTTCTTGTTGATATATGCATGATTAGATCTGACAGTAAGCAAGATGGCATAGGTTCAGGGGGAGCATATGCCTTTAATAATGCATTGTTGGCATTATGGTTAGTAGTCCTTGGTGATGATGCTTATATGGCTAAATGATACATCTTGCTATGGTTATGAGTTGTCCATGACAAAATCTCATATGATTCTTGGGGTTACATAGTTGGTGTTCAGATCAGATTTGTGGTCGATGATGCATATATAGTGCTTACATGGTGATCGTCATAAGGATAAGGAGAAGTACAAAGCCTGAATACTCAATTTCATTACTTGATGATGAGTCACTCATATGGTGCTATCGACATATAATATAGTTATGATGCAAGATTCCTATAGTTCTTGGCGCTCACATGGATGAGGATTGTTGTTGTTACATAGTGCTATATATAGTATGCTGGATACATGGATGATTACTCATAGTTGCATTGTTGGAGACATGATGATGATGAGTTCTTACCTATATGATGATAGGTTGATACTTACATATGTTGATTGATGCAGATGTTCCCAAGTGATGATACTTGGATCATGCAGATCTTGATGTTGATGAGATGGCTATGGTGTTTTTCACATATGATATAATGTGAATGATTCTGTATGTCATATGCAAAATTTTGTTCAAAAGGATGAGTTGATGCAGACATACCTTGTTATAGGTTGATGACTTATACACTAATGAACATATACAGGTTGTTGGTCTAGATGTTGTTGACAGATGCTTATGGAGCAGATCATACATTGTGTATGATAGTTGCTGATGACTATCATGATCTTATTTAGATGTTTGGTCTCTGTTATAAATGTCATGTAAAGGTCATATCAAGACTCATGATGTAATAGTTTGTCTCTATCTATTGTAGTCATTTGATGAATCCCTTTTGGTCATATTGTAGAAATTTTGAATAAATTAACACATATTCAACAGAGATTATCCTGATCATGTACTATTGCGGAATACATACACAATACATAAGCTCCTCTACGTTGATCATCAATATAGCAGCATCAATAACAATAAAACATCAAGAGCATTCACACATTAACACAGTATGTAACCCGGGGAAAGCATCTCGCTAAAAACCCCACACTATCTGTATATTAATGATTGAGACCATGTAACATTACAAAGTACAATGCTTATCACAAGCAATCCAGTACCAGCTCCACCTGTTACACACAATACAGCTCAGATCTGATCTCCAAATCTATTCCACTGCTTGCCTGCCTCCACTGCTCAATACCTGCTCAAGAATGAATGAGAATGGTTTACCAAACTCGTATTTCACCTCCAAAGAATCACTCACACTCTGTAAGACGTGAGCAGAGGCTATAATACTGGGCAAATACATGAGCAAACTCATTGGCATACTCAATCCCTTGATTGTGAAAGATCTGATGCACAACTATAGTCACAACTGATAGCAATCTGATTCTCTAACACCTGTCCCTGCTGAATTGAACATGCACTGACATGCAACTGAGTTAACTGATGTATTCTATAGTTGCATTATGAGTTAATAACTTGTGAATTAATTAATAACTAATTCACCCAACTCATCTCTAGTTTATTTGCCAGTTAGACTAAATACAACCAGTTTAACAAAGCTAAACTGAACACAACTCCATCAACTGCACCTCCAGTCCACTAAACTCAACTCACTTGAGTTCTAACTGAAGTCCTGCATGCAAATATTAGTCATCCCATAGGTAACCACGTATTTCCTTCTGGGATCTACATTTACCACATCCGTAGCTCATCCTGAAGTGCTCCAAGAGAATAAGATCAAGTTTATAGTCCAAATATTATTATGAGACAATAATATTTGACTTTTCTATTTTTGACAACCAGTCTAAAAATAGACTTTGATCACTCACACTATGATCACTCACACTATGGTCACCCACATTGTGGTCACCCATACTGTGGTCACCCACACTGTGATCACTCATACTGTGGTCACCCACACTGTGATCATCCCTGTTGGGATCAAAAATCAAACTTGCGCCATAATTTGCCTACGGGCCCACTTAGTGAAGGCGACTCTTTTCACTAAGCTCCATCATCTTGTTGCAATCTCAACACTCCCTCTCAACAAGATATGGATTATTAGCAACCCCTATCCTACCTCGGTGGTACTCGAATTTGCTCCTGGTGAGAGCCGTCGTCAGAATATCAGCATCCTGATCCTCCGTTGGAATGTATGAAAGCAACATGATCCTCCGCTGCACACAATCTCTGATATGATGGCACCTGATGTCAATATGCTTAGATCTATCATGAAATACAAGATTAGCCGAGAGTTTAATGCAACTCTGGTTATCACAGTAAATCACAGTAGGATCCAAATGAGAACTGAACAAACCAACCAGGATCTTCCTCATCCATATAGCCTCGCATGCAGCCAAACTTGCTGCCATATACTCTACCTCCGCTGAACTGAGTGCCACGGATCTCTGCTTCCTGCTGTACCAAGAAACTGCTGTCGATCCAATACTGAAGACCCCTCCTGATGTGCTCTTTCTGTCCGTTGGGCTCCCTGCCCAATCTGCATCCGTGAAGCCACATAGCTTCACCTCATCCTCCTGTCTGTACCACAAACCATATCCCGATGTGCCTCTCAAGTAGTGCAATACATGCTTGCCCGCCTTCCAGAAGAGCTTGGTAGGCTTAACCATAGCTTGTGAAAGCTGGTTAACTGCATAGCATATATCGGGTCGTGTATTGACCAAATACATCAGCGACCCCACCAACTGTCGATAAACAGTGGCATCCACTTCTTCTCCCGAGTGGCATCCTCCTTCCTCCAACCTCCAGGAAGAGGAGTATCAACAGGCTTGCAGCCATACATGTTGAACTTCTCCAGTATCTCCTGAGCATACTTGCCCTGAGAAACAAACAGTCCACCACTGCGCTGCCATATTCCCAATCCTAGGAAATAGTGAAGGAGGCCCAAGTCCTTCATCTCAAACTCTGTAGCAAGATCCTTCTTGCATGACAGTATCAACAGCTCATCACCAGTTAGAATCAAATCATCAACATACAGTACAATGATAAGCAACTTACCCTCCACCACAATCTGGTATAGGTTAGGATCCGCCTCGCTCTTGGAGAATCCAAGTCCTGTGAAATAGCTGTCTATCCGTGTGTACCAAGCACGTGGTGCTTGCTTCAACCCATACAGCGCTCTCTTGAGCCTGCACACATGCGACTCGCTGCTGAAGACCTCAAAGCCTTCGGGCTGCTCAATGTACACCTCCTCCTCAATGACTCCGTTGAGGAACGCAGTCTTCACATCCATCTGATGAATGTGCCATCCCATCTGCGCTGAGAGAGCAAGAATCATCCGTATGGAAGAATACCTTGTGACAGGTGCAACGGTCTCCTCATAATCAATCCCCTCTATCTGTGAAAAGCCTCGGGCAACAAATCTTGCCTTGTACTTCTCCACACTCTCGTCAGCTGCTTGCTTGACCTTGTAGATCCATCTCGAACCCACCACTGATTTCCCTTCCGGTCTAGGAACAATCTCCCATGCACTGTTTCTGACAATAGAATCATACTCTTCCACCATGGCGTCTACCCATGCGGGATCCTCCACAGCTTCCTCGAAAGAGGATGGCTCAGTCACAACACACTTGCTCATCAGAGCCATGTATCCAGTGTACCGATCAGGTGACTGTCTCTGCCTGCGTTGGGCTATAGGTGGTCCTACAACTTTCTCTGCATCTTGAGCCAGTCGCTCAGCTTCTGTCAAGCGCTTTCGCCCTCTGATGGTTGGCGCTACATGAGTGGTCTCTTCCACTCCATGAACCTCATCCTGTGGCTGATCCACATCCTGAAGCTCATCCTTAGGAACTAATAGCTCCTCATCTGCATGCAAGTGTAGCTCCCTCTCAAGCGAACACTTCATGGCTTTCTCCTCCTGAAATTTTATATCCTGTCGCACAACAGTTTTACCACTGTCTGGCAAATACACACGATAGTTGTGGGGCGTATCAGTGTACCCCACAAATATCCCAACCTCTGCGGTCGGTTCCAACTTCTTCCTGGCATCCTTCGTCACATGCATGTAAACGTTAGCACCAAAAATCCTCAAATGAGAAAGATCAGGCTTCTTACCAGAATAAGCCTCCTCGGGTGTACTCATGCCAAGTATCCTATGAGGACAACGGTTTTGCACATAAACTGTTGTATTGCATGCTTCCGCCCACAAGTGAAGGGGTAGGCCCTGATCATGCAACATTGCCCGTGCAGCACCCACAATCGTTCTGTTCTTCTGCTCAACTACCCCTTTCTGTTGTGGGTTATGGGGAGCTATGAGCTCTCTACGAATCCCTTCTGCCTTGCAGAAATCCTTGAACTCGTCCGAGATGTATTCACCACCATTATCGCCCCTAAGAGCCTTCACCTTTTTCCTCGACTCCTTCTCGACCAGTGCTTTGAATTCATAGAACTTTGAATATGTCTCGCTCTTCTTCTGCATGAAGAAGATCCAACACTTACGAGAGAAATCATCAACAAAAATCACATAATACCTATGTTTTGTTGTCGAAGCAACTGAGAAAGGTCCACACACGTCTGTGTGAATTCTCTCAAGGATCTTCGTGGCGTGACTATCCTTCTCGTGAAAGGTGGCTTTCACAAACTTCCCCAAAGTACACCCCTTGCACTGATCTGACTGCGCAAGTGTGCCTTTAGGAAGCCCTGTAGTGATCTGTTGCAGTATCTTCAAGGCTCCATGGTGAAGGTGACCCAATCTCCTGTGCCACAACTCGCCATCATCCCGGCTCACCAATCCTTCTGCCTTGCCCGCCATTGCTACGCATCCATCTACATGCAACTGGTAAAGGTTCCTCACTCAAACCCCTATCTTCCGGGTCTCACCAGTTGTCTTGCTGCGCAGGAAAGCCTTTCCCTCGCTGAAAACAACATCATACCCCTTGTCTTCTAACATCGCCACTGAGATGAGATTCTTCTTCAATCTTGGAACATGCATCACTTCCTTCAATAAGAAGGGTTTACCAGACTCCCTCTCAAAGGAAATGGTACCGATACCGGTCGCACTGTATCTGCCATCATCGCCCATCTCGATGTGCACTCCAAGATCTTTGTCCTCCAGATCAGAGAACAAATCTCTATCTCCCGTCATGTGAAAAGACGCACCACTGTCCAAGAACCACACTGATCCCATCACACTTGAAACCAAGCATGCGATCAATGAAAAATCAAGCTCAAACTGTGAGGCTAGAGCCTCTCCTGCTGAAGATCCAGCAGCCTGCTTGTTCTTCTTCTTCTGCGGACAATTAGTTGTATAGTGTCCATGCTGGTGACAGTGAAAACACTTCACCTTGGACATATCCTGCTTCTTGCCTTTTGCACCAGATTGAGAAGCTTTCTTGCTCTTCCCTTTCTTTGCTTTGGTAGCCAAAGCACAATTCTCTTCATCAGCTCCCTTTGACAAAGATCCGTCCCTGGTACTCCGCCTGATCTCCTCCTGCACAAGATCTGACCATAGTCTTTCCCATCCTGGCAATTTCTCCCGACCATTGACAGAGTCCTGATAGGAATTCCAACTCTTCGGAAGACCAAGGAGAGCCAAGCTCACCAAGTCCTCATCATCGATAGTAACCCCCACTCTTCCCAGCTTATCTCGACACTGAGTGAACTTCGTGAGATACTTGGGTATACTGTCACCCTTCTGGCATTTGATGTTTCTGAGTTTATCTTTGAGCGTCAGCTTCCTCTGATCGCTCTTGCTTTGGAATAATTCTGTTAATGATTTCCACATCAAATATGGAGTAGCCTTTCCATGGAGGCTGGACACAATGTGATCCTTCACGCCCTCCAATAGAATCCTTTGACATTTTGCGGTCTTCTTTTGCCAAGCATCAGCTTGAGTAGCATCACTAGGCTTTGGGATATCCGTATCTATGAACTCCTTCAACCCGTTATCATCCAATACTGCCTCCATCCTGTCCTTCCATGCAATATAGTTTGAGCTGCCCTCAAGAGCATACTCCAATCGCAATCCGTTGAAAGACATTGTTGCGTTGTCACCAAGAAAACACTGCTGCAAATTCGAATTCCACCAGCAACCAACTCAACCGCCTCGGATCTAAGATTCGTGAGAACACAATATTTCTCGTACAGAGATTGACTATATGGGCATTCACCGGATATCTCACCTTCCAAAGGAAGGATGAATCCAGAGGCTACCTGGCCCGATTACAGACTCTGCTTGAAGAAATAGAATGTAAACATTTCCTGAATAGTAGATCTGATGATCAGCAGCTTCGATACCATGTAGAAACTTTTTCTACAATTATCTAGCTCGCTCTGATACCATGTAGAAATTTTGAATAATTTAACACATATTCAACAGAGATTATCCTGATCATGTACTATTGCGGAATACATACGCAATACATAAGCTCGTCTACGTTGATCATCAATATAGCATCATCAATAACAATAAAACATCAAGAGCATTCACACATTAACACAGTATGTAACCCGGGGAAAGCATCTCGCTAAAAACCCCACACTATCTGTATATTAATGATTGAGACCATGTAACATTACAAAGTACAATGCTTATCACAAGCAATCCAATACCAGCTCCACCTATTACACACAATACAGCTCAGATCTGATCTCCAAATCTATTCCACTGCTTGCCTGCCTCCACTGCTCAATACCTACTCAAGAATGAATGAGAATGGTTTACCAAACTCGTATTTCACCTCCAAAGAATCACTCACACTCTGTAAGACGTGAGCAGAGGCTATAATACTGGGCAAATACATGAGCAAACTCATTGGCATACTCAATCCCTTGATTGTGCAAGATCTGATGCACAACTATAGTCACAACTGATAGCAATCTGATTCTCTAACACCTGTCCCTGCTAAACTGAACATGCACTGACATGCAACTGAGTTAACTGATGTATTCTATAGTTGCATTATGAGTTAATAACTTGTGAATTAATTAATAACTAATTCACCCAACTCATCTCTAGTCTATTTTCCAGTTAGACTAAATACAACCAGTTTAACAAAGCTAAACTGAACACAACTCCATCAACTGCACCTCCAGTCCACTAAACTCAACTCACTTGAGTTCTAACTGAAGTCCTGCATGCAAATATTAGTCATCCCATAGGTAACCACGTATTTCCTTCTGGGATCTGCATGTACCACATCCGTAGCTCATCCTGAAGTGCTCCAAGAGAATAAGATCAAGTTTATAGTCCAGATATTATTATGAGACAATAATATTTGACTTTTCTATTTTTGACAGCCAGTCTAAAAATAGACTTTGATCACTCACACTGTGATCACTCACACTGTGGTCACCCACACTGTGGTCACCCATATTGTGGTCACCCACACTGTGATCACTCATACTGTGGTCACCCACACTGTGATCATCCCTGCTGGGATCAAAAATAGAACTTGCGCCATAATTTTCCTGCGGGCCCACTTAGTGAAGGCGACTCTTTTCACTAAGCTCCATCATCTTGTTGCAATCTCAACACATATGATGTAATTTCTACCCCCACTATGCATGGCAAGGATGATGTAATATTTCAGTCATGTACAAACATTTGGTATCTGGCGTTTCCCCACTTGGTTGGGTGGAGAGTCAATATTGGTATATCCCCACTGGGTTGGGAGACGGATGTATGTATGAGTCTTTGGTGATAGGAAGGTCATTTATGATAGAGTCATGTTCTTCTTGTAGAACATCTTTTTGCAGACCTTGCTTACAGTCAGGGGGAGCATGAACATCACACTTCAGCAGAGCAGAGATTTCAGCATGTACTCAGAGGGAGCATGGACAGATTGGTACACCTTGGCATATACAAAGAGGGAGCTCATTCATAGATTTCAGCAGGTACTCAGGGGGAGTATGGACAGCGGAATGTTTATCAAGGAAAGAGAATATCTTGGTCCGCCCTTTGCCCTTGATGTCAAAGGGGGAGAGTGATTTGGTGTTGTTACCATCAAGTCCAAAGGGGGAGATTGTTGGCATTATGATGCATGTGTTGTACTTGATGGCAACCCACTTGTAGAAGAACAATTCACTTATATATAACTAGATGATTCTATAGAAGAGATATCAGATGTGACAAAATACATGGGATGCAGGACAGCTCAAAGGAATTAGTTCAGATGTAATGAACAATGACAACTCATTAAGATGACAGTTCTCAGTATGGCAAGTTAGCTTTGCCATCAAGTCCAAAGGGGGAGATTGTTGGCATTATGATACAAGTGTTGTCCTTGATGGAAACTCACACAGATGACAGATCATAGTGCAACAGGTCAGTAGCAAAGAATTGATGATCAGACTACAAAGAATGAAGAAAGAAAAGTATATACGCAGGTTCACTATATACCAAGTCGCATACATACGCAAGTTCACTATATACCAAGTCGTGTACACACGCAGGTTCACTATATACCAAGTCGCGTATATACGCAGGTTCGCTATATACCAAGTAGTGTATACACGCAGGATCACTATATACAAAGGCACGTATATTGTACACACGCACTTTCACACAAGGAAAGGTGCGTACATGTCGGAAAACTAAGTTTTGGGTCCGTGGTATTTGGTCCATGGTATTTTGGTATTTGGTCCTTGGTATTGCATCCGAAGTCTTGAACCTGGGTATTGGGTCCCTAGTATTGGCTCTAAATGGTTTTGGACCATGGTATTGAGTAAGGCCTAAGACTATAAAAGGAGAAGAAGATCATTAGGCAAAGGCATTTTTCAGAAAGTCTTGAATATCTGATGAAGTATGAGATCTAGTATGCAGGTTATGGGTTCATAATGCTTTGTTAAGGAGGAATCTCAGCGGCTGATGGAGAACAAGATCTAAGGATAGATTGGGATCGAATGGCTTGGAATGAATCATCTCTATACGGTTTGATCACGCTTATTCTAGATCTGTATACTGATGCATGTAATGTTCTGTAAATATTCTGATCTGGGTATAACTCATGTTTTGGAATAGTTGCAAAGCATGAATAAATATTTACAGATGTATACGCTATTTGGCTATGATAAAAGCGCGTACATACGCAGGTTAGATACATCTAAGTAGCATATACCATATGAACTATGATGTTACAGGTGGTTCTGGTTGTTGATGAGTTCTGATGACTGTTTACTGGTGTTAGTATCCTGCATATTTAGTTTGGTTGATTGTGTTTAGCTTCAGCGTTGATGAATGAGATCTATAATGGATCAGTATCATAATGACTTATCTTTATGTGATCTGATGGACTAGATCTGATTGCTAACATGTATATTATCCTTATATATGTAATGATCTGGGTTTGTCTGAGTCAGGAAGTGCAGTGAAGTTATAAGTAAGTAATTAATGACATATACGCTAGTTCGCTTTGGTGAAGTTGCGCATATACGCTGGTTCGGCTCTTCCAAGTAGCGTATGCACTCTGATACATGATTTTTGATGATATGGTTAGATCTGAACATTGTTGCAGAGTTCTGTGTTCTGGTGCTTGCAGTTTGTTGACTGGGTTTCAGTGATTCAGAGATTGATGATGCTAGTGTTGACTGATTGTGTGCTTCAATGATATTGATGGGTCCAGTATGAAAATTGGATGAAACGTGGCCTTTAGATTATGATGATGTGTTCCATGAGTATCCAGTCTGAAAATTTATGAAACGTGGTACCTAGAGGAAGAAAGAGAAGGTTGTAGCCTTCTATAGGTCGGCACCTATGTACTAGTACATCAGCTAGTACAAGAGCTAAGGGGGTGGTAGCTCCCTTCCAGTAGCAGCTGGAAAACGAGTGAAGGTTGGAGCATTCAGTAGGCTGGCACCTACGTACTAGTAAAAGGATCGGCTAGTACAAGAGCTAAGGGGGTTGCAGCTCCCTTCCAGGAGAAGCTGGAGAACGAGAGAAGGTTGTAGCCTTCTGCAGGTAGAAGCCTGTGTACTGGTATAAGACTGCACCAGTACAGAAATATTGTAAAAAGAATTTTCTTATTAAAAGAAGATAGAGACGACTTGCAGCAGGTGGTTTTCACCCACATTGGGTTTCCACCTTATATCATGGTGTTCATGTGTGTTGCTTATGTGTGATGATCTGTTCTACTGCTCCTGTCTACTGTTCATATGGTTAATAATGTTCTGATGCACTCATTAAGGATCAACTAATTGAATCATAAGTTTATTGCATATACGCTTGTTGCATTACACATAGTTGTGTATACACGCGGTTTGCCTTAACTGAAGTAGCGTATATGAATTTGAGTATGAAAATGAAAAAGCGTTGAATTGATAACAATTATTCACCCCCCGTATTATTTCCAACAAGAAGAATAACCTAAAGTAAATAAATAGTTAAACTTTTTTTATTATTTTGGATTTTTTCAAAGTAGAATAAATTAAAGCAAAGAAGTAGATAATTTATTTATTTTTAAATTCTTGCCAAAATAAAGTATTAGATGTCATAATTCCATTTGATTAGTAAAAAATTACACCATAGGACTTTGCTTTTAATAATTTATCTAAAAAATATTCTTTAACCATCAAAAAAATTTAAAAATCAAATATTTAATAAACTTATTTATTTTTTATAAACTGGTGTAACCTTGCCCATCTATTTCTAGTTAAAAGTATCCTTTATCTCACTAATAACAAATTTGGCTAAATAATTCAATTGAAATAATTATAAAATTACACTATATAATTAAACAACCCTAACCAATGTGACCAAATACTTCAATTGAAATAATTGTAAAAACGCATCATTAAATTAGAACACTTAAAAACAAAGAACAATATAATTAAATGATAACATTAATATTCCCCATACTCAACATAATATCTAAAATAACCCATTACAAAATAAAAATAAAATAAATTTTTTCAACATTTAAAAACAAAACAACTTTTATATATATATTCACTTAAGAAAAAACCTTACCACATTTTCAAAATGTTAAATATATCCACTAGCTAATTCAAATAATAATAATAACAACCCTTAAAATCTGTGAAATTATGGGTTAAACATAAAATATTATTTACAACATTTAAATTCGAATCGAATTTCACTATTTTTATAAAGATTTGGCGCATATAATTTTAAGGTTGTGTGGTAAGACTACTGTAAATCGATTTCAAACATCAAAACTCTAGAGTTTAAATTCGAATCGAATTTCACTATTTTTATAAAGATTTGGCACATATAATTTTAAGATTGTGTCGTAAGACTACTGTAAATCGATTTCAAACATCAAAACTCGAGAATTCGGAGCAGTTGTAATAACATGTGTTGGCACGCGTATAAAAGGAAAATATGGACATGCCAAAGTCTTTTAAAGCCTCTTAGGAGTTGTAAATTAAATAGTATGTATATTTCAGTGTAGGTGTATTTGCTTTTATTCAAAATATGTTTAAGAAGGTGTACATATATCAATATTGTTTAGATTTTTGTATTTTAATTAAAGTGGATAATTAATTATTCAAATGTAATGTTTATGGTAAAATGTTTTGATATATATTTAATTTAAAATAATTAATATTAATCTTATAATAGTTTTTAAATAAGAATATGTTTTTTTATATTAAATTAATTATATATTGTTAGATCTAAGACTTTTGTGATCTATAATGTAGATAAATGTCTCTTGGATTAATGACATTATTAAGATTTGGTCGACATTTTGAACCAACTAATGTGGTCCATCCTCAAGACAAGGTGAAGAATCAATTGATCTTAAGGTATAAATAGCATGAATGCATCATTGCTCAGAATTAGCTGTTGAAAATTAACGGTTGGTAAATTAGTTAATAAGGTAAGTAAAATATTATTTTAAAATTAGAAGTAAGGAGTTATCTATTAAAATAATATATATTTAGGTAAATGTCTTTCGGATTAATCACATCACAAAAGTCTCAGGTCTCGCAATATATATTTAGTTAAAAATTCGTTGTTGAATTGAGGCTTCTATGATCCATATCAAGTTTATGAGAGTAAATCACATGAAAAACATTTGTCGACGCGTTTCGAACCAACCAGTGTGGTTCATCGTCGGGACAAGTTAAAGAGTCGGATCATGGCTACATATTAAATAGGGAGAGCAGATCTTCCAACGGCTAGGTTTGACTAAAGAAATGACTATATTAGGCTAGACTGGAACTGCGCAACCTTAGCAATAACTTTCGCCTCCTCAATACAAACATGATGCTTGGTCTTCTCCGCATGCTTTGTTAGTGCGGAAGACTTGGTTCTCCCATGCTTTAGGTCAGATACGTGCTCATTAATCCTTTGGTTAATAGAGCGTCCCATTTCCCCAATATAGGGGATCCCACAGGAACAAGGAATAATGTAGACACCCTTCATGTCCTTAGGGTCGATAGGATCCTTCATCGATCGGAGGGATTTACGAATGGTGTTGAGGGGTCTAAAGGTTGAGGGAATATTATGTTTCTTAAGAATCCGAGCAATCTTATCAGTGGTTCCTTGGACAAAGGGAAGATGGACACCTGGGACTCGTTCTTTAGGTTCTTCTTTAATTACTGAATTTTTTGAGGCTTTAAGGAAAACCTTCTAACCAAGGTGTTTACTATAACTGTTCTCAACAAAGACATTAAGGAGATGGGATTTCTCTTTATCGAAGTTCTTATCATTAGAAATCCTTAGAGCACGAGTGGCGAGGGTGTTAAGAATGCCCAATATTTTAATAATTAATTATTTAATAAGGTAAGAAAATTATTATTTAGAAATCTGAGGTAAGGAGTTATCTATTAAAATATTATATATTTATTTAGAAATTAATTGTTAGGAAAATTATTTTAATCAAATATTTTAAAAGTTAATTAATAAGGTAAGTAAAATATTATTTAAAATCTGAGGTAATGAGTTATCTATTAAAATATTATATATTTATTTAAAACTAGTTGTTATAAAATATTTTATTCCATTATTTTGATAATTAATTAATAAGGTAAGTAAAATATTATTTAAAGTCCAAGGTAAAGAGTTATCTATTAAAATATTATATATTTCGAAATAAATAAAATATTTTACTTTAATGTTTTTAATAACTAATTATGTAATGAGAGATAATAGATATTATCAATTTATAAAATATTATCAGGGGCTAACTTATTCCAAATAAATAAAATATGCTTATGTTTAATTGTAGGTTAAGAAATGGTTTTAACATAATTTATCATAATATATAAAATGAAAAAGAGGTTTACTTATTATTATTTAAATATAAAGAGGTTATTAGGTGTTATATATTTTTCAAAATTATTATTTTATTTGGATGATGAAAGTTTAGTTATTAAATTTTTTAAATTTATTGTAAATAATCAAAATTATAAAATCGATAGTGCAAAAAAAATTAGTGTATGAACAAAACTCTACTTTAGAAGGAAAACAGAGGAGGAGGGGTTGTTTGAAGAAAAACCATAGCCATGACTATTTGAGGACTCGAGCAGAGCTTCAGCCCCGCTTGGGTTTCGATAAGGCAGGAGGGGTCGGGGTGCACAGTGTCCTTCAGCTATCTTGAATTCAGTTTGTTTTCACATGAAGGCAGGAATGGGTTTAATAAATATGTTTTGATTAAGTGTTTCTGACTGGCTCTCTTTTTTTTTGTCAAGCAAATTTTTATCCATTCCCCTCTAGCTAGCTAGTCTTTCATTTTCTAGTGATTGATAACAATTTTACATGTTATTTATGGTAGTTAGGTTGTTTTATTTTGGGCAGTAATATGTGTTTTACGGTTTTTTGGTGGAATCTAGTCAGTATGGGGAGTTTCTAGGATATAATTGTTGACTACGAGCTCGAGGAAGAAGGTGGTGTCTCCATTTGGACCTCGCCATCAAGGTTTTTGTCTCTTTCAGACTTTTAGGCTCTATGGCAGCCTAGTACGCTTGCCAAAGGAAAATTCAGTTCAATCACTGCCCTTGCAGTCCTCTGTTCCTCAAATCTTCCATGGTGAGGCTGCTTTGTATTCGATTTCCACCTCTTGCTTTTCAGACGAGTTTTTTCTAGGCATAATAAGTGGAGGTAGCGAGGTTGTGGTTGAAGGGTCATGTACCATCCCTATGGAATTTTCGGTCCATAAGATTGCGTTTAGTGACTTCAATGCAGTGAGTATGCTCCAACCTTCTAGGACCTCAGGTTTATTCTCTGGCATCCTTGCATCATCTAGTCTAGATCCTTTTGGCAATATTGGATACACCATTGGTCTTTCTCAAGAATTCTCAAGTGGCAGTGGAAATAGATCTTTTGTTTGTGGTTCTAGAGTGTCGATGCTGAGTGAAGCCTCCTGTGTTTCTTTAAGGTATCCTTCAAGGTGTCATCAGGGTTTCTCTCCAATTGTGGAAAAGGACTTGTCATTTCACTTATCGTAGTATTGGCGTCGCAGGTCTATCAGGTGGTCTTGGTATTGAAGTGTTGGGAGGTAGGTTTGGTCAGAGTAGGGAATTTAGACTATAAGGTAGCAGAGTGGACGTTGAAGGAGTTTTAATCAGATTCTTGGCTCACTCGATGAGTGGTTCCCCATCTCCTTCAAAGATAATGTTTCTTAGTAAAAAATCAAAAATATTTATAAGCAACATGAGGATGGGTTCCATGTAAATCTGAGGTTAGGCAAAGAGATAAAAATGTTACAGGTTAAATAATTGGGAGAGTAGACTTTGGTGGGGAAAATGTGAGGGTGGGTGGTGAATAATATGGGTGGTGAAGAATATTAAGCTTGAATGTAGGGGGGAAGTAGATATTTGCAGACTCGGTAAGGGCTGGATCCATATCTCCTTTTTGTATAAGGAGGATGTGGAAAAGATCCAGAAGGTTCACTCGAAGATATTTCATTCACCAATTCAATTTAAATTTTGGCACACGAGTTTCGACATGTAGAAGGAAAAATCTAATAAAATGTCAATTTGGGTTCTACTCCTTTGTTTGCCCTTAGAATATTGGCATGAGGCAATTTTTAGGGACAATGCTAGCTATTTAGGGGACTTCTTGGCATGTGATCAATCATATCTCTCCTCGGGCAAACAAATGGTGGCTCGCATCCTCTTAAACATTGACATCCGACCTCAATTCTATCCATTTTGCACACTTGGGAAAGAAGGTGAGGAGAAAATAGTCCAGTTGCTAGATTATTCCGTTGTCGGAGGTGTCACACCTACGACCATTTGTTGAATAGTTGTCCTTTGCCAATGAATCCCTACAGGTCTTCGAAGGTAGAAGAAGAGGATTCAGACCTGGGTGAGGAGGATTTGACCGGCACAAGTACTATGCCCCAAGAAATGGCAAGATCTAGAGGGCCCCATTTGTCATAAGTGGGTGTTTCTACTTCCCAAAAAGGAAAAGAGTCAGCGGGAGTTTCTCCTTCAGTGAATGCCTCAGAAGCTAGGATGTGTTCACTATTAGTGTTGAAAGGTGGAGGTGGGGTTGGCGTAGGGATCCTAGGACCTGAAGAAGCAACAAGAAGGAGCTCTCCATTAATTTAATGTGTCTTGATCTTGTAGGCAGACCTTCTTGCTTCATTTGGTCTAGGTAATTCTCCATTTTCTCATCATGTTTTAGTTTTATCTTAGTCATTATTTACACCACCTAAATGTTCAAGTCATTTGTCCTCAAAATATGATTTATGTGTTAATACCTCAAACCCTAAAAGAACTGTGAAGTCCAGAGCAAGATTGTCTCTGATTATATGGAATATTGCTTAATCTGAAAATTATATTCCTTCTACAATGAGTTCCTCCTCTAGGGGCTTTTTGAATTCCTCTCATAGAAGTGAAGGTTGATATAATATTTGATCTAAAAATATAATATCCCTTGCAGAAGGTTTATTGGGAGGGCTAGGGAAAGTTCCTTTAGTTCAGTTTGGCAATAAGCCGCGAAGTAGGAAGTATTTTCTATCTAGAGCTCAGTCTCAAGTTGGGGAGGATTTAGTTGTGGGCAAACAACTATCCATTAAAGGTGTTCTTAGAGGCTCACAACCCCAGGAGGAAATTACCTAATGAAGATTCTATCTTTAAATTGTTGAGGGATTGCATGCCGCTCAAAGAAGCATGCCCTATCTCATCTTTTGGAACTAAGTAAACTTGACATCCTTCTTTTGCAAGAGACTTTCGGGGAGGGTGATGGGGTCTTAAAAAGCCTAGAGATCCTTCTAAAGGGATGGTCTTTCCTAGGAATAAACATTGTGAGAAGGTCTGAAGGTATAGCCATGGGTTGCAATACTCGTTCTATAAATATTATGACCTCTTAGGGACTCGAAGGAGGTATTGGTATGGAATTTTTATCACTAGAACTTGATGAATGGTTTACTTTAATTAATCTGTATGGTCCCTTTTCAAATAAGATTAGATTTTAAGACAAAAAATTGTATTGCTCTTTCTGCAAGAGGCAAAAGTTGATTGTAAGTGGAGATTTGAACTTTTCTATTTGGAATGCGAAGTCTTGGGGTCCGAGGGCTAGACCGTATTTCTTATCATAATATTTCTTGCATAGGCTTATTTTGTCAAATATCATTGACATCAAGCCAGTTAGACTCCAAGCAACCTGGAGAAATAAGAGGGCGGGGGAGGATCGAGTTGCTAAGAGATTGGATTGCTTCCTAGTTTCGGAAGATTTGAGTGATTCCATCCCTCTTATAAGACAATGGGTGGGTTGTGGAAGCGATTCGGATCACTCCCCTATCTTTATATAAATGAGGAACATAGGCCTTAAGCCAGTGGCCCCTTTCAATATGAACTCCCAATGGCTTCAAGATGAGGAATTTATCGATCTTATCATACATCATTGTAATATTGTGGTGAGAGAGGATGCCCCAACCTCTGAGAAGTTTGTTGCAAATCTAAATAATTTAAAGAAGGTGGTAAAAGATTGGAACATCCAGAAAAGAAAAAAGGGGGAGTAGGAGTTGCAGGAGGTGGAGAAGTTGCTGCAGGAAGCGAGCCAGTCCTGGGAGGAAGGATTTAATGATATTGTTGCAAGGGAGCTAGTATTCAAGCTAGAAAGTTGAAGCAAAGCCTTGCTAGTATCTAGGGAAGTTACCTGGAGATTGAAGAGTCATGCTCTATGGCTGGAAAATGGGGTTGACAACACAAGGTTCTTCCAAGATTTTGCAAAGGGTAGGAAAATTCAAAACACCATCTGGAGCCTAGTAAATGATAAAGGTAGAGAGATATTTGGCTTTAATGAGTTATCAACCTTAGGAAAGACTCATTTTGAATCCTTATTTAAGGAGCCCCAAGTTTCCTCACTTGCAGAAGCCTTGCAAGTGGCCCTGACCTTTCCAAGTTTTGTTGAGGATGAAGAAAACCAGGCTCTTCAGGAAGAGGTTTCAGAAGCAGAATTAAAGGTGGTGCTCCAATCTTTCAAAAAGGACAAAAGTCCTAGACTGGATGGTTGGGGGGTTGAATTCTTCTCATGTCTATTTTACATTGTAGGAAGGGATCTTATGCATGTAGTCGAGGAATCAAGGCATGAAAGAAAAATCTTCCATGCTTTCAATTATACTTGTATTGCTTTGATCTGAAAAAGGACAATCCATGAAATTTGGTAGACTTTCATCCCATTTCCCTTTGCAGCAACATTTACATAGTCAATGCCAAAACTTTTTCATTAAGAATCAAACCCATTCTCTCCAAAGTTATTTTTAGTGAACAGTTTGGTTTCTTAGATGGGAAACAGATTCATGGGGCCATTGGGGGCACCCAGGAGGCCATTCACGGTTTAAAATCCAGGAATCTTAAGGGGGTTGTCAATAAGATTGACTTGTCCAAAGAATATGACAGAGTCAGTTGGATGTTCATGCAGTTAATTCTAACAGAAGTGGGTTTTAACTGGGAGACTATGGTTTGGATCATGAACTACTTGCAATCTATGTCCTTTGCAAACCTCGTCAATGGCTTTGCCTCTTGTTTTTTAGGGCAGAAAGAGGGTTGAGGTAGGGGTGCCCTCTCTCCCCTCTTTTGTTCCTTCCAGTGATTGAAGGCATTAACAAATCAATTACAAATGCTATTAGAAGAGGGTGATATGTAAGAATTAAAATCACACAAGGTCAAGTTGTTTCTCGTCTCCTTTCATGGACGATGTATTAATCTTTTGTAGCGGGATTAGGAGAGATGCAAAGACTCTTGCAGGAATCCTCAGCCTTTTTAGGACTGCAATTGGAATGATGATAAATGATCAAAAATCATGCATTTCCGTTCATAATCTAGAGGCAAAGGAGATTGAGATGTTGATATATTTATTTCCTTTCTACCTAGCTCAATTGGACAAGGTTTTAAAGTATCTTAGTTTTCAATTAAAGCTAAATCAATACAGAAGGAGCATTGGAATCGGATCCTAGAAAAGATGGAGAAAAGGCTAAAATCTTGGAGCCATAGATGGCTCTCTGGATCTAGAATATTAGTCTCGGTAATGTCGATGTTGGAGTTTATCCCATTATATTGGATGTGTCTAGCTTAGATCCCCAAATGTATTTTGGAAAAAGCTAGGCATATTTGTTTCAAATTTCTTTGTTCTGGTCAGAGTGAGTGGGCGGTCCTCCCCTGGGCTAATTGGAAATGTTTAGCTATGTAGAAAGCAATGGGAGGATGGGGGATAAAAAAATGTCTTCATGCTTTCAAAATCTCTTACAAAAAAGTGTGGTTGGTGTATGATCTCCTGCCAAAACTTGTGGTCATCGGTAGTCTATCATTAATACATTGCACTAATTTTGCTATAGGACTGGCTTAGGTGACCAATAGAGGAGAGAAGTAATTGTTCCATTATTTGGAGAACCATGACATATTCATTTGATTTAATTGATTCTAGTTTGGACTAGCATGTTGGCAATGGTTCTAAGGTGCAAATTGGTCATGATCCCTAGTCGGGCAATGCTGTAGGATTCCATCTCCCATAGGAAATCATAGAACGCTTGTGGGACCATGGTTTTATCAGCCTTGCCCATATTGAAAATCCATTGTCTTCTTCTGTATGGAGACAAGGGTGGCTATCCATGAAGGCCCTGGAGTTAAAAGGTCAGCAGGCAAATTTTTGGACTCGGTTTATAAAATCTCTTGGGGATGGTCATATTCGTATTTCTGATAGGGAGAAAGAGTTGGTATCGGAAACTGCCAGGAATGAGGTGTATTCCCCAAAAGTTGGTTACATCACTCTTCTTTCAGAGCAAGGTTACAGGGAGGAAATCGAGTGGTGGAAGTCATTGTGGAAATTTAAGTGCTCCCCAAAGGAAAAGCTCTTTATGTGGTGCATCTTAAATAAAAAATCTCCAACCTGGGATGTGATGCAGCACAGATTTATGACAGGCCCAAGCTGGTGTGCTTTATGCAAGAAAAATGGGGAATGTACAAAACACCTATTCATTAAATTCCTTTTCTCTCAGCGTGTTTACGGTTGGTTCAACAAGCTTTTGGGTAAAATTGGCATTGGGAAGGGGAGCCAATAGTTGAGGCCTAGAGGGCTAGGAATGAGGACCAAAGTACCCATTTGTTTAGAGCGCTACCTCTTATTCTTATTTGGGGAATCTAGATTTCCAGGCACTGCTCAATCTTAAGGGACCAACTTTCCTCCACCCTTCAATTAGTTGGGGAAGGGATGGTCATTCTAAGTCATTTCCTATAATCTATAGGTGTTGTCGCCCCTAGAATTATCATTCAAGAACAACCTGATCCGTCAATTCCATGGGGTTATTTTGACAGTGTTGCACAAAAGCAAAATGTTGCATGTGGTGGTGGGCGGTGTTTTTTTTTTACTGGGCCACATTCTTTTCACATTTCTATGGGATTTGGTAGTGGCACAAACAATAAAGTTGAACTAATGGTGTGTAAGTCTCTTCTCTTGTTTGTCATAGAAAAAGGATATGTTTCTTTACATGTCTTCAGAGATTCAAAATTGGTCATAAATTGTGTGAGCAAAACTCAGACTTGCAAGGGCATATATCTTGTGCCTATTTTGGAAGAAGTTTTTCATCTCATTTCTTTATTTAATGTTTTCTCTTGCACTCATGTATTCAAGGAGAGGAACCATCTTGCAGATTCTCTTTCAAAAGTTAGATTTTAAAGGATGGAGCAACGCCTCTAGTCTATGGTCGAGCACAAAAATTCGAAAGCATTTCAGTTTTATCATAGGCATTATATTAACAGAGACGCTCAGAGGGTCCTAGGGAGGCCTAGCGTCTGCGCTCTTTCTGCTGAGAAGTGTCACTTTTTGTCTCTCCTCTTTGGTTACGACATAGTCTTTAATGTTTATATCAGTGCATGATTTTTTATTCCTTTCCTGTTCCATTTCTAGTTGAGGATGCCTAATCCTTAGCGAAGGGAGGTTGCTTTGTGTTTATTAGTTCTTGTTTATATTTTTAGTCAACTGTTTATGTTCATATTCACCCGTTAGAGTATGTTTACAAGTTATCTTTGTTTCTACTATTCATTGTTTCTGGTATAGTCATGATGTCCAAGCATATGTTTTTTTCGTCCTTCTGTCGACTTTGAGTAGTCTCTCAATGATTTTGTTTTTTTCTACGATCAATGGTCGCACTTTAATGAGTGATCCTTGGGGTTGTAATACACCTTGGTGTATCTGCATTATGACTTTTATGCTATCCTTGTAATAAATTCTACGAATTTTTTTCTACGAAGAAAATAAATAAATCAATTATAAAATCAATTTTTTAATTTTTATTTTAAAAATTAAATAAACAAATAAATTCATTTAAAAAATTAATCTTTAAATTTTATAATATTAATAAATAAATTTCAAATTGTCCACTTAGGGTTACTCAATTGGCAATGGATGTGGAAATGAAGTCTCACTGAACTAAAAGTCTTGGGTTTAAATCTTATGCTATCCCCCAATCGGGGTGAGAAGTTGGACATGATGAAGATGTAGTCCTACCAAGCTTACAAAAAAAACCATTTTAAAAAATTAATCTTTAAATTATATAATATTAATAAATAAATTTCATTATTAAAAAAACAATGTTAAATTTAAAAAATAAAAAAATCTTAAACACTTCTTCTTTTTCCAAAATTTTACTCCGCTAAATTAAAAACAATATTCTAACCATAATCATACTAACCAAATGAATTAACCTTCAAAATTTACCGTCCAAAACCAAAAACCTATACTATATACCAAATTACCACCAATATCCTAATTCAAGTTACCATCTAATCAAAAACTTATACTAACCAATTAAATAACCCTTCAAATTTACCATATCTGCACTTAAAAAAAAATATAAGTTTGGTAGGGCTACATCTTCATCATGTCCAACTTCTCACCCCATCGGGGGATAGCACAAGATTTAAACCCAAGACTTCTGGTTCGGTAAAACTTCATTTCCATATTCATTATCAATTAAGCTACCCCAGACAAACTATTTACACTAAATTTACTACACATACTTTAACGAGTTGACTTTAGTGCGACTATTTTGAAGCTTTTCCAATGGGTTTTCCTGGTCTAATTTCCGTAAAATCTAGCAAGAATTTATTGAAATCACAAGTTTGATGGGTAATCCCTGCATAATCAAAGTGCCCTAAGGATTTGTCAGGGTGTTGAATCCATATATACAATCAAAAAACTAATTTAAATGACACAAATGAAGATTTCACCTCTTTTTTTCGCCAAATTCCACATCAAAAAATCCAAAAAATCACAATAAAGACAACTTCCATACTTTAATATAAAATAATTTAAACACTCTTCTTCCCGGAATGTTCCTCCTTCAATGTCAAGTGGAATTACTGGTCACTCCAAGTTATATTGGTTGTCCCGACTCGCGGGTGGGTTTGTGAATTGATGTTGACCTTCCCACCAAAAATTCTATTCGTTGTCGTGCTTGAAAACTTCACTTTATATTAAAATATATTTAAAAATATTTAAATGACACGAAATATTTTTTATTTAACAGAAAGTCATTTAAAATGATATGAAATATTTAATTTACACAAAACGATGCCCATTAAATACTCCAGTGGGTGTTAACTCGAGGGAGACAAGACAACAATAACAACTCATACTTGTCTAAATTCACGTGTTATTTTACTTTCACGCTCATCATGTCATTTTCCCTACAACTCAACAATGATAAAATTTAATCAAGGGTCGTTAGGAATTTAGTAATTTAAACGTGTCACAAAATGACAAAATGGTTGATAAGTATTTCTAATGAGAAGAAAGGAATTTGATTTGAAATTGGTTCAGAATAATTTTAAATTGATGAATTTTAAAATATTAAATGGCGATATTGTATTAATTTTTGTGTTAGGTGTGTATTTGGAAATGTTAAATTCATTTATGTATTAAAAATAATAATTTTATTAATTTAAAATTATAACTGAAATCATGAAAAAATAAACTTTTATAAAGTTTAGATTTTTTTTTTGTATTATTGAATATGGTATGTTTATCATTAATTATTTTTTAAGGGTGAATATGTGTATATATATATATTTTATTATTTTTTAGTGTATAGGTATAATATGTATATGAATAAATAATATATGTTTGTGTCCAAAAATATGAATGGCGGTTGGTAAAGATGTGTATGTGTATGGGGTGAGTAGTGGAAGGTAAAGGTGTATTGTGACATGTACACTTTACTTTTTGTCAGCCACCACTTTAAAGTTAGTGAACTTGTACATAAGATTGTAACTTTATATTATGTAGGATTTGGATTTGGATCATCTTAACCACTAAAGTATAATTTTGATATATTAAAATTATTGGTAAACTGAAGAAGAACATGGAAGTCAGCTTATATCCATAATATGTACATAAAAATTATGATCTCATTTTTTATTGGTATCATAACTTCAATACCCAATTTTAAATTGTTCTATGATTATCTTAAAGCGTGGAGTAAAGGCCTGTAAAATTGAAACTAATCAATGATGCTTACCTTATCGAGAACATAAAGTAAAACTTATACACACACACACACTCCCATGGTGGACATGTTCATAGAAATGGAGGGGATGCTTTTACATTCCAAGGGAAAGGATCTCATGATTCAATATGTGACCCTCGTTCTCAGATCAACTTCGTTGCATCAGATCTGGAGGCAATCAATTTAGAGAGGAGTCCTCCAAATACAGATTTGAGCCTGTTAATCATATATTTTTCCAAAAATTTCTCGGATCTTGCAGATATGGGGATGAGAAAACAAAGGAAGAAATAGTACATGCAAAAGCCAAAAACGGATATAGAAGAGACCTACCAAATATTCGTGAAATCCCTCACTAGAAACTCGCTTCTATTTGCCGTTCAATCTTCTGATATTGTGTTGGAGTTGAAAAAGAAAATCTAGTCCAGATCGGGGTTGCCAACAGATCTACAGTATCTGATTCGCAAAGGTAGATCATTACAAGATTTTTTTCAGCTGAAAGACTGTGTCGTTAATAAAAGTGCCACAATCATAATTAATTTGACACTACAAGGTGGAGCTCTAGTTAACCCACTTGGATGTATTTCATCTGCCAAAAATCCTAAGGGCCTAGCTTCATTCAAAGATGTCGTGAAAGGGAAAGCAGTTATACTAGATGGACAATCCCCACCTCTATCAACTCCAAGTCCTTACCTACTTGAACAGGCAAAAAATGTACTAGATATGTCAATAAATTTACCAAGAAGTCAAGGGACTTTTCTAATTCTTGCAATCCATAGCTCTAATTTGTAGATTTAATGGTTTCTAACCCAAGGATACATATTTACACAAGTGGGTATACACATATTGGAGAAACAACTGTGACCTCTATCTTTGTGCAAAGGGATTTTTTGTGGTTCAGTTTCGTAATTAAGAGGACATGGATTTCTCATAAAAGAGGGTCCTTGGTTTTGGGGAAGTGCGGGATTGTTCACAACTCCATAGTTTCTAGCCTTCATTGCTACATCAATGGTGGTCAATAAGATGTCGATAGGGTGAGACTCCACAATCTCCCCATCCCATTTTGGCACCATCAAGTTCTCGAAGGTATTGGAAACAAGCTGGGGAAATATCTAAAGACGGATAATGATAGAATGGAAAAACGAATCTTCACTTTTTCTAGGATCTATGTTTCAAATATAGATCTTAGTAAATGCCTTCTAGATTGCATCCACTTGACGAATCAAGATTTCAAGTGGAATCAAATGTTAGATTTTGAAAATACAACGTTCTGATGCCCGATTTGTCATGAGACAGGACATCGTAATACTTGTCCTCAAGGAAAGAAAAAGAGTAAGAAAAGACAACAAAAGCAAAAGGGATGACAATTTCTAGATCCTCCTCCTTCAGATGACGAAGATGAGGAATTGGACAAGAATCATCAACAACTAGAAGAACATAATCAACAAGACTTACGAGTGGGGAAAGGTGAAGAAAAGCATAATGATACTACAAGACATGTCGACAACTCCAAGGACTTAGAGGTTTTGCAAACTTCGGGGAAACAACAAGAGAAAATGGGAAAAAAACCAAGGAGCAGTCATAACAAAGAGAACACATGTATCCTAGAGTTCTGATTCAGATAAAGAAGTACCAGCAAAATTAGCAGGAAAATATCTAGCAATTGTAATGGCCACTCCCAATCAAGGAGTTTCGCAAAAGGTGGCAAAAAAGAAAGGAAAAAAGGGTGGAAAAAAGAAAGGAAATGAGTTTCTTTGTTTTTATTTATGTGCATCGCTGGAAAGACTCACCAAATAGAATGGTTTTATTAAAATTTTATAAAGTTTAGATTTCTTTTGTATTATTGAATATGGTAGGTTTATTATTAATTATTTTTTAAGGGTGAATATGTGTATATATATATTACATTATTTTTTTAGTGTATATGTGTAATATGTATATGAATAAATAACATATGTTTGTGTCAAAAATATGAATGGTGGTTGGTAAAGATGTGTATTTGTATTAGGTGAGTAGTGGAAGGTAAAGCTGTATGTGACATGTACACTTCACTTTTTGTCAACCACCACTTTAAAGTTAGTGAACTTGTACATAAGATTGTAACTTTATATTATGTAGGATTTGGATTTGGATCATCTTAAACACTAAAGTATAATTTCGATATATTAAAATTATTGGTAAACTGAAGAAGAACATGGAAGTCAGCTTATATCCATAATACATACATAAAAATTATGATCTCATTTTTTATTGGTGTCATAACTTCAATACCCAATTTTAAATTGTTTTATGATTATCTTAAAGCGTGGAGTAAAGGCCTGTAAAATTGAAACTAATCAATGATGTTTATCTTATGAAGAACATAAAGTGAAACTTACACTCACACACACACACTCCCATGGTGGACATGTTCATAGAAATGGAGGGGATGCTTGTACATTCCAAGGGAAAGGATCTCATGATTCGATATGTGACCCTCGTTCTCAGATCAACTTCGTTGCATCAAATCTGGAGGCAATCAATTTATAGAGGAGTCCTCCAAATACACATTTGAGCCTGTTAATCATATATTTTTCCAAAAATTTCTCGGATCTTGCAGATATGGGGATGAGAAAATAGAGGAAGAAGTAGTACATGCAACAGCCAAAAATGGATATAGAAGAGACCTACCAAATATTCGTGAAATCCCTCACTAGAAACTCGCTTCTATTTGTCGTTCAATCTTCTGATATTTTGTTGGAGTTGAAAAAGAAAATCTAGTCCAGATTGGGGGTGCCAACAGATCTACAGTATCTGATTCGCAAAGGTAGATCATTACAAGATTTTTTCAGCTGAAAGACTGTGTCGTTAATAAAAGTGCCACAATCATAATTAATTTGACGCTACGAGGTGGAGCTCTAGTTAACCCACTTGGATGTATTTCATCTGCCAAAAATCCTAAGGGCCCAGCTTCATTCAAAGATGTCGTGAAAGGGAAAGCAGTTATACTAGATGGACAATCCCCACCTCTATCAACTCCAAGTCCTTACCTACTTGAACGGGCAAAAAATGTACTAGATATGTCAATAAATTTACCAGGAAGTCAAGAGACTTTTCTATTTCTTGCAATCCATAGCTCTAATTTGTAGATTTAATTGTTTTTGACCCAAAGATACATATTTACACGAGTGGGTATACACATATTGGAGAAACAACTGTGACCTCTATCTTTGTGCAAAGGGATTTTTTGTGGTTCAGTTTGATAATTAAGAGGACCTGGATTTTGTCATAAAAGAGGGTCCTTGGTTTTGGGGAAGTGCGGGATTGTTCACAACTCCATGGTTTCTAGCCTTCAATGCTACATCAATGGTGGTCATGAAGATGTCGATATGGGTGAGGCTCCACAATCTCCCCCTCCCATTTTGGCACCATCAAGTTCTCGAAGGTATTGGAAACAAGCTAGGGAAATATTTAAAGACGGATAATGATAGAATGGAAAAAGGAATCTTCACTTTTTCTAGGATCTGTGTTGAGATAGATCTTAGTAAAGGCCTTCTAGATTGAATCCACTTGACGAATCAAGATTTCAAGTGGAATCAAATGTTAGATTTCGAAAATACAGCGTTCTGATGCCGAATTTGTCATGAGACAGGACATCTGTAGAATACTTGTCCTCAAGGAAAGAAAAAGAGTAAGAAAAGACAACAAAAGCAAAAGGGATGACAATTTTGAGATCCTCCTCCTTCAAATGACGAAGATGAGGAATTGGACAAGAATCATCAACAACTAGAAGAACATAATCAACAAGACTTACGGGTGGGGAAAGGTGAAGAAAAGCATAATGATGCTACAAGACATGTCGACAACTCCAAGGACTTAGAGGTTTTGCAAGCTTTAGGGAAACAACAAGAGAAAATGGGCAAAAACCAAGGAGTAGCCATAACAAAGAGAACACATGTATCCTAGAGTTCTGATTCAGATAAAGAAGTACCAGCAGAGTTAGTAGGAAAATATCTAGCCATTGTAAGGGCCACTCCCAATCAAGGAGTTTCGCAAAAGGTGGCAAACAAGAAAGGAAAAAAAGGTGGATAAAAGAAAGGAAATGAGTTTCTTTGTTTTTATTTATGTGCATCGCTTGAAAGACTCACCAAATAGAATGGTTTAGGCATCTACAAAATGTACTTTTGTTCCTTGGTTGAATAAAATCACGATTTTTTCCTCTAAAAAAAACATTTTTTTGTAATGTCATAAATTCAATCACTAATTTTATAACTACCTTATTGCATACAATAAAATTCATAAAGTTTCTCTGTTTTTTTAAGATAAAATTTTTTTGTTGATAGTTCAACAAATTATATGTCGAGAGAGTTACTGCCATCCCTAGTTTGTCATTAGGAAACCATATCAGTGGCAATGCATAACGTTTTTTTATCATGCTCAAAGGTTTGTAATCAAAATTTGAACAAAATATTACATCTTGTTTTTTTATCAAAACTAAAATTGCTTATCAAGCTACTATGCTGAGGTTGAAAAACTATAAAGAACTAAAAAAAAAAAACTAGTGAACTAGGGAGATTGACATGAAATATAGGAGGATTCAGAAGGATCCACCTCGATGGGGTATTCACCCTATTTGCTAGAGTTCCTTGGACCTGGTGGATGAATAACTTAATCTTCAATGCATTCCATTTTTTTATTTAAGTCTTTTATCTACAACTGCATCTCATCCAACATGAGAATAATTTCATATTTGGCATCATCGTGATTAAGAAACACCTTGCATAGTAGCATTTTCATATTCCAATACAGATCTATGGTGTGCAAGTACTAATTATACCTTCCTCTAGTGTTCCTTGTATCTGGGATCTAAGTTGTAACCTCTACTACAATGTTAGAATTTGAAAGACACCCTCTCTCCCATTGTGTAATGTTCAACCTCTTCGACTTCATGTTGAATTTCCATTAGATTTTTAAAATGGAAATGTCTGGTGGAAGACTTCACCTTTAGCTTGGCCCATGACCCCTTTGCCTTGGCATGACTAACGCAAAGAGAAAATGTTGTAACAGGGACAAGATTGCTCTGAAGGAGGGAGGATAAACATCACTCCAAGGACAAAAGAAAGAAAGGGAAGCGGAATTCTAGCACCAAGACCATTCCAAATGAAATCGCAATGCTAATATGTGTTAGATGATAAGAAGAAAATGTAGACAAGTTAGAGGCTCAACCCAATCACGTGCCTCTTGAATCCGTGGAGGAGGGAAAAAATAGTTAAACCATGCAACAATGCCATAGTTCGAGGAATTAGTTATAAGGAAATACTTCAAAACTAATAGCATCAAATGCAAATAAAAATTCACCATGAGCATGAAACAACTAACAAACACACCTAAACCATGAAACCAACTAAGACATAAGTGTTTTATCCCTTACATGTGTGGAGGTGGACACCATGTTTATGAGCCAACATGATTTAATCCTTCGCAAATATGGATCATATTTCATTCAAGCGAGGGATGGTGTGGCACGTCCTCCCAATTCATTACTTGAAGGGATAGATAATGTGCCTCCCTCACACATATCCCTTCCCTTGTCACTCCATACAGGGAATTTATGTTAGCTTGAACTAACCTGACTCAATATTTTTTCAATGCTAATGAAGTATGTTCTTCCCATGAGATGTTGAGATATGCCGCTAAGAGAGTGAAATTCTCATTTCCTAGCATATTTGTTATTTTATTTCCATTTTGGAGGACACAAGAAGGTATGAATTTTGGAATTCTACAAAGGATGTTGGAAACACTAGGGGGGGGTGAATCAATATTTCTTTTCAATTGTTATTTTTTCAGTTAAATCAATTATATTTAGAACACAAAACGAACAACAGGAATAAATGCTTTTATTAATATAATCTTTACAATAAATCAAGTACAATGTATATTGGGCTCCAACCAGTTGCCAAGCACCAACTTGGACTTTTTGTGAGGCTCCAACCTCCAAGGCACCAACCCTGTCTTGTCAAGGCACCAACTCCAAGGACACCAATCCTTCCAATTCTGAGGCACAAACCCCAAGGGCTCCAACCCTCTGTTATATATTGTCTAGATATGTTTGGTAGTTATTCTCTTCTCCCAACATCTTCTTCACTGAATTTTGTCTATCTACACCTTCACTGCTACATTAATGATAGCCTGTCTTCATATGAAGGAGTCTTCACAATTATTTATATTGCCCTAACAGAGTCTACAAAGTTACCTCATGATGATTTAAAATAGGCATCACGATCTCCAATAATATTTCCAAGATTTGTTCAAGCTTTCCAACAAGATATCTATGCTAAGCCTCAAAGTATGCAAAAAAGCAATTCTTTGTTTTCAAGCCTCTGTTCTTTACTGTTGTGGTAACTGTTTCAAGCGTGACTGCTTCTCATTGTTCTTGCTATCACGATCTATTACTTCCCAGAAACAGACTCACAAACGCTTCAATGCTGACGCTGGCTACTAATCCCTTCAAACGATGTCAGATGAAACTTTATTTTTCCCCTTCACAGAATTGTTCTTCAGGTTGCGTTATGTACTAGATTAATTCATCATAGGTTCGAGCCTTTCAAAGATTAACCCAATCAATAGAATTTCTTCGTCCTCTGGCTTCCTCGTGTCTTGTTGGACCTACGGCTTACTTCTGTCCTGCTCCTTTTTTTTCTCTCACTCGAGCTCCGGCTTCTTTTGTACCTTCATCGTCTGCCAGACCATTGGCTTCTTGACCTTTCGACTTCTTCTTTCATTCGCTTGACCTTCTGGCTTCCTTTGTTCCTTCAAGTTCACAAGTTGTGAACTGTTACCTATTCTCTGTGATAGATGCCTGAGATACGTACCCATATGGAGGTCCCACATACCACACCATCACCTTTAATCGCAATCACAACTTCCGGAGGTCTTCTCATAGCATAGTCGATCCCCTACGACCGACGGAGCGTATGTGATATGATCTTAAGCAGTTGTTAATAAACTCGTCGGGTCCACAACCTTATTGCAATTAGCGGTTTGACATCCTTTAGAAACTAGCGATGCTGCGAATGCGAAATTGTATAAAGTCATGTTATAGTGGTGCAACGGGTCTGCAATATGATATCGCAATTGGAGGTTTTACCATCGTTACAACTCTTTAAGACTTGCGATATATGATGGATACGATATTTCTTTAGGATGTACTATAATAGTGCAGTAGGTCCACAATGTTATCGCAATCGACAGTTTGCAGGACTTCAACTGGCACAAGGATTAAAAATGGCCTTAACCCCCGCAGTTTACCGTGATCTAAGGGTTGACTATGAGATTGACGGCTAGGATTGAGTGCGAGACTTCAGCCACGATCAAGGAAGTTCATACTTTCCTACCCCCGCTCTTCTGATAGCTGTTGCTCTTTTTTCTTTCGATAACACCTACCCTTGGCATATGCGACAACCTGCTTCTCTTGCTCCGATGACTTGCTTCTTTGATGGCTTTCAATAAACTCTTCATATTACTCTTTGGCTTCTTGTTCCTATTGCTTCATGGATCTACTGCTTCTATTCTTTCTGTATATATATATTCAATCCACTTAGGTCCTCCATCTCATCATATCATCATATATCAAACTTTCATCACTATGAGAATTATGATCAATGGGCAATCATGTATCAAAGAATTTGCCATCACAAACACTGCTATATTGAATTCAATGACAACCTAGAATAACAATCTCCCCCTTTTTCATTGATGGAAATATTCTTCTTCTCTCCCCCTTTGACATCAATGGCAAAGGAGTGCACAAGGACTCCCCCTGTCGAACTGCTCCCCCAGTCATGCAACATCTTTATGAATCAACTTAATGTGATACTAGAGAAATAACCCCCATGTTTTGGCGAAGATGTTCAAATGCTTCTCGAGGGAGAGGTTTTGTGAAAATATCAGCTATCTGCTCCTTAGTATTGATATATTCCAAGATGATGTTTTATTCAGCTACTTGTTTGCGAAGGACATGATACTTGATTGGTATATGTTTGGTCTTTGAGTGCATCATTGGATTTTTGTTGAGGCTAATAGCACTTGTCATATCATAATAGATGGTGATTGGTTGATTTATACCTATGTTGACATCTTTCAGAGCTTCCTTCATCCATAATATTTGAGTACAACAATCTATAGCAGCTATATACTCGGCTTCAGCTATAGATAATGATATGGATGTTTGTTTTTTGTTGAGCCCAGATACTAGACAATCTCCAAGGAAGAATGCATTTCCACTAGTACTTTTTCGATCATCGACACTTCCGGCCCAATCGGCGTCGGTGTATGCAACCACAGTAAGAGTTGAGCTCTTAGGGTACCAAAGACCAAAATCAGGAGTTCCTTTTAAGTATCTAAGAATTCTTTTTACAGCCAACAAATGGGATTGTTTAGGAGCTTATTGAAATCTTCCCACCATTCCTATTGCTTGCATAATGTCAGGTCTCATAGCAGTTAAGTATAGGAGGGCTCCAATTATTGACCTGTACTGAGTTTCATCTACTGGAGGAGAGTCATCATCTTTGCCTAATTTGCAATATGTGGTCATAGGTGTGCTCATGGGTGCACAGTCTTCCATTCCATATCTTTTAAGCATGTCTTTAAGATATTTTGCTTGAGATATGAACATGTCTGTTGTGGTTTGAGATACTTGTAGTCCAAGGAAGTAATATAACTCTCCTATCATCAACATCTCGAACTCTTTTGACATCTTTTGAGCAAACTCATGGCTCATCTCATCATTATTACTATCAAAAATCAGATCATCAAAATAGACAAGAGTGACTAGTAACTTATCCTCATCCATATTTATGTAGAGATTACTTCCTGCCACCCCCTTCTTGAAGCCTTGTTGTTGTAGATAGTGATCCAATCTTGTGTACCAAGCTCTAGGAGCTTGTTTCAACCCATATAATGCCTTTTTCAACTTACAAACAAAGTCTTTTCCTTCTGCTAGATTAAACCCTTCTAGTTGCTCCATGTAGACTTCTTCCTTGAGTTCCCCATTCAAAAATGTTGATTTTACGTCCATTTGATAGATTTTAAATCATTTTGAGCAAGAAAATTCCAAGAAAATCCTTATAGCTTCCACATGAGCTATTGGTGCAAAGGCTTCTTCAAAGTCGATTCCTTCAATTTGTGAATAACCTTTACAAACAAGCCATGCCTTATTTTTGATGATTTGTCCATCTTCATTCATTTTGTTTTTGAACATCCACTTGGTTCCAATTATATTTTTATCCTTTAGATGAGGTACCAGCTCCCATGTCTCATTCTTCTCAATTTGAGACATTTCTTCTTCCATGGCTTTTACCCAATGAGGATCCTTTCTTGAGTAAATGTTTTTGTTTCTATCATAGATAGGAGAGCAACATCATTTTTCTTTGGTGTACTTGTCATCCTTCTTCGAGTTTGCATCCCTTCATCTATATTGCCAATAATCTACTCTTCTGGGTGATGTTTTTGGAGAAACTTCATCTTTGAAGGGGTTTGAGATGGTTCTTTTTCCTTGTGTTTTTCTTGATCTTTTTCCTCTTTTTCAGGTTCTTCTTCAATGAGAGGGTCAACTTCATGATCTTCAATTTATTTTTCTGGAAGGTATTCATCAATCTTCACATCAATGCTTTCTACTATTTTCCATAGTCGATTATTGTAGCACTTGTAGGCTTTGCTCCTTATAGAATATCCAAGGAATATCCCTTCGTCAATCTGAGAATCAAATTTTCCTAGTGAGCCATCATTGATTTTTATGAAGCACTTGCTTCCAAAAATATTGAAGTATTTTACTGAATCAAGTCTTCCTTTCCATAATTCATAAGGAGTCTTATCATTATTTAGTCTTAGTTGAGTTTGATTCAAGGTATAAACAACTGTCCCAACTGCTTCTCTCCATAATTTTGGCTGCAAGTCAGTTGTTATTAACATTGTTCTAGCCATTTCTTGAACTGTTTGGTTTCTTCTTTCAACTACCCCATTTTGCTTGGGTGTTCTGGCAGCAGAGAGTTCTCTTTCAATTCCATGTACTTTACAAAATTCATCAGATTCTTTTGATGTGAATTCTCACCCTCTATCCGTTCTAAGACATTTAATCTTAGAATCCTTTCATTTTCTACAAGAGCTTTAAGATTCTTAAAACACTCAAATGCTTTGGATTTATATTTTATGAAATATACCCACATAATTCTAGTATAATCATCAACAAATAAAGAAAATTACCTTTCTCATTGGAGTGTCGGAGTTCTAGTTGGTCCACATAAATCAGCATGGATGATCTCCAAAGGTTTTGATGTAGAAAACTCCTTGGTCTTGTGGCTGCTTCTATTTTGCTTTCCATGTTGACATGGACCACATACTCCTTGATTTGGCTTGAATAACTTTGGGATTTCTCGTACTGCATTAATCTTGTTGATATTGATCAAGCTATCGAAACTTGTATGTCCAAGTCGCTTGTGCCACAGCCAACTTTCATCTGTTTGACTTAAGTAACAGTTATCTTCTTGAACTTTGTTTAGAATGTAGATGTTATCTGATGTTCTAACTCCTTTCACCACAAGTTCCCCTAAGGAAGAGTTTCTTATTTCACAATATTTAGTGCTAAAGACAACATTATGTCCTTGATCTCAGATTTGGCTAACACTCAGGAGATTGTGTTTGAGCCCGTTTACTAGCAAAGCATTTTGAGCCTTTCCTTTTCCATTAATAAGGGTAACAGTTCCTTTTCCAACAATTTTGGCAGATCCACTTCCAAAGGATACATTTCCTTCCTGTTTGTTCAATGAGACAAACTTCCTTTTATCCCCTATCATATGTCTGGAGCACTCACTATCCACAAACCAATGATTTTCATCATTGTGAGCACATAGAGTTAGGCCACATTTATCCGTGTTGGGATTCTCATTTTCTACTTTTCTTCTTTTGAGGGGGAAATTGTGTTCATTATGTCCATTATCATTACATAATGAGCAAATTGGATCAAATTTGGCCAAGGGATCAAAAGAGTTTTAGGTCTTGATTTGTCCTTGCCCTTTGAGACCATATGGTTTGTTTGTTTGATCCTTCAATTTTGGTGTTTCATTCTTATGGGCCATGCACTGTTTAGCTTGATGACCAAAATTTTTACAATAAAAACAATGCCCAAAAAAGATAGTTTTGTACCTGTTATAATAGCCATGATTTGAATCAACATTCTTCCTTGGAGTTACTCTCTCTTCATTCTTTGGATTTGAGATGGACCTTTGATGAAATAATCTTTCTTCTTTTGGGTTGCTGGAAAGTATGTCGGCATAGCTTTTCGCATTATTCTTAGTACTTGATGATTCTCCTTTAAAACCTATCCCAGATTTGTCATGTTGAGGTTTTTGATTATTTAGGATAATGTCAAATATTTGAGAGCTTTCCCAACCCTTTTTGACTTGCTCCAATTCCTTCCTCAGAGATACTATTTCGGCTTCACGTTCTTCACAAATTTCTTCTTTTTCTTTTAGCTTATTTTCAAGAGGTCTTCCCTTCTTTTTGTTTCCTCATTTTCTACCTTGAGAGAGATGATTTTATTTCGTAATTTCTCATTTTCTACAATGGCACTCATTAACGATTCATCTACATTTCCTTCTAGACCTGAATCATCATCATTTATGAATACCGTGAATAATACTTCTTGGCTTCTAGCATGGTCATTTTCTTCATCTGATTCATCATTACCTCCTTTGCAGTGAGGGAACTAATTAGTTGATTTCTTTTTTATGACTACAAATTCACCTTCATCAGACTCATCTTGCTTAGAGAAGAAATTCTTCTTATTGAACCCTTTCTTTTTGTATACCATCCTTTTAGAATTTTCCTCACCATCACTACCATGCTTAAGAGGACATTTTGCAGCATAATGACCTATTCTTCCACATTTGAAACAAATAATAGGGTACTTACCTTTTAGCTTAGATCCTTTCTTTAGTCTTCGTACAAATTGCGCCAATTCAGATTCAACATCAGAGTCATCACTACTAGTATTCCATTCTTTCCCCTTTTTTGATTTTGAGGCCTTCAATGCTGCATCTTTGGAGCTTAGGCTTCCTTTTATCATCTCATAGGCAATGAGGATTCCATGAAGTTCATCCATCTTGAGAGTATCTAGGTCCTTCATTTCTTCTATAGCACTTATTTTGGAGTCAAATTTGTCTGGGAGAGATCTTAAGACCTTTTGAGCAATAGTGCTTTCTTCAATGTTTTCTCCCAATCCTTTAAGAGAGTTGACCACTTTAGCTACTCGGAGAAAGTATGATGCAATATATTCTTCATCATCCATTTTCAAAATTTCAAATTTCCTTCTATGAGTTTGAAGCTTTGCCTTCTTAACTTTGGAGTCCCCATCGTATAAGCTAACTAGCTATGCCATACTTCTTTGGCCGAGTCACAATTCATGACTTTTGTAAATTCATAATCAATGATTCCACTAGTGATGGAATTTAAGGCTTTTGCATTTGCAACGTAAGCTTTCCTTTCATCTTGATCTATTGGAAGAGTGAAAGGAGCTATGTACTCATTTAAAACTGAATGCCAAACTTCAGGTCCAAGGGACATTAAGTAGTAGGACATTCTTTTTTTCCAAAAACCAAAATTTGCACCATCGAACAAAGGAGGTCTTCCTGACACTTCTTCATTTCTCATTGTGACTAAGAATCCTTCTTCTACCTGTTAGGCTGATATGAAGAAGCTAGCTCTAATACCAATTGTTGGAAATACTGAGAGAGGAGGGGTGAATCAATATTTCTTTTCAATTGTTATTTTTGTCAGTTAAATCATTTATATTTAGAACACAAAATGAACAACAGGAATAAATGCTTTTATTAATATAATCTTTACAATAAATCAAGTATAATGTATATAGGGCTCCAACCAGTTGTCAAGCACCAACTTGGACTTTTTGTGAGGCTCTAACCTCCAGGGCACCAACCCTGTCTTGTCAAGGCACCAACCTTGGATTTAGGAGCACTAACTCCAAGGTCACCAATCCTTCCAATTCTGAGGCACCAACCCCAAGGCTCCAACCCTCTTTATATATTGTCTAGATATGTTTGGTAGTTATTCTCTGCTCCCAACATCTTCTTCACTGAATTTTGTCTATCTACACCTTCACTGCTACATTAATGACAGCCTGCCTTCATATGAAGGAGTCTTCACAACTCTTTATATTTCCCTAACAGCGTCTACAAAGTTACCCCAAGATGTGTTGAAGCTTTCCAACAAGACATTTGCGCTAAGCCTCAATGTATGCACAAAAGCAATTCTTTGTTTTCAAGCATTTGTTCTTTACTGTTGTGGTAATTGTTTCAAGCATGACTACTTCTCACTGTTATTTCTATCGCAATCTCTTACTTCCCAGAAACAGACTCATAAACGTTTCAATGTTGATGCTGGCTACTGCTCCCTTCAAACGATCCCATATGAAACTTTATTTTTCCCCTTCACATAATTGTTCTTTAGGTTGCGTTATGTACTTGATTAATTCGTCAAAGGTCCAAGCCTTTCAAAGATTAACCCAATCAATAGAATTGCTTCGTCCTTCGGCTTCCTCCTGTCCTGCTAGACCTATGGCTTACTTCTGTCCTGCTCCTTTTTTTTTCTCTCACTCGATCTTCAACTTCTTTTGTACCTTCATCGTCTGCCAGACTGTTGGCTTCTCAACCTTTCGACTTCTTCTTTCGTTCGCTTAACCTTCCAGCTTCCTCTATTCCTTCAAGTTCACGAGTTGTGAACTGTTACCTCTTCTCTGTGATAGATGCCCGAGATACGTTACCCATATGGAGGTCCCATATGCCACGTCATCACCTTTAATCGCAATTGCAACTTCCGGAGGTCTTCTCATAGCATAGTCGATCCCCTACGGCTGACGGAACGAATGCGATATGATCTTAAGCAGTTGTTAATAAACTCATCGGGTCCACAACCTTATCACAATCGATGGTTTGACATCCGTTAGAAACTAGCGATACTGTGGATGCGAAATTTTATAAATTCATGTTATAGTGGTGCAGCGGGTCCACAATATGATATCGCAATCGAAGGTTTTACCATCTTTACATCTCTTCAAGATTTTCGATATGCGACGGATGCGATATTTCTTTAGGATGTATTATAATGGTGCAGCAGGTCCACAATGTTATCGCAATCGATGGTTTACGGGACTTCGACTGGCACATGGATTAAAAATGGCCTTAACCCCCGTAGTTGACCGTGATCTAAGGGTTGACTATGAGATCGACGGCTAGGATTGAGTGCGAGACTTCAGCCAGGATTAAGGAATTCCATACTTTCTTACCCCCGCTCTTACGATAGTTGTTGCTCTTTGTTCTTTTGATAACACTTACCCTTGGGCATATGCGATAACCTACTTCTCTTGCTCCGATGACTTGCTTCTTTGATGGCTTTCGATAAACTCTTCATCTTACTCTTTGGCTTCTTGCTCCTGTTGCTTCACAGATCTACTGCTTCTATTTTGTCTCTGTATATATATTCAATCCACTCAGGTCCTCCATCTCATCATATCATCACATATCAAACTTTCATCACTATGAGCATTATAATCAATGGGCATCAATGGGCAATCATAATTTGCCATCACAAACACTGCTATATTGACATCAATGACAACCTAGAATAACAAAGGAGTTATGCAATTCAAACCCAACTAATTTTGAGACACAAACTTGAAAAAACTTTGCATGGAGCAAAGCTATGGAGGATTTTTTTTTAATCATAGAGATGACAATCAAGGAGTCTCGCTCAACTACTAGTTTTGAGAAATTTTTGCGATGACCAATTGTACCTAAAATTCAAGAGCATATAGCTCAGTTACATTAGTGTTATTAAAGCCTATTTTTCATACAAAGACATTAATGACGAAGCCTTGATTATATCATATTATTCCACTTAAACCTACAAGTCCTTAGTTGTCTTTAGAAGCACCATCAAAATTGAGTTTGAGGAAACCTAAAGGATAATGAGGAAACTAGAACTTTAGGATAGATAAGGAAGGTATAGGATGCTACTTTGGAGGAGGTGAAATATTAGGAATGACAAACCAAACAAATTAACTTTAATTAATTGTATCAAATGTGTAACTTTCCATCTCCATTTATAGCATTTGATGACTCACTTATCTAATTTAGATAAATATATATATTTTAGTGATAAAGGTGTTCTCATTTCCTAAAATCTAGTAGAAAAACATACATTGGTTCACTCTGGTTTGCCATTAGGGAAACCAGAGAAGTCGAAAATACAGAGTTTTTATGGCAACTACAAGTTATCAATATCTATAAAATACAAAATTACAAGAAAAGGGTTCTGAGGCCTATGGCATACTAATGCAACTATGGATATAGAATTAAAAAATCAACATAGAAAATATGCAAAAGGAGAGTAAACAAAAACCAACATGCAGTCTTTGGGAAGTTTGATTCTTCAACAATTATTGGTTCTTTACTACTTCTTGGTGAGCAGTTAGGGTCTGAAAGGAGGCTTAAATGAGCTTCAATATGTTGCAATACTCTATCCATTCCTTATGCCATGAGTTGAATTTCATCTATCATCAAGATGATCTCATACTTATCTTTGTTGCGATCCAACAACACTCTGCGCATCAACATATTGAGGTGTTAGTAAATGTATATTGTGTACATGTGTTGGTTGAATCAGACCCAAGTATGTCCAACATCAAGAACCTAGTCTGCATTTTACCTATTCCTTATGTATCACATAAACATTCTTGTTCACTAACTATATCCCTCTCAACTTTAACTATTTAATCTTGGAATTCCTAGGGCATATGGGCCGAAAAGAGCTTGAACGAGGATGTTGCTCATTGCTAGACTCTGGAATTAACCATGTCCTTGTAGTATGTTGTGCAACGCTAGCTATTAGCTTTCTATCGTAGCATTGTTGTTGGTGAGAGAAGAATAAGGTAGTGAATAGGAAAAGGTATGTTATTACTAGAAGTAAGAGAAAAAAACATGTGCAATATCTCCAAAATGCAACCTCATTGACATTATAACTATAATCAATTATGTCAATGATCCTTGCATGGGCATGTAAATGTAAACAAGAAAAAGAGGCTGAATAGTTGTAATTATAATTTACATACAAACCAATCAAGCGGTGAATCCTCGATACAATACCAACCATTTGAATGTTTGAAAATCAGAAAGGCGGAAAGACTTTCTTTATGTTGATAATTACTTGTGATATTCTTATGTTCTTATTAACTTTCTTAAGTTCTTCTTTTATCTTAGTTCGTCAAGCAATTACCAAATACCATAACACAAAGATCAAAGACATCATATGTAGGTGGACAACCAGGGAAAAACCCCTATCTAGGAGAAAACCCAGTAACAAACTCTTCCTTTCTTAGTTTCTCAAGATGATCCAAGATTCTTGACCTAGACACAGACTTCCTCCAAACACCAAGTCAACCCTTCCTCACTTCAGCCCTTCCTCACTTCTGCAGATGATGACCTTCCAACAACAACTTCGACCTTGCAGTAACAATTGAACTTCGACCTAGATGCAACACTTTTATCTTGTAGTAGCACTTCGACCTAGAAGCAGCAACAAAATTTCGATCTCCCCAGCAACAGAACTTCGACCCATTAGCAAAAGAACTTCGATCTTGATGCAATACTTCAAACTTCCAACAACATCCCAGCAAATTCATGTGTGTGAGAGTGATATAAACCCATAAACTTTGACTATTATCGTTCTCCAACAATTCTTCTTCTTCTCTTGGAATTTCACACTTTTTCTCCTCCTCCTTCTATATCGAACTTGTGAGGGTGTGATCTCCAAATGAATCAAAATGCATTGTATATATAGCCTCTTCTAGAGTTCAAATTACCCTCATGTAGGTCGACTTGATCAGGTAAGGTCCAACTTGGTGTGGAGGTGACAAATGACTTATTTTACTCAATAATAATTATTTTTAAAATCCCAAGAAGGGTCTCATTAAATGGATAATAACTCTAACGACTTACTATAAAACCTAGAAGTCCTTAATGGGGACTTTGAACTAAATCGTGATGACCAAAGCATTAAACCCATGCTTTAATAAGTCATAATAATAATAATAATTTCTTTTTCTTTCTTTTGATAAATATAATTTCATTAACCCACGGGTCTTTCGATTGACGGTGAATAGGTGCATTGTTAAGGCACTCCTTGTGATAGGTCACTTGTTCAAATCCCCCGTGGGTGCTTACCTACCCAAAAAAAAAAGATAAATATAATTTCATTATGACTCAAATACAATTATGAAGACCGAAACTAGTTACATTCTTCAACACTCCCTCTTAACTAGGGAGGTATTCATACATACATAGTACATGGAAGATCTCAAAAAAACATAAACCATGAAGAGTGTAGGCACACTCAGTGCCACAAACTAGATTCTTGACCAGGAAAATCTATCTAGGTTGGACTAAGATGGACTAAAGCTTTCAGCCTCTCTAGATACCATTAGGCTTACTTGCTAACCATCTACCCAAGGAACTAGGTACGTAATGCAAGGTCAGAGCCCTATGACCAATGCCACCCTCCCTATTTTGGGAACTATACATCAACACATATGTCGGTCAGATGTCCTCCTAGGCATACACAATGCCTCACCACATCAAATCTCTCTCGATCAAACAGATCGGTAACATCAGGCATGCTTCCAAAACTTTGATAGATTTTCCTGAACAATCACAACCCCAATCAGTAACAAACTTTCAAACATACATAAGAAAACACGAACCTTCGAGGTTTTCAATCATCTTGATGCCGCTTCACAATTTATCACAGTAGGACTTAGAGGCTTCCAAAAATATCTTGACAGAAATTTCCTCAATCATATAGCTTCCTTTCCTACTTCTCATGCCGCAACATTTTCTACAACTGGATCCTGCTTTCCTTTTTTCAGTAGCAGCTCAATATACATTCTCCAATTTCTTCTTCAATGTCTTCATCATGACTATAATATGCCCTCCCTCTCAAATTGGGAGATATACCCTTTTTTTTCTCTATACTCCCTCCTAACTTAGGGAGATCAACTTATTTCTATGACATCAGAGAATATTTCATGGATTCCATCCTTCTTATCATAGTCATCTTGATCATCATCATTCATATAAATTCCTTCATCATGATTATCAATCAAATCAATTTTACTTATGAATATCTTCAGCATCTTGAAGATTATGTACATCCACAACTTAGATAGCAAGTAAAACCAAATACATACATAGAAGCATGAACTTAAATATATCATAATAATACAATAAAGGAAGCATTAGACTTTAGACATAAAATACCTAAACTTAGTTAGGTTCATAATCAAACAGAGACACATACTTTTATACTACAACTTATTGCTAGGGTTTTGTCATAAACCCTAAACTTCATCATCATGACTTCGATTAACTCAATCAAGATAACAATATTCATTATATCTAGAGTCTCAATATTTCTTCCAAAGATATGACATACTCTATTATAATATATTGCACACCCTAGAAGCAATTCAAACAAGTATACTTACAATGCATCTAACAAATTTAGAACTCATATGTTAGACTTTTACTAGGATTTAATGCAAACCCTATATTCCATCTTCAAGTCACTAAGACACATGTAAACAAATCACAACGCAATCTAAGGTTTCAATGATATGACCAACTTCTACTAGGATTTATTATAAACCCTAGATTTTATCGTCATAATGGAAACATTATCACCATATCCTAAAATATCAATCTTCTACTAAGGCTTAGTTACAGACCCTAGAACTTATCAACAAATAGGTTAGAACATATAAATATCTAGGATAATCATGCACAAGCATATCATAACATATATTGGACAAGCCCAAGACACAAATATCAATACATTTAAAGTCAGATATATAATTATCTTGATTAGGCTAGGGTTTTGATCAGACAGACAAACATACACCTAAGGTTTCATTCCTAGGAGCATATTCTCGATACATAAGGGTTTTACTCATAAACCTTAATTTACCAAAACCTCTAGGTATACATAACCCTAAAGTACTAGGGTTTCCATAACAATACTAAAACATGACATTACCATCAAAACCCCAAACATCAAAAGAATAGTATTTTCTAGATTTCATCAATAACTCTAAGTAGACTAGTGTTTTTCACAATAGCATACCCTTAGGTTAGGGTTTTACAGAGAACCTTTTTAGGGTTCCACAAACATGATGATTTTAGTGAGTGTGGATTTAATTTAATGATTAATCTCCCAAAGAATCTTTAAGATTCAAAATTCCTAGACATAACACTTGTTAGTAATGTAAAGCAGATTTATTTGAATGAATGAATATACATTTATCATGAAGGGAACAAGGATTATGATCCAAAACATACCTTTAAGTTGTTTTCTAGATAAACCTTATAGGACATTAATATAACTTTTATCATGCTTTGTCTTGTGAGATCTTCTCCATAGTCATTGAGCATATAAGAAATCTTTTCCTAAACAAGTAAAATATAAAAGAAATGTTATTCGCATCTAATATAAACACATCTAGTAAGAAAAGGAAAACCAAATATAAAAGATAATACAAGGAGTACGATACTTATCTTTGGAAAAATGGTGAGGGATCCCTCTTAATCCAATCTCGAGGGATACCTATAACTTTAACAAAACAATTCAACAATGTGTTTCCAAAGCATGTTTACCCAAAAAGTACTAAAAATCAAAATACAAAACAATTCAAAAAATTTAGAGTAGGAGGATATATAGGGGATAAAGTCCCTAAGAGTCCTTAGAAAATAAGTCTTTGACTTTGAATTCTTCCATCTTGTTCTTCTTTGGTGGTCCTTCATTAGCAACATTTGCATGTTCCCTTTCTCTCTTCTTATCTCTCATATTCTCAGTACAATCACTTCTATAGTGACCCATCTTGTGATAATTGCAGCTTTCAATATTGGATAGGTCTATCTTCCTTCTAGGCCCTTTAGACTTCTTAAAGGTTCCTTTGTTATTGTGATTAAGGTCAACAACTCTTCCTTTATTAGTTTCACGAGATGACCTAAGACTCCTAACCTAGACACAGACTTCCTCCAAACACTAAGTCAGCCCTTCCTCACTTCTACAGATGATGACCTTCCAGCAACAACTTCGAACTTGCAACAACAATTGAACTTCGACCTATATGCAACACTTTGATCTTGAAGCAGCACTTTGACCTAGAAGCAACAACAAAATTTCAATCTCCCCATAAACAGAACTTCCACCCATTAGCAGAAGAACTTCGATCTTGATGTAGTACTTCGACCTTCCAACAATAGCCCAACAAATTCACACATGTGAGAGAGAGAGAGAACCTAGAAACTTCGAATTTTATCCTTCTCCAACAATTCTCCATCTTCTCTTGAAATTTTGCACTTTTTCTGCTCCTCCTTCTATATCGAACTTGAAAGAGTGTGATCTCCAAATGAATCGAATTGCACTGTATATATAGCCTCTTCTGGATTTTAAGTTACCCTCATGTAGGCCATCTTGATCAAATAAGGGTCGACTTGGTGTGGAGGCGAAAAATGACTTATTTTACTTAATAATAATTCTTTTTAAAAGCCCAAGAATGATCTCATTAAATGGACAATAACTCTAATGACTTAATATAAAACATAGAATTCCTTAATAGGGACTTTGACCTAAAACATGATGACCCAAGCGTGAAACCCATGCTTTAATAATTCATAATAATAATAATAATAATTTATTTTTCTTTCTTTTGATAAATACATTTCATTATGACTCAAATACAATTATGAAGACTGAACCTAGTTACATTCTTCAACAATGAATCCATGAGGAGGAGGGAAGTTGTAACATCCCTTATGATTGGCCCTTGTTTTTATAAAACTAAATGATGATTGTGTAAATGCCAACACAAAGGATCATGGTTGGCTAAAGAAGTTTGTAATTATAAAATATAATTGATAGTGATTGGTTGGCCTAAGAAGTGGGGGTTGATAGATCCATGATCAATGGATAGTTACAAGTGAAGGGTCAGTGTGAAGAATTCCCCACCACCACAAAGTTAGAGTTGTAGTGATGGAAGAAGTGACATCGATATTCTTTGGCTCACCCCATGATGCAAGGTTGCGAGAGGTAAAAAGCGACATAGAAAGAAAAAAAAAGACAGTGAGAAGGGGAGCGTGAGGAGTGTAAGAAAGAATCGCATAAATCTTCCATTCAAAGCTACTTTGTGTGTGAATCCATATAATTTTTGCATTGTAGCATATAAACTATGGTGTCCAAGCTAAGGAGAGCAGTGGGAGGACGAAAGGAGGAACTAGGTGTTGAGTGCTTACCAAGGGGGGTTGATAAACCCCCTATTAGGAAAATCTCATACTCTTGAAAAGTTGAGCAATACCCAACTAAATCAGAATTGGAAGCCTCGATGAAGACTCCCATGGACTGTGGATCTGGCTTAGGGGTGGTCAACTACAAGAAATATTGGTTTGTAGTTGTCCTACGGTTGGGTGGAGAGTTATAGTCCCACTCTAAATTTCCAGCCATCTAGCTATTAATATAAGTAATCTACTTTGCATGAATATTAGTGGGAGGCTTAGAGGAGGAACTAGGTGTTGGGTGCTTATCAAGGAGCGATGATAAACCACCTATCAAGAAAATCTCATACTCCTAAAAAGCTAAGCAATACCCAACTTAATAAAAATTAGAAGCCCTGAGGAAGCACTCCTCTGGACCGTGGATTTGGATATGGGGTGGCCAACTGCATGAAATATTGGGCTTCAGTTAGCCTATGGTTGGGTGGAGATTTGAAATCCCACTCTCGATTTCCAACCATCTAGCTATTAAGATAAGTAATACGCTTTGCATGACTATGCTTCTCTATGCAATGTGAATGTTACCTTATAATGTTTGAAAGAAATGTGTATCCCTGCATGTGGCGCTGTGATGGATTATAAATAGTTTTCCTAGTTGTGAAAGACTAGATGAGTTCCATAATGTTGAAATGCTCCCAAATGGTCATTTAATTATATTTTTAGTTTATTATTATTGTGATCGAATGTCATGGCTGATATGCCTGAATGCAATGTATTGTAATGCAATGTTTGTGAGTCGTTACTTCTGTCAATAAGGCTTGAGAAGTCCTGTAATGTCAAGATGTCCCTGCATGGATCCTCTTAAAAGCCTATGTGAACGCTTGAATGACCTGGGTAAAGGTCGAGGAGACTTGTGAATAACTTTAGGAAATTTCAGATATTTCCTCCTCTGGGGCTCATACAATATGTGTAAATGTCATGAGTTGGAGGTTAGGGGGTCGTAAAAACCCAGCATGGGAGCCAACCAACCTTGTTGTCGATTATCACTACGAAAGAGTAAGTGGTAGACTAAGAAAGATATTACGCATAATGGGGCATTTTATGGGAAGCAATCTAATTACTTAATGTCTGGGATTATGTCACGATCATGGATTCCCATAAGGGTTTCATATCGTAGTGATACACTGATATGGGGAATCCATTTATTAGAGGATAGGAATTTTATGTCATGGACATGGGTCCCAGGAAGGCTTTGTGTCGCATTGAAGGGCCAAGGTGTGACGACATGGAGGGTAGATTGGGCTCCATAGTGGACCTCAAAAACTGTTATAACAATAAACAAATGAATTGCACAAGGAACCAAAACTTCGGTGGGACCCAGGCCAAGGCTAAGGTGGCAACATGACCTGGAGATAGTGAGGATGTGGCATGCAGGCTATGTGAGATATGGTAGGCACTAAAGACCTTATCGAAGGACCAAGTGGCATGATTTTGAGTGACACACGAAATCCTAGAAGGGGGGCTACGTGGCGTTATGGCGTCAACAGAACACATAATATTGGTGACGTGGTTAGGTTGCCACATGATAGGGTGCAGTGGTGGCACCTAGCATGGTGATGCTAACGAGGCACAAGATCATGGTGCAGGCCACACCATCTTGGTTTCAAGGTCTCAAGCCTTGTGTACTACACAATTTATCTGCCATTGAAAGGAGTCGGGGAACGGGAAACAAGCATGGCAATTGATATGAAATATTTCCATTTGCTCCTTAGGATTTGAATGGTTATGCCACTCCCCAACTGTCCCTGGAGACGGGAGCTACGAGACTAAATTATGTTGCCGCTTGACATGAATAATTACCATCATTTCGTGGGAGCTCCATTTTGTGGCAGGGGTTAAAGTGGAGGAAGTCACAGTTAATGGGGTCGGGGAATGGGAAATATTCTTGACGATTGATGAGAAAAGGGTTATCATTGTGCCTCTAGGACCTTTCGTCATTTCATCAACGGCTAGTTTTAAATGGCTAACACTGAACAATGATGCATCCATTCTATTTATTCTCTCAGATTGATTGATTTATCACCTTGCCCTGAGGATGAACCACATTAGCTGGTTCGAAACTTCGACCCAATTACAATGTGATTAATCTGGAAGACTATTTTCTAAATTATGGATCACAAAAGTCTTAGATCTAACAAGACCATGGAGATCAGGTGAGCTTGATGTAACACCTTTCACTACGTGAGAACAATCTAAGGGGGTGGGAGGGTGTGTTACAAAGTCGTTTCAGAGTGTCTAGGTTAAACACTTAGACTGGATGGGTTCAAGATGGAGGAAATAAAAAGAACAAAGGTTTTGCACTAGACCTTGTGGATAAAATTTGGGACTCTATTATGGAGTGCAGTGTATTCAAGTGATTATTGTTATGTGCAAGTGGGTGTTGGTTGTAGCAATGTAATTGGTGATTGTGGGTTGATTGCAGATAGTGTGTTATATGTGTACCTATATTGATATCAAGATTGTGAAAAGATATGAATAGTTGATTATGATATGCCAGTTTTTGTTCTAACTAACTTTTAAACTTGTAGTAGTTTTTGCTACTAGCTTGATAAAATGGTTGACTTCATATTTTATGAGGACATGAATATAAATATACTTGTATGCACTTTTTACATGTTGCTGACAAGAGTTATAGATGTGTGGACACCAACATATCAAAATGCTTCAGATCAACATGCCTAGTGTTGGCATGGGAAGATAATAAGTTAATATTGAATTATATTGATATAACTAATAGTTATGTGTGTGTAACAACACATAAGAAGATTCATTGCAGAAAGAAAATAAATAGCATGGACAACAACATGATGCAACATAAAATAGACCAGGTCCATCATGAAAAAAAGAAGATAAAGTTCCACCGATAGAGCAAAAACATTTAGGAGGTTGAAAGTTGAGCTGGAAAGTTACAAGTTAGAAAATAAAAGGCTTATCAAGAAGCAAAAAGAGCAGGAAAAGATACACACAATGTTGTTAAAACAACTGTCATACATGCAAAATTTATTGCAAAATCATCACCCTTTGAGGACATAGAGGAAATTCATGCTTACAAGTCAAAGATAAATCTCATGAGGCTCAAAACAAAAGGAAGTCAGTTTCATGTTGGCACTGTGAAGAAAAACACTTGAATAGAGATTATCCTAACTGACAGAGGAAGAAGAAGAGTAGTTCACGTGAGCCCCATGCACATGAACTAGTAATGTGTAATACATGAGGAGAGGAAGGAGTTTCCTCTCAAGCTCTGTGAGATATTGAAAGGTTCCTCCAATAGTTATTTTTAAGGATGTTAACATTTGAAGGTTGCCATAACCCTTTGGAAAGGACTCGTTCTAATTTCGTGTGTGTGTGTGTGTGTGTGTGGTGATGGAAGATACACGAAACACCAGAACTCATGGGATTGATTTGTTGTGGGTTAATGAATGTTTTACATGTTTTGTGTGTTATTGTTGGCCTCGTATTTTTATTTGTTGTTTTGAATGTTGACCTTGAGAATGGCCATGCTACCTTATGTTGTTATTATGTATCATTGTTGTGAACTTTCCATTGTTCCTTGTTACCTTCATTTTTCTTGCCTCTGGTGTTTGGTCTTGATTGACTATTGGATGTGGAGAGTAAGAAAAAGGAAGCTCTAGAGAAGAACGAATGAAACCCAACTGGCAGTATAAGCCCTTGATTAAATTAAATCTTGTACATGAGAAAATGGAAGTGGGAGGCAAAAGGAGATGACAAAACACTTGGGTGGACTGTATGGGTCCACCCAAAGAAAGTGGACACCAATGCAACAATCATGAAAATGGCATGAGAAGGGAGTTTTCGTGAACCGAAACTCTGCATGGTTGATATTTTATTTTTCATGACTATGAGAAAGATAGGAAAATAAAATAAAGATATGAGAATGCTAATTAATCTAAAAGGCTATTAATTTAGAACCATCATAGTAAGAAGGATAAGTGGTTAATCTATGTAATATATATATAGATATATAGATATATATATCCTATGAATGATGTGAAAATAGAAATTTCACTTTTCATGTTTTAACGATGTGAGGTTACTTAATGAATTCCTTGTTCATCATCTACTCATAAGTGTAAGTACTAACATGTTATGATTATGCTCTTGATATTTGTTATGAGCGTGAATGAAAAATGATAGAGGCTAGAAATTGGCAACACATGCTTGGCATGGATGAGGGCATGCTGAAATTGAATGCAAGGAAAAATACCTTTATGAAAGCTTGCATTGAATTTATAAACAATTGAATGAATAAATTTATGACTAATTTGTAGGACTGAGATAACATAGGAACTTATGAGCATTACAGACAACAAGAATGTCATTAGCCAACTAGACCCTTAAAAAGGCTCAACTGAAAGCATTGATAATGACAACCAAGTAAATAAGGCAGGCGATAAGCTTGGGTAAAGAGGTAAAATGAAGGACTTGGCGTAAGAATTCCTTCAGCTAAGTTTGAAAAACTATTGTTTCATATTTGTGCATGTTTTGCATGGGTACGAGGAAATGGTATGGTGAAGGAAAGAAGCCTTCAGTGTGAATTATTGCAATGGATTTCACAATGCTAAATAAGTGAAATGAAAAACTAAAATGCTAGTGAATGTAGAGGCACACATTTCTCATTTCTAACTCATTGGTTTGCTAGAGTAAATGTTTAATTATGTCATCAAATGCTTGGGATAATTGTAATGCATAAGTACACAAGAGAAACAACATTGTTTCTATGCATTTGAAATTAATTGATGTGATAGGATTGTTGTAGGTGTAACAATTATGTAATCACTTCAAACTCCTATGAATTTTGCAATTGTGTGTGTATATATCTCTGTGTGTGTGTGTGTGAACATTAACAAGTGTTGCCTAATTGAAAGATGAGGTTGTGGGAAAAGTATTGGAATGTTTTGGGATCAAAGCCACCATGACAAATCAACAAAACCTATAAGGAATCTCAATGACATGAATAAAAGTATCATGCTTATGAGATCAGGGTTCTGGAGGAAGCAAGGATTCGGTAATTAAAATTTTTGATTTGAAATTTTGAGTATATCTCATAAAACATATTAAATGTTGTGACACATGTCGCATGATGGAGTCGGGAAGAAGATTTCCAAGAAGGTTGCGACTTGTAGCACTACGTATATCTCATGGGAGTGATTCATAACCATGACATTGACTATAAGACTCCATGAGTGGTGCAGTGGAGCACGCCAGATCGTGACTTGGCATTAAGACTCCATGCACATGTCATTAAAGCATGAAAAATGGATACTAGGATGTAAGAATCTAATGACTACCCCACATAGGAAAACCCATGGACAAATAGACTACTCAGAATTATGGTTTCCTAGGCCTGGAAGGGTGAGTAACTAATAGGGGGCCACGTAAGAAAACCTTTGGCCAGGTAGACTGCCTAGAATGGGGGTTGGCTAGGCCCATAACAGTGAGTAGTTTGTGGGAAATATGCCTATGATATCTAGGAGGTGAGCATGAGGGAGCCGATGGGAGCTATATGAAAAGACTGCATGGAGCAGTGTGACCGCCACTAAGTGCTTGCCTTGGGGTTGAGAACCACTTGGTGAGTTGGTTTTGAAGACATAGTTGGTTGAATACCGTATGGAGAATACATAGCACTAAGTGATTTCTTTGGATGATAAACCACTCCATGTAGAAGCAAAAAGGAAGCCATAGATTAGTATTAATTATCAGTTTAAATAAATTTATGTTAATATTTTGATTTAAATTGGTTAAAAGTTATGATTCGTAATGATTCGAGTTATGTTTATGCATTAATGATTATGCTTTAATGAGGATGTTATGTTATTCTCTAAATTGATTTAAAATTATATGATTATCTCTCATTACGTGTATGTTTATGATATAGGTGAGATATCGAATTGTTCAACACGAGCATGTAAGGTTGGCTACAAGGCAAACAACATTAGCTTGGTGATATCAGAGTGTATAGCAGCATCCTAGAAATGAAAGCTTCAGGAGCATGACCATTGTAGTGAGACTGGAACCTAGTGTCACGCATTGATTGCCATGAGATATTCCATGATAGATATGTTGTGTTATTGAACAAGGCAGAGGCACGCCTTGGTTGAGATGATTATTCATGTGAGAGGAATCCTTACTAAGGGGTGGATCACCTGAGTGACTGGTAAGTAGAGAAGGGGATGCATGAACTTAGAAGGTGAGTGACTGCACGAAAGAGGAACCAGATCGCTTGAGAGAATAGGAAGCAGAGAAGGGGATAATGTTGGAACTTGAAAAATGAATTGGTTTGAAAGAATCATGTGCACACTCATTGGGATTAGAGGTACAATTTGAGTGTCTTGGGAAGAAATGAGCCGAAATTGTTCCCTGAAGAGGCTTTGAGCATACTGGACAACATGGCTGGATAGTGGAGGCAAATAACCCTCTGGAAACCAAGTAATCAACTGGAATGAGGTGCATTGAGTGCACTATGAACCAGAAATAATCACTTGATAAAATGGTTGATCTAATGGGGATGTTATACTAATTTTGTTTGATGAGTAAACAACTACAAATGTAAATGTAAATGAGTTGTGTATAAAGCTAAACAAAAATATTTGGTTTTCTATTACAATAAACATTAAGGATGGTATTCCCTTAAGGGGGTGGGGTTTGTAACATCCCTTATGATTAACCCTTGTTTTTGTAAAACTAAATGTTGATTGTGTGAATGCCAACACATAGGATCGTGATTCCCTAAAATAGTTTTAAATTATAAACTATAATTGATTGTGAATAGTTGGCATGAAAATTGGGGGTTGATGGATCCACGGTTGAGGGAGGGTTACGAATTGAGGGACAACATGAAAGATCGCTCCACCACCACACAGTTAGAATTGTAATCATGGAAAATTGGAATCAATATTCTACAGCTCACCCCAAGATGCAAGGGGGAAAGGGGTGACAAGAAATAGACAAGAGAAGAAGAATACAGTGAGAAGGGGAGCATGAGGAGCGCAAGAAAGAATCGAAGAACTCTTTCGTTCAGAGTTACTCTATGTGTGAATCCCTATAACTATTGCATGGGAGCACCTAGACTATGGTGTCCAAGCTAAGGAGATCAATGGGAGGCTTAGAGGAGGAACTAGGTGTTGAGTGCTTGCCAAGGAGGGTTGATAAACCACCTATTAGGAAAATCCCATACTCTTGAAAAGTTGAGCAAGACCCAACTTAATAAAAATTAGAAGCCCCGAGGAATCACTCCTCTGGACCATGGATCTAGCTCTAGGGTGGTCAGCTACATGAAAGACCGGACTGCAGTTGGCCTATGGTTGGGTGGAGAGTTGCAATCCCACTCTTAATTTTTGTCCATCTAGATATTAAGATAAGTAATATGTTTTGCAAGACTATGCTTCTTGAGGTAATGTGAACGTTACCATAAAATGTTAGAAAGCATTGTGCATCCCTGCATGTGGCACTATGATGGATTATGAATCATTATCTTGATTGTGAAAGACTCGATGAGTTCCATAATGTTTAAATGCTCCTGAATGGTCATATAATTATATGTTCAGTTGATTATTGTTGCGAACAAATGTCATGGTTGATATGCCTGAATGCAATGTACTATAATGCAATGTGTTGTGAGTTGTTACTTCATTCAGGAAGGTTTGATAATTATTGTAATGTCAAGATTTCCCTGCATGGATCATCTATTATGCTCATGAATGGTTTATATATTAACATGCTCATGTTAATGGTTAATCAAACAATAGATTGGTTGTATGCTCATGTTCCTCTTAAGAGCCTACGTGAATGCTTGAATGACCTAGGTAAAGGTTGAGGAGACCTGTGAATAAATATAGGAAATTTCATTTATTTTCCCCTCAGGACTGGTACAATACATGTAAATATTGTGAGTAAGAGGTTAGGGGATTGTAAAACCCCAAGGATGGGAGCCAATAGACCTTGTTGTTGATTTTTACATCGAAGGAGTAACAGGTAGACTAAGAAAGCCACTAAGCATAATGAGGTATTTGAAGGGAAGTAATTTGATTACTTAATGTTTAGATTTACGTCACGGTTGCAAATTCCTAAAAGGTTTTTGTATTGCAATGTTCTAACAATATGGGGAATCCTTTTGTTAGAGGATGATATTTTTACGTCGCGATCATGGGTCCCAGGAAGGCCTTATGTCATATTGATGGGCCATGGTGTGATGACGTGGAGGGCTTGCAAACTGGGCTCCACGGTGGATGCCAAAAATTGTTATAATAATAAAGAATTGAATTGCATGAGGAACCAGAACTCGAGTGGGACCTAGGCTAAGGCCAAGGTAGAAACAGGACTTGGACATAGAGAGGATGTGACACGCAGGTAGCGTGACATGTGGTAAGTGACAAAGACCTTATCAGAGGGCCAAGTGGCATGATTTTAAGTGACACACGAAATCCTTGAAGGGGGGCTACGTGACATCAGCAAAACATGAAAAACTAGTAATGTGGCGTGGCTACCATGCGATAGGGTGTAGTGGTAGGACCTAGCATGGTGATGTTGACAAGACACAAGTACATGGCGGAGGCCATGTTATCATGGTCATGGGGTCACAAGTATGGTGTACTACATAGCTTTGTCGTGATTAACAAGAGCTGGGAAATAGGAAACAAGTGTGGCAATAGACATGAAATATTATCGTTCATGTTGCGAGATTTGAATGGTTTTGCCACTCTGTAGTGGTCTCGAGAGTCGCGATACAAACATAATGTTGTCACTTGACATGAATAGTGATTTTCACGTTGCAGGAGTTCCATGTTGTGGAATTGGTTAAAGTAAACAAAGCCATGGATAACAAATTCAATGAATGGGAAATATTCTTTGAAATCGATGAGAAAAGGGTTATCGTCACGCACTAGGGACCTTTTGTCGAGCGAGTGGTTCTCACAAAGAAGGTCACAGTTAATAGATTCTATAAAGATTGCATTTAGTGCTCCTCTTAAAGCCTAGATGAGTGGTGCTCTCGACTAGGTGGGACCAAGTCAGGCCAAAGGTTCAGGAGTCTGGTACTTCGAGGGTCTGAAGCTTTGGATTAGTGAAAATTCATAAAAAAAAAAAAGACAAATCCCAAACACAAATTCTTAAGAAAACACGCTAGTGGGCAAACCTGTAAACCTGTTTAGTTGAGTGATGTGGCAGTTGCCACATGGGTAGAGCTAAGGATGCATTGATGCTAAGAGGTGATTTTACACCATGTGAGTGCCACATGGTAGGTCCTTTCCTATGTGGTAGGGATTAAATGGTGGAGTTTCAAATGGTCGTATATTTTGATATGGTTATCAGGTTTCGATAAAATTTATATCATCGAAGAGCTCTCATCGAGTTGAGCGTGATGGTATTATCCAATGTTAATTTTTCTAACCTTGGGAAAAATAGGATTTTTGGGACCCCATTTTAAAAATGAGACCATGGAGATCTGGTTAGCTTGATGTAACACCTACCACTGATTGAGAATAATCCAAGGGGGTGCGAGGGTGTGTTACAAAAGCTAACAAAGGGGGATAGGGAAGTTTTCTATCTTTTTTGAAATTAATGTTATAACCCTTAATGTTCAACTTGAACTACCTAACTGCCTAACAATTATTAGAGAGATGGGGAAGGATGTACCAGACTGCCCCAAGAAAGTGCTATGTAGCATGAAATAAGTCTTAGTTGACTCCACATCTCAGTGAGGGACCTTGGAGCTCTCACGCGAAAGGCAACTCTCAAGAGAAAGAAGAAATCCTAGCCACTGGGGAGAAAATGTGTGTGTGTGAACCTTGAACCCATTTCATGCTACATAGTAGTAGTGACTTGTGAAATCGACGACTAGTAGCCCGACATTTGGATATTGAACTACTAGGGAGATAGAACAATCCCCTCAGTCATAACAATCCTATGAGGGATTCCACGTTTAAAATGTGTTAGCTATGGAAACCACAAAGGAAGCCCTTAGACTGAGTGAGGTAAATTAATAGGAACTTGGTTATTTGATTATAATATGCACAAGAAGAACTGAAGACAAGGAGAATCGCTGAGGTAATATAGGAAGTGGTGAAGTGGTTTCATTTTCAGTGATGCAGGCCTTAGTGGCCATATTTGGTTGTATGATGAGCCCAGACTCCGTGCTTAAGAGTTATCAATCTTGTTTCCTACAAGTGATGAATGAGATTGGGCTTCATCCTTACACCAGTAGTGCCTTTAAAGATGTTTCCCTTGGGGTGTTTGTTGTGTAGAGAAGTTAAGAAACTACCTATAGTAATCAGGCATAGCTTTGAGCCTGGTCTGATCTGAAAGGAACTGATGAGTTAATTTGATGAAGGAGAATGGACTTCATGACTTCACCCTATATTGTTGAGTAGAAATTCCCTCATGGCTTCTTGGTCTGGCTCAAGGGTGGCTAACTGCAAGAGATATTCTAGTGTAGTTGAGCCTATGGTGGGGTGGAATGTGGCTCGCCCTTCTCCAATTGCAAAAAGCATATGATCTTAATCATAAAAGTAATTTCATGGACTTCATCTTTGTAATGTAAACCATGTTAATGAGAAAAAAATTATCACTATTGAAATGTATTTTGTTTATGTGATTGTAAACTTAATGGGAAATATGGTCTATATAATGTCTATTTATGACGTGGAGTAGTAGATCAGACTGAAATGGCTACATAACACTCATGTTCCCCATATTAAATGGCACCTTAAGCATGGGATTGAAGGACCTTTAGTCCTATTCATGGTTAATATCCATGTTTGTTCTTAGATAGACTAGAGAAGCTCTACGCCAACATATGTGATAAGAGGGTCTTGTGAATAATGTGGATGTCAAAGGCATGGACATGAGCTTTTATTTCAAAAGGGGAGACTTAAGGGAAAGAGTCTTCTCAAAACATTTCATTAAAAACATGAAAGATTTCACTAAAGAACTTTGGAGTTGTTAGAGGTTAGAATAAGGTTTAAAACAACCATAATGTGCAGTGGTTTAGGTTGCTAATCAATTGTGAGGTCCCTAGTCTGAGAGAGAGGAAAGTCGAGGTTGATTCTTGTGTTTTGACCAAAGATAAATTTGGGGACGGAGTCCTTTACACAACAATCTATGAGAATTTGGGGCTTAGATGCCTTGACCTTAGCCCTTGGTCATATGAATGAAACAAGGCTTGTGACCCAGAGCTAGTCGAAAGGGGGCTTATCAAAATACTGAGCCACTAGAGGTTTTAACACTTTGAGTGGTTGTATCTACCCCATTGCATTGAATAGTAATATATGGACAACTCTCTATTACGTAATACCATCAAAGGGTCAATAAACACTTTACATTGGAAACTAATACATTGGAAGAATGGAAGAAATGATGTTTAGTGAAACTTTGATATGACACAGTTCTCGCATAACAGCCCAACACTAGATGACAAACATTTATGTTAACTAGGTGTGTTAATTGATGGCACCAAGACCTTGGAGTATCAGAGTAAGAGGGTATCAGAGTACCAGAATCATTAATGAGTTATGTCACAATGATGTCACCCATGATGACATTTTAGATGTTAGGTTGGTGCCATGTGTCACCTCTAGCTGAATTTTTTGGTTTGATAGCTATGCGTTTATGAGTGACACGTTGCACACGTAAGAAATTCCATGTGGTAGAGGACAAGTCAGTATACGCCACATGTGGGACTCTGATTGGGTGTCAGAGGAATGAGGTGGTAGGATAAGATGCCATATTGGCAGTTCGTTGGGGTTGCACTTTAGAAAATTACCAATATCTGGATATCTCGGTGTACAAATTTGTAGTGCCACATTTTAGGCACAACAACCCATACCATGTGTCGCATGTCAATTAGGGGTCAAAGGCGAGGGGGGATGACACACTGAGTTGTCCCATTGAGCCATTAAAATATCAAAAAATTTAAAGACTGACAGTGTATAAAGTCTACCAATATTGGTATATCGTCATATTGACGTATCAACACCTTGAAGGGGTATAGTAGTTGCATACCACCATATCAACAGATTGAGTGACCATTGTATCGACATATTGGGACAACAAAGGTTTGGGCATTACAATATTTATGTAAAATCCTAATGTGTTAGGGCTCCAATACAACGATCGAGCAGCGAACTTTGACCGATGTAGGTGTGTCACATGGCAAAGGGTTGCCATGTATTAACCAGGTGGGTTGTACGAATGATGATGTGGCCATAAAAGGGGTAAATATTCAAATGTGCATAACTTTGTGCCCGGATGTCATAATGAGATGAAATCTATATCGTTAGAAATCTCTCGAGGAGCAGAAGATAATGGTAATATTGAAATTATGGTTTGAGATGATGGAAGAAAGAGAAAATTTAATAACCCCATCTTCATAATAAACCTTGAAGGTTGGGACTGGATACCCCACATCCTTAATAAGGGTTTAAGGGATAGGTATGTTAAAACATGGGGTTGAGACTGAGGTGAGGGCCAGTGAGTAGGGACAAGGAATGATAGAAGAGAAAATCTGAGGGAAACTTAAAGTGTGAGGACAAAAGAAAGAACAAGGGGAATTGAGCTTGGGCGAGAAGGATTCAAACGAATATGAACTTAAGAGGAGCATAAAAAGTAGAGTCAATGAGAAAGCAAACTAAGCCTTGGAAAGAAGAGACCATCCTAGAAGGAAATAATTAGACCAAGCCCACATAGAGGGCAGTGGTAGTAATTTTACCTCCTTGACATGCCTTGTTTATGATAAACACATAATGCGGGGGTTGAGGGCCATAAGTGGTCATAAATCCTTGCAATGTTGAAACATGTACTTGAACTCAGCCTCATTTTTGTGCAAGATTGCACATGTGCATCAATCTATAGTCCACTTATCTAAACAATTAGTGAAATACATGGGAAGAGGGAGGAGAGATGTGCCCAAAGGCAATGCCTACAGACCACCATTAACCATAAATAACATTGTACTAATAACCATGTTGATTCACATTAAACTTAGTTTATCATCATAACCTTCATTCAAGATTGTCCAATGTGTCTTCATCGTGTTCAATGGTGAAATGTGATGGAAAATTAATAACTTGGTGGGTGTTGTGCCACGTCTCTCTCCACTAAAACTTGGTTGGATGATGACCATGCACTCTCCACCTGGCTCCTTGCTAACACCTCATGAAAAAATAATTTAGCTAAATATTAAAATCCACATTATGTGTTATCATAGGTGGTTGAGTAGAATGGTTGTTATCTACCCCACTGAGGTTCAAGTCCCTGCGAGTGACATGATAATGAGAAATATTGATGTAATGGCTACATGCCTATGAATATTGTTGTATTGACCCTCACTCCTACCCTCAAACTCGGAAAGAGTATAATTTCCTTAAAAGAATATGTGTATGTGTGTGTGTGTTACATTTTTCATATGCACTTTCATGCATTCAAAAATTGACTATCAAAAGGAAAACAACCATCCATCATGATAAGTTTACAGTCTAATAGTCTTAGGTCCAAATGCCAGCATAAATTATACATCCCAAGAGCAAAATAAATACTCTATATCAATCTAAAATATCAACAAAAATATGGTCTGCCATAGGAAATGCCTTCATCGCAATGTAACTATCAAAGTGATGATGATAAACAAAAAAGAGAATTATGCTTGAATCTGATCCATATCCAAGCCTTCTACAAAAGGCCTATGGAAAATTTGTAATGCGCCCCTCCCACATTTATCCATTTTTACAAGCTCTCCTAGGTAAACATGAGTGGAGTACCACTATGATAGGTCCCGACCTCCAAGTTCCAGTTATGGAAGTGGGTTCAACTAAATGACAAATTACAACCATCCCTCGGGGACTACAAATTACACGGGAGCTTGCAAACCACCCCAGGTGGTCAATCTCTGAGCTAGAACTCTTTTTCACTGACTTTACCTCCCAACCGCACCCTTGTCACATTGTGCATGTTGTTGCGAGGCTCCAACCGCACCCACAAGCCTGCCTGCGTGCGATTGTGACCAAAAATCCCCAGTGCAATGCATGTGGTTGCGAGATCTATGCCACTTTTTCATGAAAGCCTCCAGAACACTGCCCAAAATAGCCAGTAACTTTCTTGAATCATAAATAACACAATGACAAGGCTAACCATTCAAAACTTGAACAAGATCTTGACCAGAACAGGCCTAGTACACAAATATACATTTCGTAAAACATATGGTAAACATATAAGCTATAGGTCCTGAATGCATATATGATCATAAACCTATGTACTTCATTTGGCAATCACCAAGAAGGCTCAATGCCCTCTTAAGCTAGTTGCAACAACACTTTTTATCCCATGCATTCATTAACCATTCAATAAAATCTCAAATTATGAACAAGAGGCATAATTAGAGCACATCATAGAACCATGCTTATAACCAACATATAACCATAATAGAAACCATGACAAATCAGACATAAAATCCACATAATAGCAAGTACAAGTGCTCATAGTTCACAATAGGAAAATAACTCTTATTAACTTATGTAAAAGCCAACCATGTCAGGGACTTCCACGTACCACCCAACCATAGATTGGGTTGAACCAAAACTTTCTTTCATCCAATCACCCCCGTTCCATATTCCAACATGAATGTGGGATCTCATGGGATAAGGACATAACCAAACATGGAATCCAAAGGTTAAACCACCTCCACCCTCAATCTATCGTGATCTCACCTAAACATGTCTTGAGATCACAAAACCAAACCAAGCTTGGATGCCTCGGAGTTCCTTCACCATACCTTGAGGAATTTTCCTGTCTCCACCCACTTATCAAGGGCTTCCCAGAGAAAACCATCTCCACCCCCAACACTTGGGATTTTCCTAAGACCACCTCACTTGGTTCCAAAACCTTCTAGCAATCCAGAGCTCAACCAAGAACGAATCCCATCACATCATGGTTGTCCAAGAAAGGGAAAGACAAGGTTGAGACCACTGTCAAACCAGGAAAAACCCATGTTAATGACAACAAATGAACCAAATAATCAAATGTGTGTGCCATGCATTCACATCCCATCAAGGAAATCACATATGCAGCGTGTTACCTGCAAAACCTTCTTGTTGAAGTTGCTTATCCAACCTTCCCCTTGCACTCCTTTGTTTTTCCTTTGCTTGCTTGCTTGTTCTCCCTCTCTCTCTCTAAAACTAATCCAAAGCAAAAACTGACCAAAAAGCTGTGAACTATTTCTCTAAAGCCTTTTTATCATTGATGTCTCCCTTTTCCTTCATTGTCCTCTAATTTCCCTTACATGAAAATTTGTGTCTCTTCACCTTCCTTTTCTCCTATTTTCTTGTATTTATTGAATTAATTGTCTTTGTCAATTTCCATAGCCATAAATAAACCATAAGGGATGCCCACTAAATTGTTTTCCCAACATTCAACTTGGAATACATGTCTCGTGACCTTGGTCTTATTTTGCCTTTATTATCCTTTATTACATGAAAATTTAACCCGAGGTTGTTGCAAAAATGCAAAGTATTCTGCTACATTTTTCTCAAAGATCTTCCACGTGCCGCATACTTGTTGCACCCCCACTTTGGAAAGGTTGTCTACCAAAAAATTCCTTTCCCTGAAAATGTGTGAACATGAAACATAGTCAAAATTGCCTTTCAATCGAATAACTTCTTCCAACAAAGGAATGAGAGTATGAACATGACATCTAGTTGCATCATTAAACGAGTTAACAACAAAAAAGAATCACCAAAAATAAAGAGAGTTACTTGCATTCTTTTTCAAGAGCAAAAAGTAATAGAAGTTTAAGACTGTATATTTAAGAAAAATTCTTTGAACACCCTAATCCACTTTGCATTTTGAAATAACGAGAATCCTATAAAGAGAATATAGTTGCACCCCACATTCACCATTTACTTGTGACGCCCCATCAAAATATACCCATAAACAAAGCTTGTGCACCTCTTCAGAGATCACATTCCTTTTTTATGATTTTCAAATATTTATAAAATAAAATTGAAAATGATCTTGGAATTAATTACAACCTATCATGTAAAATAACCAATATATATAAACTAATATTATAATAATATAATTTATAAAATGAAATTGAAAATAACCTCAGAGTTAACTACCACCTTAATAAATATAAATATAATATATATATATATATATATATATATATTATATTTATAATTATAATTATAATTATAATTTAAATATGGATATAATTTAAATGTGGAAATCCATATTTTATATGTATTATACAGCATATCCAAATATATAACATATAATAGGTCGTGCTCTTTCATACGTGCACATCTTCGCGGATTTATTTCTAGTTTTTTCAAATGGTATATTTTTACTCTTTCTTTATTTTATCTTCTAATAATTTATATTACAAGTAAGTTTTTTTTTCTTAATAAAAATTATATATTTATATTATATTTCATATACCAAGTAAGTTTGTTTTTTTCTTAATAGAAATTATATATTTATATATATGTTTCATATAGTTTAAAAACATTTATGGTACCTACTTTAAAAACGTTTATTCAAAACTCAATATCGTTTATTCAAAACTCAATATTGTTACATGGAGGTTTGGTTAATTTTAATATATTTAAAAAATATATATATTTTTTTAGTGAAATATATATAAAATTTGAATAAATTTAACAGTTCAAATTATATATATTTTTTAAATTATAGTTTAAATTTAAAGGAAGTAGACTTTGTATATTTTAGTAGTGATATAAATAAAAAATCTATATATTAATTTGGTTTTAGCTAGACTATGATCTTAAAATTAGATTATTATTATGGCTATATATTTAAACTTTAATTTTTATAATAATAAAAAAATTGGTTTAATATATGTGAAAAATATTAGTGTATTTATCTTAAGAGTATTACCTTTTTTAATATGAAGTTAAATTGTAAGTGGATGTAGTTTATGATTCATGTTATATGTTACTTGAAAGCATATGACCTTGCTCTCATAACTTTAACATTGATATCGAGGAATAGTAGATTTCTTGCAAATATTGTTTAGGTTGGAACTACTTTTGGGTTTTGGAGTGAGACTTAAAATTGTTTCTAATTATCTTAGAGTTTGGCTTTCTCTAATGTAAATGAATAGGTTAATGGCCTAAGACCCAAAGACATCTAGCAAGAATGAAAGTATTATATGTGAAAAATAATAATACATTTATCTTAACTTAAGAGTAGTACCTCTTCGAATATGAAGTTAAATTGTAAGTGGATGTAGTTTATGATTTCATGTACATGATTGAGGCTATATGTTACTTGAAATCATATGACCTTGCTCTTGTACTTTAACATTGATATTGAGGAATACTGGATTTCTTGTGGATATTGTTTAGGTTGAAACTGCTTTTGGGTTTTGGAGTAAGACCTAAAATTGCTATGGCTTAGAGCTCGTCTTTCTCTAATGTAATTGAATAGATTAATGACCCAAGTCCCAAAGACAACTAACAAAAATGAAAGTGCACCCCCTTACGAACCACCAACATATCATTTCAAGTGACATAGTTTTGTTTGTATGATATTCATGTTAAATTTTGTCCTCGTCCTTAGTTATGAATTCAATTATGATAGTTTTTGTCACTTTTAAACACACAAAAAGAGAGAGAGGGAGTAAAGAAAGCAAAATAAAACTTATAAATGTGAAGGAAAAATTGTTTTATTATTTTTCACTTGATAAATCTAAATTATATATTTTCTCATTTAACTTTTACCCAGAGTAAATCTAAATATTTTATTTTTCATTTAATTTTATACATTTGACTATATTTTTTCATTTAATTTAAATCTAACTTTAACCTATATCAAACTAATACTAACAAGTGGAAAATAAAACATAAACAATCTCTAAGTATCATGTTAACTTAAAACTATTGTTGCGTAGAGAGGAGCTCTCCAACATATTATGGAAGAGATGTTGTAATGTCATATGTTGTATTATCTAAACATTTTGATTAACCAAATTAATATATATATATATAGATAGATATATATATATATATATATATATATATATATATATATATATAACTTTAACTTTGGATTTATTAAGTGATGAGAGGGACCAAATATATTGAGGTACAAACTTTTCTTCAAATTTTGCACTCAAAAAAGAGGTTTGCACTTTGAGGGATTTGATCTCTCTGTGCTTGATAAATCCAAAATTAAGATAGAATTACGCTTGTAACTTGGAATTAGATAAAAATATTCATAAGCAAATCATTTTTTAAACAATTGAGAAAAAAATGTTACTATAGTTATTGTTATTTTCTATTGCATTTAGTTCAATTTAAAATGATCTAACTTTTGTTTTCTAAATTTTATTTTTATGAAAAAATCTTTAATAATTTATCCATCATTTATAAATAATAAATGAAAAAAATTATCTAAATTGATAAGAAAATCCAATCTTAAAAAATATATAAAAGAAAAAGAAAAAATAATAATGATGATTAATTCTTAACCTTTCCTACTTTAACACAGAGATTTCACATTCTTAACTACTAAAAACTAACTTACAAAACTAATTTAACATTATCTATAACACAAACAAATAAACTATCACCTCAATGAATGTATCAACTCATTAATATTAAAGTACCAATAACTTATAAATTATAAAAGATAATCTAATGAAACGATAATTCATTTGCATTTCCAAAATCCCTCTTATAAAAATCCCTAACTCTACCCATTAAAAAAATAATGTTTATCAAATTCATTTACCATCTTGTGATGTTTGTAGAAGTTGTATACCAAATTCAATTACCTTCTTTTGATGTTTGTCCAAGTTGTATACCATTACTGTTGTTTTCATACAATATTGTTCATGTCCACTCTCCTTTTGTCCATTGACTTCATCGATGAAAATGATGGGGGTGGATAGTTTCATTGCATCTGCATAGCATTTGTCTTTATGTCAAATATACAAATGACAAATGATTCTTGGGTTGGATTCTAAAGGTTATGGACTTTATTGTTAGTGGTGGAGGATTCATAGCACGCGAATGATTAATGATTTTTGGTTGGTAAAGGTTAAAGGTTAGTTCTCACTAGAGATTGGTTGTAGAAACTCACCGAGTTATTAGTGGAGATGGATGTATAGCGATTATGTTTTATTTATTTTATTTTAAGTTATATGATAGTGTATATATCTCTAAACTAGAGAATAAGTTTTAATGAATTGATTATTTATTTTAAAATATTTTTATTTTTGTTTGTTTATTTATTTGTAATTTTAAAGTCATAGATAAGTTAGACACTAAATTGGTGTATGGAATTTTTTTATTTGTGGGAAAAGCAAATTATCTCCAAGTATGTCTTTCCAAGAGACACGGTCTCCATTGGACCACACAAATCTAAATGCACCAACGCTAGACATTCTCTAGCCTTCCACATTCTATTTGAGAAACTTTCCTTGTGTTGTTTCCCAATAATACACCCTTCGCATATATGATTATCCAACTTTATATAAGGAAAATCATTCACCATGTTTTGCTTTCTTAACAACACCAAAATCCGAATATTCAGATTTCCCATCCTTAAGTGTCAAAGCTTACTATTTGCTTCTACATTGGCTTTCAAACTCTGTGAATTACTTGAATCAAAAGAAAGATTGAAAATTTTGTCGTTAGTCATTTCGCCTCTTACTACAACTGCATTTTGATTCAACTTAACCATGATTAAGCACTCTTTATTATCAAACACCAACTTGTAGTTTTTCTCCATCATCTGTCCTACATAAAGTAGGTTCTTCTTTAATGTTAGTGTTAATAAAATGTCTTCAATTAACTTCTTCTTTCCATGCAATGTTGGTATTGCAACTGTTCCTTTCCCTTTTAATTCAAAAACACTATCATCACCAAATATGACTTTACCAAAATAATTGTCATTAATTTTGGTAAACAACTCCTCTTGGGATGTCATATGAGTTGAAAATCCTAAATCAATAAACCATGCATCACTTTCTTCACTATGTGACATCAAACTTGAGATGAATAACTTCACATTCCTAGTTTTCTCAGCAATTGTATGGGCTCCTTTATGCTCCATATGTCGCATTTTTGCATAACAATCTCTTTCAAGATGGCCAATTTTTTGGCAATAATAACAATGTGGTCCTCCACCTCTTCTTCGGCTGGGTTGGATTCTAAAGGCTAAGTTATTAAGTTTATGTTAGTGGCGGTGGATTCATAGTACATTAATGATTAATGATTTTTGGTTGCTAAAGACTCAGTTGCAGAGTTGTTAGTAGAGATTGTTTTGTTGAAACTCAGTTACTGAGTTACTAGTGGAGATGGATGTATAGCAATTGTTATAAATATATGTATATATAATTTATTTTAAGTTATATGATGTGTATATATTTGTAAAAGAGAGAATATGATCTAATGAATTGATTGTCTATTTTAAAATGTTCGAACATTAGAGATCGGTGGTCACTACGTCCACGAAAATTATTCGAGCAGATCCACTTGAAGGGATCACTTCCACTGGCTCATTAGCAAAGCCTTAACCCCAAGAGCATCGAGGAGTATTGACCTCGTGACTTCCCATTGGCAAGGTGCTTTAACGACAGGAACTCGGCTAATTGAACTAACCCTTGGGGCTACAAATGTGTACATATTCTACCCCCTCTAGATTTGAAACTATGAGATCTCAAAAGGAGGCACATATTCTTAAACAATAGGCCCATTATGAAGGTTTCTCTCTTCATTGTGTATTTTATTTTTTTTAGGAGTGAGTTTGTGAAGTGTAAAACTCCTTACACGCCATGAAGTTTATACCAATGAAGATGATTTTATAGTTGTCGAGAGGCAATTGTTCGAATGGTTGAGAGGTAGGTCTCACACTCTTCCCACACACATTTAAATCCCTTATGAAACATTTAGCATGTTGTGATAAGGATAGAATGATGGACACCCCTTAAGATTGGGACCCTCCTCATGTATGTGCCTTTGGACATCTGAAACCTTGTTAAGTAATAAGTTATTGGAATATTTGACTTGTTGGTTGTTGGATATGCTCTTGGGTTATTGTGATAGTTGATTGATTTAATCTTGAGCAGTTACCAATTCCTATGGCTAGAAAAAAAAAAAAAATAGTTTTATAATTGTTGTAATTTCTTTTGTTAACATGAGAACATCTAATCTTATAACAAAACTTCCTTATATTATTAAAATCTAAAAATACAAAAAATAAAATACTCACTAATCTAAAGCTTTCATTCATTTTTTTATAATCTCAATTAATTCGTAACTACATAAAACTCTTAATGACATTGTTCCATTACTAATAAAATTTAAATAGCTAAAAATCTACTGATAAATAGCTAAAAATCTACTCATATTTGAATTTTTTACCACATCTATCATTAAAAATAAAATTCAAATTTATAATTAAAAATAAAATTTATTTATTACAAAATTAAAACATTTATTATGAAATATAAATCCAATGTTCAACCATTATAATATATAAATATACAATAAAAATCAGATATAATTTTAAATTTATTGTTATCACCATAAAAGTATAATATATAAATATACAATAAAAATCAGATATAATTTTAAATTTATTGTTATCACCATAAAAGCTCTCTTTTTAATGAACTAATTAAATTAGCTAACTGCGAATTTATTTTAGCTCTTTCTTTGAGAGGCCTTCTCTCCAAGTGGGTGAATAAAAATAAAAATAATTTTACATTAAAATAAAAATAATAAATTACATTTTTATTATTATAAATTTTTGTTGAGTAATTAAGGTAAATTTGATGGTGATTTTTGAAAAACTATGGTATTCATGTGGAATATAGTCTATTTAAAGGGAAGAATTAAACCAAGAAATTAGTCATTATAATAATTAAACTAGCTTGGACTCATCTTAACTGGAGATCACGATGGTATTCATGTGGAATATAGTCTAATTAAAGAGGGGAATTAAACCAGGAAATTAGTCATTATAATAATTAAACTAGCTTGGACCCATCTTAACTCCAGATCATCCAGATGGATCAAATCCCTTTTCATTGTGAAAGAGGTTTGCACCTCAAGAAATTTGATGTCTCTCTATTTGATAGATCTGAAATTAAAATAGTTCTAGACCAGTTTTAATGAGTTAAAAATTAAAAAAACAAACCATAAATATTTTTTAATTGTTTTCTACCTTTAAGTTGTTTGTATGCAACATTTGTATATATTCAATATACATGTATTCTGAAATAAATTTCCAAAGGGTATATTTTTTAAATATAAAATGATATTGTCCATGGGGTCTTGGATAGATGGTGATTGAGTGCTCTATTAAGACACTACTTGATGTGAAATTACAAGTTTATCTTGGTTGGGATGATATATTGGACATGATGAAGATGTAGTCCTACCAAGCTAACAAAAAAATATAAAATAATATTTTAATTTATTGGTGAAGAATTATGAATTTTTGAATTTTAGTAGTAACATTCACTTGTTCATAAAGATCACTAAACTTGACCAAATTGAAACATGTTTTATTAGAATTTTGCATTCCTCTTATTATTATGCATGGTATTACGCATTCAATTTTTCCTTTGACTAAAAAAAATTGCCACTTATCCATAGTTTAACATTGAGAATTTATTTTTTGTTATTTTTTATTATTATTTAAATTTATTTATTTGTAAGATGATTTGTTGAGGTGGTGTTTCTTTTAGTTACTAATTTTTCGTTTGTAACTTTATTTCCTTTTTATTTAATCTTTTTTTCTTTTCCATTTTCATGACTTACGTTTTTTCTCCATATTTTCAATTTAAGTTGACTTATTATATATATATATATTAATAAAAAATAAAACATATTTATAAAATGAAAATATATATTGAAGTTTATATATGTTAATATAAAAATTAATCATATTTCTTAAATTTTAGTAATGCTATTCAATAATACAATATTAATTTAGCTTTATTTTTTGTTTTTGCATTTATTGTATTATAATTTAATTAAGTTGTATCTAAATTTTGATATCAATTATAACACCTCTTAAGTTACCTTATGATATTTCTCTATAAACACCTTAAATTAAGCTATAGATACTAGATACTATATAGCCCTTGTTATCATTATAATATTGTTTATTTATTAAATTATAATTTAATAAATATTTTATTTTACTTATTAAATTAATTAATTGATTAAACAAATATGTTATTTATTAGATTATGATGATGATGATGATGGTTAACGTCCGCTGAGACCAAACAATGGTCTATCGGACCTAAAGAAACAAATTATTTATTTTGATTTAAGGTTTTATTCTTATGCTCAAAAAGCTTGGAGAGAAGCCTCCCGAGCTCACTATAATTTTGACATTGTAAAAGGCTAGGAAGGTCAGTATTGTAACAAAGATTGTGAAACTGAGATCTAATGTAGTTATACGTAGGGCATTCTAAGAGGAAGTGGTTTTCATCCTCGATGTTCCTATTCTCACATATATGGCAGATCCTTTCCATCCATGGTGTAGATTGTGAAACTGAGATCTAATGTAGTTATACGTAGGGCATTCTAAGAGGAAGTGGTTTTCATCCTCGATGTTCCTATTCTCACATATATGGCAGATCCTTTCCATCCATGGTGTTTTAGGAACTGCCCAACGACCTGTTTCACTATGGAGCTCATGAGAATTCGTTCTAATCTTTGCTATATTAATTTTCTTCTTTGAGCTAGTTAAAATAGAGAGATACTTTTGATCTTCTAGGGTGGGGTTGATGACCTTCTTATAATAACTTAATTTTTTTTAGCCGCTAAATCTTTTTTAGAATATTATTTTTATTCTATTTATTAAAACATAATTTAATAAATATTCTATTTTCTTTATTAAATTATACTTTAAAAAAATAAATGGATTTTTATAAACATGGTTTTATATTCTTTAATCAACATTATACTTTTAAGTAAATGAAATTATTATATTTAATTTAAATATAATTTAATATCATTAAATATTTTTATTATAATGGTTAAATATATAATACTTATAATTTTATTTAATTATAACGATTAATTACTAATTTAGATTAAAATAATTAATTTATTTATATTTATTAGTGAAGATAGTGAAAGTGTATTGTTAAGGCATTTCTTGTGTTAAGATTTTAGGCTCAAAATTAGTGAACACAAATCCAACCACGTTAAGAGTTGATGTGGTGAGAAGCGCTATCTAGTCCAATATAGATTAAATGTTATCTTATATTATGTAAATATTTTGACTCGATCAAATCATACAAAAATAAAAATAAATTGTAAAATAGTAATTAATTAAAACATTTTGACTTTGTCAAATTACATAAAAATAGTAATAAAATAAAATAATTAATTATAGTTATAATTAATAATTAAATTAGCTTAAATTCATTTTAACTTTAGATTTACCAAATACAAAGAGATTAAATCTCTTGAAGTGCAAATCTTTTTTAGAATAAAAAAAAAAAAATTGATTACTTTAAGTTATTGATAAATCTAAAACTAAAATAAATCGAAACTATTTTAACCACTCCTAAAATACAACTTCTTAATTACAAATTAATATCATAAATTAAAAATAAAGTTAAAAAAATAAATCCCTTTATATTTAAAGGAATGCTTCTTTAATTACATGTATCATATGTACATACACAATCAACCATAAACTCAATAAGACATTAGAGCCTGTCCATGTACTAATCTGAAAATGATTATAACGTGTCTTATAAAGCCGTCGGGCGATTACATAAGGCCCCATACGCCAACCACCCAGTCACCCGGGAGGTCCCCCCTGAAAGCTTGTCATCCTTTGGGATATCCAAAGGGCATGTGAAGTTCCTAAACCCCGACATACCTATGTTCTTTTTCATTCTTAGGGCAAAAAATTACCCACCTCTCTATATTACAATACAATTAAAAAAAATAAAACACTTACATATAATAGTTTCACTTAAATGTATTGGCTTAAAAATACTTTTACCCTTACAAAATCACAAACTATCCCTACATTTAACTTATAAAAAATAAAATATACTTTTGAATTATGATAATGACCACTTAGATTTGATTTTTGCTTTCTTTAATTAATTACCCACTTTCACAATTAAAAAAAAAACATTAATTTATATATTTATGACCGTTCATAATATGTATACTTTATTAAAACGTTAGGTTAAAATATTCAAAATTAAATTATAATTATAATTTAAATTTAAATTACTTTTAATAATATAAATATATTATTTTTAATAATATAAATATATTATTATTAAAATTAGAACATAACTAATTATCATTAATAATATTAATTTAAACTTGATTTTTGCATTTCCTTATTTATTAGTCCTTGCCACCTCAAGGATTGGATCATTCACCTCGCGGTAAGTGCATTGACTTTGCATTATTTTATTGTTTTTTACAATTTTAACCAAAATTTCGGGAAAATGTTGACCATAAATTCAAAAAAAATATATTATATGGAAATTTTATTTCTAATTTTTTATTGTTTTAGTGAGATCTGATGGGACATAATTCCCCTGGTCGAGAACGTTTTATGTTTAGTATTTATTAGTCCCTGACAATTCGCTTTAAAAAAAAACGATTTTGTGAGTGGTCATTCCGTCGATGAGTGCTCTGACACTAACATTGTTATCCTACTGCTTTGCCCAATGATGCCAGAACTGAAACGATTTGTAATAACCGTGGTCAAAATTCGATGTAATAAATTTTATAAAGGCAAAATAATAACCAAGGTCACGGGACACGTATTCCAAGCTGAATGTTGGGCAAAACATCCCTGTGTGGGTGTTCATTTGGTTTATTGTGGCTAAGGAAATTTTGTCAAGGCAAAGGCAAGGGTTTTGAAAAGACAAAATGGCATTAATTAGCATTTTATTTACAAAAACAATGGAAATTAGGAGGAAAGGAAGGTGAAAGGTCATAGGTTGCATGTGAGGAGGAAATTGAAGGAAAATAATGGAAAAATGAAGAAAATAGAGACCTCATTAATAAAAAGGCTTATGAGGATCAGTTGGTTTTTTTTTTAGTTCAGTTTTGGAGTTCTCTCTCTCCCACTCTTGGACACCTAAAGCTTTCTTGGATCACTTTAGCATTGGATCAAGGAAAGCAAAAATGTCAAAGAGGAAGCAAACATCAAGCAAGGAAGAGTATGATCAAGCAACTACAACAAAAATCGATTTGCATGTTTGATTTCCTTGCTAGATTTGGCATGCATGGTACATGCATGTGTGTATTTGGTTCTCTTGTTGTCATTGGCATGGGTTTTTCCAGGTGTGATAGTGCTCTTCAGCCTTGCCTTTCCATTTCTAGATAACCATGGTGTGATGGGTTCTCTTTTATTTGGTTAAGCTGGATTTCTAGATGGTTTCAAAACTAAGTGAGGTGGTCTCTGAAAGAAAGAACACATGGCCTAGGAATCCCTAAACTGGACTGGGATTGTGGTAAAGGTAGATTTTATGTGCCTCGGTGGGCCTACGAATCTTTGAACAGTGAATGGCGGGATATACGGTAAATCCTAAAGGTGTGTACCCTCGATTGGGCCTAGGAATCCTTTGTCGATGAACAGTGGGATATACAATAAAGCCTAGAGGGTGGAATCTCGATTAGGCGTAGGAATCATCGATCATTGTATGGTGGGATATAGGGTAAAGCCTAGAGACTAGGAGATAGGCAAATTCTTCACGATGTAGCTGGAGAAATCGGGTGGCATCCATGCTTGTATAGGGCTTAATGATTTGGTGGGGATTGCGGTAAAATCTGAGGAAACCCCGTTTGGTTTGGTTTTGAGTCCCGCATTCATGCTTAGAATATGGCACGAGGGTGATTGGCTAAAAGAAGATTTGTTTCAGCCAATCTATGGTTGGGTGGTTCGTGTAAGTCCCATACCTGGTTTGGTTTTGCATTCATTAATAATAGTTTCATATCCTTGGTATTTCATGTGTAAATGTATTGGGTTATATGTGGATTTTATGATTGTTATATCCTTGTATTTCTATTGGTTATATGTTGGTTATGAGTATGTTTTATGACAGACTTCATGTATGGTCTCCATCATGTTTTGATTAGTTGTTGAAAGTACAATGTATACATGACCTAATAGATGATAATGCAGCTATTGTGATATGGAAACAATGCTTCTTTACGAATCTTAGATAAGTATGAGACCCCTATTCTCATATCTATTGTTTTGACTTGTAGAATGCATATTTGTGAGATGTTTAACGAAATGTCTGTCTTAGCTAGTAGGGGTCCAGTCAAGTAATTGATCAAATGTTTGCATTAGTACCTTTGTTCCAATGTTATTTATCATTTCTGAAAGTTTCATGAAGTGTTGACAGCGCCCTAAATCATGGCCCTGAAAAAGTGGCACAGAATTCGAGGTTGTTGGCTCAGAACTAGTTGAAAAAGTCCACAATGGTTGGCATGCCCTCATCATGGGAGTGGTTGGGGGTCCAAATCAGTGAAATGTCAAGTTGCCTCAGGGATTGATCACCAGAAAGGGTTGGTTGGATCCTGAAGGCTCAGTAGCATTTGTGGAAGGTCATATCGAGTTGGTCTGTTGGTTCCACTTCCTTGACTATTCATGGGGAGTTGAATCACATCTTAGTAGCCTCTTGTCATATGTTTACCCCAGCAGACCAGTTAACTTGGGTAAATGTGGGAGGAGGGTGCTACAGAGTGGTATAAGAGCATGGTTCACACCTTGGACTGGATGGACGGTGTGTTGGTCATGCATTCATGTTGGTTGCATATATGTGTTATTTTTGCTTGTGGTCTATGTGCTTGTTGTGTATGCATGTGGTGGTCATGGTTGCAGTGGTGTCGCCATGTGAAAGTGGATGTTGTATTGTTGGATGTGGTCGTTGTGAGTGTATGCCGTTTATGAATTGGTTATGCATGTCAGTGCTTATATATTGTTATGCATACATTGATATGGTTGTATTTGTCATGCATGAAGTCATGGTATGTGGTTGGTATGATCACGCATTGATAATTGGATAGTGGTTAAATTGGTGTTATATGTTAATGTGAGTATAATTATACATGTATCGTGCTAATATGATTGATCTTGTAGATGAGATATCCTCTCCTGAACTATAATGAGGTATGTTGATTATGTTATGTTTTTGTTTTAAATGACATGGTGTACTTGCAGGAAAGAGATCAAAGATGACTAGCAACATGGTAGACTACAATTCATGAGATTCTCCTTATGGGTCAGATGAGCAGCATGGTTTTGGGCATTCTTCAGACTTAGCAGACATATTGAGAAGCTTGAAGGCGGAAACAAGAAGTTGCAAGGCAAATAATGACAGGATCATTCAGGAACAAGAGAAACACGCAGAAGTCGATGCAGTAATCCTTCAAAGTTTGTCAAAATTGCATAGACAAGGACCACTTCGGATCATCCATGGGTAGGAGGACAAAACAAATGGGGCATATGGCAATAGATCTCATGGTGGGCACAGGTCGGATAGAGATGACACGATCCAAGATGGCGGGTTCTTGGACACTCCAGATAGGAGAGGTGATGGACACAGGTTCTATTCTAGTTTTGGTTCTGATAAGCACTATGATCGTCATCATTATCATCCTTATGGGAGGAGTGACAGGGGATATTTGCCATATGAGTTCAAGAAAGCGAAACCACTTACATTTGATGGAGATTTGAAGAAGTTGGAGGATGCATAAAAATGGCTACTTGGGATGATTTTTTTTTTGAGTTGCATGAATACACAGAGAATATGGAGGCCATAATAGCTATCTTCAGCCTGAAAGGGAAAGCAGACATCTAGTGGGAAGATGTGAAGTGGGTTAGAGACATGAGGACAGAGGAGTTGAGTTGGCATGAATTCAAAAGACTCTTCAAGAATAAGTACTTGTGAGAGCGGTACTATGACAACAAAGCCAAGGAATTATATGAGCTAAATATGCGATCGATGACAAATGAGGAGTATATGACCAAGTTCTTGGAGTTATTGAGGTATGTATTGTATCTTAAGGATGAGAAGGCTAAAGTTCATATATTTATTAGTGGATTGCCATTAGTATTTAGAGATCGAATTGAGTATGACGAGCCTCAATCGCTTGAGGAAGTTATTGGGAAATTGAAGCATTGTTATGAGCAAACAAAGCGCAAGACAAAATCTCAGAAAGGTTGGAAAGGGAAATATAAAGCTAAAAGTAGATAGCATCCGAAAAGAACAAGGCCTCAGGATGCAGGTGAGAAAGAAAATGTTGCACCTTAAAGAAGTTTCATGGGTCACGACATAGAGGGCAACAAAATAAAGGTGATCGTACAGGATGGTTGCAGTGTTGGACATGTGGTAAGGAGCATTTTAAGAGGGATTTTCTGCAAAATCAGGGTGGCAGGCCTCAGATTACAGTGCACAGGAAGCGCAGGCAGTTGGGGATGTTGGGTAGAGCATTCCATAGATTTATGTAGCGCTGGCTAACAAGCAGGCAGATCACCAAGCAACTATTATTGAGATGGACAGTAAGGTTTGTGATCAAGTTGTTTCTATTTTGATTGACCCTGGATCTAATTATAGTTATGTTAGTCCTAACCTGGTGGATAAGTGTTGTTTGAGTAAAGAAGTGCATGCGTAATCTTGGTTAGTGTAGTTGGCTACGAGTACAAGGAAGAGAGTGTATCACTAGATAAGAGCTTGTGTATTCGAGTTGAATGTTATGCCTACCTCAACACATTTGAATATATTATCGTTGGGATCAAATATTATGCTTTTGGGTATGGATTGGTTGTATCTTCATAGGACCAAAGTGGATTGTTATGACAAAATCATTAAGTGTTTGGATGACAATGGAGAACAGAGAATCTTGTAGGGTAAGAAGAAGGCAACGTCAATTAGAATGGTGACAGTTATGTAGGCAAAGTGCAGTCGTAGAAAAGGGTGTATGTTATTTGTAGTGCATATTCATAGTGATAAAGGTAAGGATGTCGAGGATGTGGAAGTTTTGAGCAGGTACATGACCTTGTAGTCATTTCAGGATGTGTTTCCATCAGAGTTTTCAGAGTTACCACCTCACAGAGAAGTGGACTTTTCCATTGAGTCGGTACCAAGGGAAACACCATCATCGAAGGCACCATATAGGATTAGCACTCCAGAGTTAGTGTAGTTGAAGTTACAATTGAAGGAAATGCTTGAAAGGGATACATTAGGCCAAGTGTATCACCATGGGGTGCACCGGTATTGTTTGTGAAGAAGGATGGTACTCTCGAGCTATGCATTGATTACAAACAGTTGAACAAGGTGACCATCAAGAACAGGTATCTGTTTCCGAGGATTGATGACTTATTTGATCAGTTGAAGGGAGAAACAATGTTCTCGAAGATTGATCTGGGATCAGGATACCATCAGGTACACATTAAAGAACAGGACATTTCCAAGACAGTTTTCAGGACCAGGTATGGGAATTATGAATTTGTTGTAGTTCAATTTGGTTTGACTAATGCTCCAGCTACTTTGATGCGCTTGATGAATAGTGTGTTTCCTCTTTATCTGGACAAGTTTTTTATTGTATTCATTGATGACATCTTGATATATTCTAAAAAAGAGGAAGCACATGTCAAGCACTTAACAACAGTGTTGAGATTACTAAGAGAGCATCAATTGTATTCCAAACTTAGCAAATGCAGTTTCTTTCAAACAAAGGTACATTAATTGGGGCATGTGGTCTCCAAGGAAGGAATAACAGTGGATCCAAAGAAGATAAGAGCTATCATGGAGTGGGGAGCTCCTAGAAATGTGGAGGTAAGGTCATTCATGGGGTTAGCAGGTTATTATAGGAGATTCATCAGGAACCTCTCTCGCATTGCATATCTTATTACGTCACTACATAGACAAGGTAAGAAATTTCGATGGACGAAGGAATGTGCAACCAGTTTTGAGCAATTGAAGCAGTTGTTAATAAATGCTCCAATGTCAAATATTGCAGATTTAGATAAAGAATTTGTAATGTGCACAGATGCTTGCAAGGGAGGACTTGGTGGAGTCCTTATGTAGGAAAGACAGGTACTATGCTATGAGTCACATAAACTGAATGAGCATGAGTAGAATTATCCAACACATGATCTTGAGTTGGCAGTAATCATCCATGCTTTGAAGATGTGGAGGCACTATCTTCTTGGCAAGCGATTCATCTTGATGAGTGATCACAATGGATTGAGGTATCTATTTGACCAACTGAATCTAAATGTCAGACAAGCTAGATGGTTGGTCATGATTAGTGAGCTTGACTTTGAGATCAGGTACATCAAGGGTAAGGAGAACAGGGTTGCAAATGCTCTTAGCAGGAAAGTATAAGTGAATCACATAGCAACTATGAGTTATTATGGGATAGACTTACAGGATCAGATCTTACAGACATGACAACATGATGGCAGGTACATGGAGCTTATGCACAGGGTACAGGTGGTTAGGATGTGGACTATTGTCTTACAACAAATGGTTTGGTCAGATTTAAGAATAGGATATATGTGCCAAACAATAATGAGCTCAAGAAAGCTATCTTGCGAGAGTTTAATGCAAAATCGTATTCATGTCACCCAGGATACTAGAAGACATTGACAATAGTGAAGCAGTTTTATCATTGGCCGAATCTGAAAAAGGACGTGGAAAAGTTTGTGGCTAGATGTTTGGACTGTCAGTAGGTAAAAGCAGAATGTAAGCATCCAGGTGGACTACTATAGCCGATTTTGATTCTAGAGTGGAAGTGGGAGGTCATTTCCATGGATTTCATTATAATTTTATCAAGGACATCTAGACAACATAATTTCATCATGGTTGTAAGCATCCAAGTGGACTACTATAGCCAATTTTGATTCTAGAGTGGAAGTGGGAGGTCATTTCCATGGATTTCATTATAAGTTTATCAAGGACATCTAGACAACATAATTTCATCATGGTTGTGGTGAACATGTTGACAAAGGTAGCGCACTTCATTCCAGTGAAGTCTATGTATTCAGCTAGTGATGTGGCGCAAGTATTCATCAGAGATGTAGTGAGGATGCATGGTGTACCGAAGAAGATTTTGTTAGACAAGGATGCCAAGTTCACTTCTAGATTCTAGAAAGAGTTATTTGCTGATTTGGGTACAAAGTTGGTCTTCAACACAACTTATCATCCGCATATAGATGGACAGACAAAAAGGGTCAACATGATATTGGAGGACATGTTGAGGATGTATGTGATGCATCAGCAGAGGAGATAGGAGGAGTACCTTCTGTTGGTTGAGTTTTCATATAACAATGGGTATCAGGAGCCACTGAGAATGAGTCTATTTAAGGCACTATCTAGGCGGATTTGTAATACTCCCATCAGTTGGAGTGATCCAATGAACAAGGCATTGATTGGACTGAACATGTTGGCAGAGATGGAAAAGGAAATGCAAGTTATCAAGAAGAATATGAAAGCAACACAAGACAAGCAAAAAATTTATGCAGATTGGAACAGGTTGCTTCAGGAGTTTCAGGTTGGGGAACGGGTGTATTTGCACATCAAACCGAATAAGAGCTCCTCGATGATTGGATCATGTGCCAAGATGACACCTTATTTTTGTGGGCCTTTCAAGATTCGTGAGAGGATTGGACCAATAGCCTACCGAATTGTTTTCCATGTGTCATTGCTTAAGAAGTATGTTAAATATGTTGATCATGTGATTTACTAGTCTGTATTGCAGGTGGAGCCAGATGGAGAATTCCAAATCAATAATTCCATTCGAAACCTTAGTGTATATTGTAGAAAAAGATGCTCATGCTCCTGAACCGAAAAATTAAGTAGGTTAAAGTGTAGTGGAAGCACTTTGGGCCTAATGAAGCTACATGGGAGATGGTGGATCAGATCTGGGCTACATATCCTTCTCTATTCGTTGGTTGAAGAAATGTTTTTTGGTATATGTTTTGGTGTGATGTTTTTGGTATATGTACATATGTATATGGATGTAAATACCGCCATGAGTTGTGTTATAAAGCTCCAATAAGTGGTATGAGTGTCATGTTGTTATGTGTTATGAGTCATGTCGGTTTTCTTCTCAACAGGTTTATCATTGTAAATGCTACATCGAACTAAGTTATAAAGCTCCATGGGTAGTATGTTTTGATTTCAGCAGTCTTGTTGGTTGTAGGTGACATTGAACACCGGGGATGGTGTTCCCCCAAGGGGGAGGGTTCTGTAATAGTGCTGGTCAAAATTCCATGTAATAAAGTTAATAAAGGCAAAATTGTAACAGACCCATGTTAAAAGTTCATGTAATAAAAGTTAATAAAGGGAAAATAAGACTAAGGTTATGGGACATGTATTCCAAGCTGAATGTTGGGCAAAATATCCTAGTGGGCATCATTTGATGTGTTTATGGCTAAGGGAATTTGGAAAAGGCAATGGAAAAGGCTTTGGAAAGGCAAAGTGGCATTATTTGGCATTTATTTGTGAAAATAATCGAAATTAGGAGAAAAGGGAGGTGAAGGGACACATGTTGCATGTGCGAAGGAAAATGAAGGAAGATAAGGGAAAATTGAAGAAAATAAAGGCCTCATTAATAAAAAGACATCAAAGCATTAATTGGTAGCCTTTTGTCAGTTCATTCTTAGAATTAGTCTCAGAGAGGATAAGAGCACCAAGAGGAGAAGGAGATCAAGCAAGCAAAGGAAGGACAAGGAAAGCAAAGATCAAGCAAGGAAAAGTTGGATCAAGCAACTTCAACAGGAATACTTGCAGGTAACAAGTTAGACGTATGATTTCCTAGCTAGTTTTGACATGCATGGTATGTGCATGTTGGTATTTGGTTCTCTTGTTATCATTGGCATGGGTTTTGTTGGTTTCGATAGTGGATTTTAGCCTAACCTTACCAATTTCGAATAGCCATGGTGTGATGGGATTCTTTATCAGTTTGAGCTTTGCATTGTCAGATGGGTTCGGAATCCGGGGTGAGGTGGTCCCAGGAAAATTACCAAAGGCCTAGGAATTGCTTGACCGATAATGGCAGGATACACAATAAAGCCTGAGGGTGGAGACGGGAAAATTCCTCAAGGATGGTGAAGGAATATGGAGGCATCCAGCTTGGTTTGGTTATGTGATCTCGACACCAGTTTGGGTGAGATCACAACATGGTGAGGGTGGAGGTGGTTTAACCTTTGGATTCCCTTGATTGATTATGGATTGGTTTTTCCCATGAGATCCCACATTCATGCTCGGAATATGGCACGGGGGTGATTGGCTGAAAGAAATATCTAGTTCAACCAATATATGGTCAGGTGGTTCGTGGAAGTCCCGAACCTTATTGGCTTTTGCTTATGTTATGTTTAATAAGAGCTAAGTTTCTCTTGCTTTTATGAGTAAATGTATTGGTTATTATGTGGCTTTAATGGTTGTTCTTTCATTGTTATTATGTTGGGTGTGTGTTGGTTATAAGTATGGTTATATGACAGATCTAATTATGGATCTTATCAAGTTTTCATTAATGAATGTCAGGTTAATGAATGCATGACCTAATTGGTATTATCGCAGCTATTCTGAGAAGGAATTAGTCCATCTTGGTAAACCTCAAATAATTTTTCAGTCCCTTATGTTCAAACTTTCATACCCGTAGGTTGCATATCGACCAAGTGTTTGATAGAATGTCAGTCCTAGTTGGGGATGGTAAGGTCAAGTCCTGATTCTAGTTCTTGGTTTACAAGAATTATCTTTATTTTTGTTATGAGTTTTGAAAGCTTCATAGAGTTATGGGCAAAGGTTAGACCCTAGCCCTGCAAAATAACCTTAAATTTCGCAGTTGTTGGCATAGCACTGGCAGAACAAGGATACAGTCGCACTTAGGCAGACTCATGGGAGTGACTTGGGAATCTTAGTAGCTTGGAGGGCTTGGCAAGGAAGCAACCGGTGCTCTAGTTCAACAAAAAGGTGAGTTGTCTCAATGAGAGAGGTCCAAGAAGGGTGGGTCAACCCTTTGGGGCCTTGTGGCATCAGGAAGAGGTCAGTAAGGTCTAGTTGTGTTGACTCCATTTCCTTAAGGTCATCTAGGAGGTTGAGTCTTATCATAGTAGCCCCTCGGCTCATATTTACCTCAGGTAAGCCAGTGAAAGTGGGTAGATATGAGAGGAGGTGTGTTACAGGGTGGTATCAGAGCATGGTTCAACACTTGGACTAGATGGGCTAGATGCATGTTGTTATGCATGAATTTTCATGGTTAAGGTGGTCATGCATGAGGTCATTGCATGATATTTATGTCATTATATTGTTATTGGTATGTTATGATGTTGATGTGTTGACCGAGCTAGAGCAGGAGATGCAAATCATCAGCAAGGTTGCAGCATTAGACTTTGAGGTAAGAGAAGATCGTCATACAAGTATTGTATGTTTGGCATTCAGGTATGTTGGTTAATGATTTTTATAAGCATTAGGGTTGTGTACATGTCTATCAGTCTATGGTTGTTTCGGTTACATGTATGATAGATGTTAGTTAATTAGTGTGATCATATGTACCTATGTCGGTTAGTCATGAAGGATAGTAACTTGTTGTTATATGCATTGTGGTCGTATTCATGATGGTTATGGTCATTGTACGTAGGATCTTGATGTTATATGTATCACACTAATTTGAATTGTCTTGTGCAGAGGGTTAGGGTTATGACATCCAAGTATGATTCGATATGCTTGTGATGTTGTTTCATAATAATCTAGATTGATTGTGCATATGTGATTGTTATGCATGAATGACAATTGTTTATGATTTTATGATGTGAACATGTTAGCTAGTTACTATTATGGATATCATGACCTTAATTATGTTTGGGTTGATATGTTGTGAAGTTATATCGTGCTAATCTAGATTGATTGTGCAGACAAGATAGCCTCCCCTGAGATACATTGAGGTATGAGTTTGATTATGTCGTCTATTTGGTGTTTGAGTGTTTGATTATGTCACCTATTTGGTATGAGTTTGCTTATGTCGTCTACTTGGTGCTTGAATAATTGATTATATCATCTATTTGGTGTTTGAGTGTTTGGTGTCTATTTGTCATCTATCTGTTGGTTGAATGGTTAGCTAGTTGCATGATATGAGTTTGTATCTATAAAATTGCTAATGATCTTCTTTGAGATGTTTGGACTAACACATATATGTTGAGAACAACTGATATGTACTTGAGTGTAAGTAGGTGATAGTTTTTGCATTATGTATTATGAATGATGAATGTGAGGTGATTGTTGATTATGACATGGTTGTTAGACTTGGTAAAGATTGATTTCAAATTAGTAGATATGATCCCTTGATCTTTGGAACATGTGTCTAACATGTGTGTTCAGTTACAAGGCAATGTGCTTAGCACAACAAGGTTAGATAATTGGTATATTGTTATATTTATTTATGCGCTGACAATTATGTGTTTATGACAGTATGATACAAGGAATTACGAGGCAAAGAGACTACCATGAAATCTTAGAGAAGGCTCATGTGGAGCTTTCCTTCGGAAGTATTAGGAATCCATGGGGATTGATTCATGGTGCTTGTTTCTAGTCTTGTGCTTTTGGTCTTTTGTGATTGGTTGTGCTTGATTATGACTTTGTTTATGTCTAGTGTATGGTCACACCACTTTTTTGGTGGTGTCGTATTGCTATTGGTTTTCATGGGTTTCTTCTTGGTTGCTTTTGGTTCTTGCCTTTTATGTTTTGAGGGTCTTGGGGATTGGTTGGGGAAAGAGGAAAGTTAGTGGAGTTGGGGGAGAGATGATTGAAGTACAACAAGTAATATAAGACCTAGATGAAGCTCAATGCATGTATAAGGGTAGTTGAAGTCAAGAGTATGACAATCGGTTGGATTGGTACGATCCATTGGGGTAAATGGATGGTGGCGAGAGAGTAATGAGAAAGGTAACAAGGAAGGTAAGGTAAATGGATTTGAGTTGTCAAATGCATTGCCTATGTTGGGAACTATTGTTCTCAATGTTGTGCGTATGTATGTATGTCATTGTCTGACAAGGTCGTCAAGGATCATGATTGCTTTATTCTAATGATTATATATATATATATATATATATATATATATATATATATATATATGTATGTATGTATGTATGTATGTATGTATGTATGTATGTATGTATGCCATTTTTCTAACAGGTTCATCAGAGATCATGATTGTTTTATGTTGATGTTTATATGTGTATATATATGTATGTATGTCATTGTCTGACAGGGTCATTAAGGATCATTCTTGTGGAGGAATGATTGTTTATGCAGGTGAATGGCATGAAGAAGTTCCTGGAATCAAGTGGACATAGTAGCCCGAACAAATATATGAGGTTAGTATCATGTGGATATGAATTTGATATTATGTGTTTATACTATCCCTATGTCTATGTTATAGCAAGTAATGTTGAGGGAAACATTGGCAGAATGAAAGTAGCATGATATGCGACATGATTGGGGCAAGCATGGATAGTGGAAACACACTAGAAGTAAGGTTTCTTAGTAGAGACAATGTGGTTTATGGATGTGCAATACTACTATTGTGTATATGTTGTACATGATGTACCTATGGTGTTGTGTGCATATTGCATATATAGTGTTGTGTGCGTGTTGCATATGCGGTACTATGTACGTATAGTGTTGCGTGCATGTTGCATATATGGTATTGTGTACATATGGTGTTGTGTACGTGTTGTACCTATGGTGTTGTGTATGTGTTGTATATGTGGTGTTATGTACATATGGTGTTGTGTGCATGTTGTATATGTAATGTTATGTACATATGGTGTCGTGGGCATGTTGGATATATGGTGTTTTGTACATATGGTGTCGTGGGCATGTTGGATATGCAGTGTTGTGTATATATGGTGTCATGGGCATGTGGATATGTAGTGCTATGTACATATGGTGTTGTGTACATGTTGTACATGTGGCACTGTGAGCATTTGGTGCTACGCACACGTTGTGCAAGTGGTGTTGTGTACACATTGTGTAGGTGGCATTGTGTACATGTAGTATTTTGCACGTGTCATACATGTTTTGTTGTGTATATTTGGTATGGTGCTACGATATTGCGCAGTTGTTGTATCGCAACATGTGTATTCATGGTATTGTACGACAGGTACATATATGTATTGTGTTGTACACCAGGTGTAGGTGTATGTGTTGTGTTGTACACTGGGTGTAGGTGTATGTGTCCTCTTGTGCACTGCGTATAGGTGTATGTGTGGTATTGTACACTGGGTGTAGGTGTATGTGTTGTGTTGTACACCAGGTGTAAGTGTATATGTCGTGTTATACATTGGGTGTAGGTGTATGTGTTGTGTCGCATATTATGTATGTGTATATGTTGTACAGTGTGCTAGGATAGACATGTATGGTATTGTCTGACCCTTGTTGTTGCTATTAAGGGTTGAGGCAATTTAGTCTCTGGATGCCCTTATTGATTATTATTGAGGGTTGAGGTGGTTTAGTCTTGAGATGCCCTTGTTGCTATTGAGGGTTGAGGTGGTCAGTCTCAAGATACCCTTGTTGCTAATATTGAGGGAGGAGGTAGTTTAGTCTCTAGATTCCCTTGTTGCTTAAAGAGAAGGCACTAGGTGCTTATCAGGTTTGGCAACCGATTCAGTGTGTGTACGGAAAGGATAAAGAACAAAGTCAGAAGCAAAATAATCATTTGAAAGATAAGTATCAGTATTTTATTTCAGTTTTATATTTTCATGCGATCTATGAATTTGATTTATGATGGTTGTGTTTTGAGCTAACCAAATGTGATATATTTATACATGATGATTTGATCAAACAACTAGTTTGACTTACTATGACAGGAAGTAAACATAATTGCAAGTGTACCTTATTGATGGGCTACCAATGATGTATGAATTGAATTAGTTTTGTCTAATGGAAATTATGTGCTTGGTACCGGAAAGCATGGAAATGCACAGTTGGGTGGTTGTATCTGATTTCAAGGATTAGCAGCAGAGGAAAGAGGAATTGGAACAGGAAACAGTGTGCTGGTAAAGTATTCAAGAGCAGGGCCATTGTGGGACACTAGTACCCAATAGTGTTCATTGATTTCCATGAGCATGCTATGACTGGTATGATGGTTTTGAGGTAGGTATATGCCTTGTTTGTTTGACCTTCTAATGCAAGGAAGCCTTTCCAAGTGATGGATCGCTTGAGAAAGGGGATGTCGGGGACACTTGGAAGGTGAGTGACTACACAGAAGGGGGTTACTGGATTTCCAGAGGGACTGTGTAGAAGAGAAGGGAAGACTAAGGGATGGATTTGTTTTGGTCATTAGCATTTCTAGATGGAATCTGATGCACATTGGTAGTGTGCCCTGGAATAATGAGCCGATAATTGTTCACTGAGAAGACAAGGGGCGCAAGATTGTAGTGCTGGACATTAGATGTAGGTTTGACTTTGGAATTAAACTTTGTACTTCCTAGGAAGGAGGTGAATCCTATTATTACTTTGAGGGTGGAGGTGTGAGCCTCTGGAATCCCTTGTTGCGGATGCAGGCATTGTATCTTTGTATTTGTCGATTGGGAAAATGTGCATATGTGTATATTATTGTAAATACTGTATCGAGTTGGATTTATAAAGCTCCATAGATAGTATGGCTATTTTCTAGATGAAGGAAATGTGCATGAGTGTATATATGGTTGTTATTGTAAATACCATAATGAGTTGTTTTATAAAGCTCCAGTAAGTGGTATGTTGCTTTGCTTTTCAGTAGGTTATTCATTATAAATACTGCAACGAGCTAAGTCATAAAACTCCATGGGCAGTATGTTTTTCTTTTCAACGGTCTTGCTGGTTGTAGGTGTCATAGAACACCAAGGACGGTTTTCCCATAAAGGGGAGGGTTCTATAACAGAGTCAGGTTAAATTTCATGTAATAAAAGTTAATAAAGGAAAAATAAGACCATGGTCATGGGACACGTATTCCAAGTTGAATGTTGGCAAAATATCCTAGTGGGCATCACTTGATGTGTTTATGGCTAAGGGAAATTGGAAAAGGCAATGATGGAGGCTTTGGAAAGGAAAAGCGGCATTATTTAGCATTTATTTATGACAATAATGGAAATTAGGAAAAAAGGAAGGTGAAGGGTCACAGGTTGCACGTGAGGAGGAAAATGAAGGAAAATAAGGGAAAATTGAAGAAAATAGAGGCCTAATTAATAAAAAGACAACAAAGCATCAGTTGGTAGCCTTTTGTTAGTTCATTCTTACAATTAGCCTCAGAGAGGAGAAGAGCGCCAAGAGGAGAAGGAGGTCAAGCAAGCAAAGGAAGGACAAGGAAATCAAAGGAAAGCAAAGATCAAGCAAGGAAAAGTTGGATGAAGTAGCTTCATTAGGAATACTTTCAGGTAACAGGTTGCATGTATGATTTCCTAGTTGGTTTTGACATGCATGGTCTGTGCATGTTGGTATTTGGTTCTCTTTCTTTCATTGGCATGGGTTTTGTCAGGTTTCGACAATGGATTTTAGCTTAGCCTTGCCATTTCCAGATAGCCATTGTGTGATGGGATTCTTTATCGGTTTGAGCTTTGGATTGCAGGATGGTTTCAGAATCTTGGGTGAGGTGGTCTCAGGAAAATTCCCAAGGGCATAGGAATCCCTTGACCAATAATGGCGGGATACATGATAAAGCCTAAGGGTGGAGACGGGAAAATTCATTAAGGATGGTGAAGGAATCTAGAGGAATCCAAGCTTGGTTTGGTTTTGATCTCGGCACCGGTTTAGGTGAGATCATGGTATGGTGAGGGTGGAGGTGGTTTAACTTATGGATTCCCTTGGTTGTTTATGGATTCATTTATCCCATGAGATCCCACATCCATGCTTGGAATATGGCACGGGGGTGATTGGCTGAAAGAAAGATCCCCAATCTATGGTCGGGTGGTTCGTGGAAGTCCCGAACCTTGTTGGTTTTGCCTATGTTTAATAAGAACTAAGTTTCTCTTGATTTGATGAGTAAATGTAATGGTTATTATGTGGATTTAATGGTTGTCATTTCATTGTTATTATGTTGGTTATGCATTGGTTATAAGCATGGTTATATGACATATCTAAGTATGGCTCTTATCACATTTTCATTAATGAATGTCTAGTTAATGAATGCATGGCCTAATTGGTATTATGGCAACTATTGTGAGAAGGCATTAGTCCATCTTGGTAAACCTCAAATAAGTTTTCAGTCCCTTATGTTCAAACTTGCATTCATGACCTATAGGTTGCATATCTACCAAGTGTTTGACATAATGTCAGTCTCGGTTGGGGATGGTTAGGTCAATTCCTGGCTCCAATTCTTGGTTTACAATCATTGTCTTCATGTTTGTTATGAGTTTTGAAAGTTTCATGGAGTTCTAAGCAGAGCTTAAGCCCCAACCCCGGAAAATAACATCAAATCTCATAGTCGCTGGCATAACACTGGCAGAAAAAGGCTACAGTCACACTTAGGTAGTCTCATGGGAGTGATTGGGGAAACTTAGTCACTTGGAGGGCTTGGCAAGGGAGTTACTAGGGCTCCAGTTCAGCAAAAATGTGAGTTGTCTCAAGGACATAGGTCCAGGAAGGATGGTTCAGCCCATGCGGGCCCTATGGCATCAGGAAGAGGTCAATAAGGTCTAGTTGTGTCGACTCCATTTCTTTAAGGTAATCTAGGAGGTTGAGTTTTATCATAGTAGCCCCTCGACTCATGTTTACTCTAGGCAAGCTGGTGAAAGTGGATAGATATGAGAGGAGGTGTGTTACAAAAATAATAACCAAGGTCATGGGACACATATTCCAAGTTGAATGTTGGGTAAAAAACCCCAATGTGGGTGTTCATTTGGTTTATTATGGCTAAGGAAATTGGCAAAGGCAAAGACAAAGTGGCATTAATTGGCATTTTATTTATGAAAATAATGGAAAATAGGAGAAAAGGAAGGTGAAAGGTCACAGGTTTCATGTGAGGAGGAAATTGAAGGAAAAATGGAAAATTGAAGAAAATCGAGGCCTCGTTAATAAAAAGGCTTCTAAGAATCTATCGGTACTTTTTTTTTTTTAGCTCTCTCTCTATTTTCTCTCTCTCTCACACTCTTGGGCACTTAAAGTTTTATTGGAGAACTCTAACATTAGATCAAGGAAAGAAAAAAAGGCAAAGAGGAAGCAAAGATCAAGTAAGGAAGAGCAGGATCAAGTAGCTACATCGAGATTATTTGCAGGTATCGATTTTCATGTGCGATTTCCTTGCTATATTTGGCATGCATGGTACATGCATGTGTTTATTTGGTTCTCTTGTTGTCATTGGCATGAGTTTTTCTAGGTGTGACAATGTTCTTCAACCTTACCTTGCCATTTATCGATAACCATGGTGTGATGTGTTACCTTTTATTTGGTTAAGCTGGATTGCGAGATGGTTTTGAAACTAAGTGAGGTGGTCTCTGAAAGATATACAACATGGCTTAGGAATTCCTAAACCTGACTGGGATTGTAGTAAATCCAGATTTTGTGTGCCTCAGTGGGCCTAGGAATCCTCGACCGGTGAATGGCGGTAAATATGGTAAAGCCTAGAGGTGTGTGCCCTCAATCAAGCCTAGGAATCCTTGGGTGGTGAATGGCAAGATACATAGTAAATTTTGGAGGGTGAAGTCTTGATTAGGCATAGGAATCCTTGATCGTTGTATTGCGGGATATATGGTAAAGGCTAGAGGTTAGGAGACAGGAAAATTCCTTATGGTGTAGGTGGAGAAATCTGATGGCATCCATGCTTGTTTAGGGCCTAATGATTCGGTGGGGATTGTGATAAAGCATGAGGAAACCTGGTTTGGTTGGTTTTGACTCCCACATTCATGCTTGGAATATGACACAAGGGTGATTGGTTGAAAGAAAGATTTGGTTCAGCCAATCTATGGTCGGGTGGTTCGTGGAAGTCCCATACTTGGTTGGCTTTTTGCATTCATTAATAATAATTTCATCTCCTTGGTATTTCATGTCTAAATGAACTGGCTTATATGTGGATTTTATGGTTGTTATATCCTTGTATTTATGTTGGTTACATGTTTGTTATGAGTACGTTTTAAGACAAACTTCATGTATGGTTTCCATCATGTTTTGATTAGTGGTTTAAAGTACAATGTATACATGACCTAATAGATGATAATGCAACTATTTTGATATGGAAACAATGCTTCTTTACAAATCTCATATAAGTATGAGACCCCTATGCTCATATATGTTGTTATGACTTGTAGAATGCATATTTGTGACATGTTTGACGAAATGTTTGCCATGGCTAGAAGGGGTCCAATCAAGTAATTGATCAAGTGTTTGCATTAGTACCTGTGTTCCATTGTTATTCATCATTTTTGAAAGTTTCATGAAGTTATGGGGAGTGGCCTGAGCCTTGGCCCTAAAAAAGTGGCACAAAATCTGGGGTCGCTTGCTCAGAACTAGCTAAAAAAGTGCATAGTCGTTGGCATGTCCTTACTCTGGGAGTGACTGGAAGGAATCATTCGCATGCATGGCTTGTCATGGTAGTGGTTGGGGGTCAAGATAAATGAAATGTCAAGTTACCTCAGGGGTTGATAACCTGGAAGGGTTAGTTGGCTCCTGAAGGTTCTATAGCATGCGTGGAAGGTCAGATTGGGTTGGTTTGTCGGTTCCACTTCCTTAACTATACATGGGGAGTTGAATCACATCATAGTAGCCTCTCGTCACATGTTTATCCCAGAGGATCAGTTAACTTGGGTAAATGTGGGAGGAGAGTGTTACACAGTTACATGTGCTTTACGTGGACCGGGGGTTGAACAAATCTCTGATTAATATTATTATGTTTCACTGTGAGAAGGAAGCTTCTTCCGCACAGTGAAATCTCCACAAAACGTTGATATCTAAGGTGTTGGAATAACAGACAAAACACTGGGGATTCCAAAGCATCATCTTTATGGCTTTTATTGGCTTCTCAAAATATTGGATGTTGTCATACATTGTTATGACCTTCACTACATTTGACAACACTTTGGAGCGACAGTTCGTTCCTTGTTTTCAATTGCAAGTTAATAATTTACTATAAATGACGAGTTGGCTTGGTTCGACTTCATTATGCCTATGTGTTATTTTGCAGGTTCAATGTGACTAGGTTCCAATTTGTGTTTCGACGTGCCTACATAATACATTGGCAGTTCACAATATGGTTGTGGAAGATTCACTTTGTTGCTCTTCTTCTTGTAGAAGTAATTGATGTATCCCTTGTACAATGTTATTCGATCTACTAGCCAGGCTCATATGCCACTGGAAAAGGGCCTTTTCACTATATTCCATTTGAATAATGCCAACCATGATTGAATTCCATGAAACCTAATGTCTTAAAAAAAAAATTAAAGGCAGCATGTGCACAGTTCAAATCATGGAATTTAACATTTTTGTTAACAAGCGCTTCCAAATCTACAAAGCCAAAAACAAAGTTCATGTGCACACTTCAAATCGCGACATTTAGCATCTATGTCGAGAATGATTTACAAAAGCAAAAGATAAGATCATAGCCAAAGTTTCCAAATTTTGCATTCAGCTTCGAAGTCACACATTCTTTAATAAATTAAGGGTTAGAAGGTTGTAGTTCTCTCTCTATGGCTTACATGATCTAAGACCATTCCTAACTAATCCCTTACCATAATATCTCTTCAAATGGGCGCTACTTAGATCAATTTTTTCCTTGATTACTTCGACCTTCGAGTTTGGACCCTACAATCTCCACTCTTCTAGACTTGATGTTCTCATTAACAACCTGCGTCAAGGCAAACTAAGGCTGCATACGTGGTTAGCGGGGTTGAAAAGCAAGGTGTAATTTAAGGCCACCATTACAGTCATAATAGAAGCACTTCTCTCTTAATGGCTTTTACGACATAAAGTTAACGTTCACAGAAGCCATTGAGAGAGAAGCAACTTATTTTATGTTTGTATTGTTGGGTGTGGAAGTGGTGTCAAAAAGGCAGGCTAGAGAGATCTCTCCCATTCTCTCTCTGATGGTAGAGTTTCCTTCTATTTGCATTTTTTTCACCACTGATCAACATTTGTGATGGATGTGCAGAGCTTTCACTATGTGGAGGAAGCACAAGGGATAGTGCCACCTCATATCAATTATGATAGAAGTTAGTCGCGGGGACCAAACACATACCTACCCATTTCACACCCTCCATAAGCTTCTTGATTAGCCCACTAACTCCTTAAAAAATACCACTCACTCGAAAGTGATACTGGCACTCCCTCCGACACTTGGACTCGAAATCAACCCAAACACACACACACACACATACCACAATGCACTCGCCACCCGAATATAATTATTTTGTGATTCAACCAAATGAAATGGGAACAAAATAACTAATGGTAAGTGTTGATATGCCCACCAATAATTTGTCGTTATTTTCCCAAAATTATCGTTGCTTTAAAAATACTTGTAGTTCCATACATATAACCATTGTGTGGAGGCATATGTGTGGAGGCTTTCATTGTGCAGAGGTGTATGTGTCGAGGCTTTCATTGTGCAGAGGTGTGGATTCTTACTCCACACCTCCACACAATGAGAGCCTCCGTAAAATGGTTATATGTGCAGAGGTGTGGTATTTTTATTTTCTGGAATGTCATTCTATAAAGCATGGTTAAAGCATATGCCAAATTGTACTGCAATATCATTGCACATCAATCCTGGGTGGCTCATCATATTACAAATCGCCATCATAGGCACATCAAACCAAACCATCAATTGGAACCTAGTCACATTGAACTTGCAAAATAAAACATGGTACTATGAAGATGAACCGGACCAACTCATCTTACCATAACTCATTACATTGTAACTCGTGAATGTGGGCACATTGAAACATAAAATTGAAACTAGGTATATCTAACTTGCAAAATCAAAAATCAAATTTTTAGCATGAAATCAAATTTTAGGAAACAAATCAAAATAATTTTTTTAAACTTGGTCATAGTGAAATCGAACCAACACAAACAAAAGGTAAACCTGGGCAAATTGAATGATTAAAATGCGGTTGAAATTTGAAGCACATGTAAATTGAAAATGTCAAGGCCAGGAGTAGAATTTGACACTGCGTGCAAACACTTTATGATTGAATATATTATTTCAATAAAAATCTATAAATAAAATATCATAAAGAAAAAAAGTAAGACCTTCTCCAAAATGGTTGTATGTTATGCTCTTAACCTGCAAAGTAATACCCAAACATAGAATTTGCGAAGAAAAGATACCGAGAACACAGGATATGCGAAGAAAATATACCCAGAGCACAGAATAGCAATGATTTTATTATTCAGAGAGAAATGTTCACAGGCCTCTTCGAGGGGGCAACCTCCAATAGAGCAGAGCTCGATTACAAAACAAGACACGATACTCCTCGCAGGGAGTCTCTATCCTTTATATATGACTCATACATGCAATACCACAGGCCAATACCGTGGGTTTTATTAATACCATCTATCTAATACTACCGCCCATTTGCAACTAACTGTGGTCCCGTCATTAATTGCGGGTTAACCACTTACAAATATTAATATGGGCTTTATTGACTCTTGACTATGACGTGATCCCATGACATAAATAAGGGGGTTAGGGTGGGACCCTAACATGCCCTCCCCCTTAAGACTAGCCTTGTCCTCAAGGCTGAAGCTGCGGAAACTGCTGAAGAATAGTGGCTGGTTCCCAAGTTGCATCTTCCGGAGAGGTGTCTTTCCATTTGACGAGGACCTCCTTAATCATGCGGCCGCGCAGATGCTTGTCTCGTGTGTCTAGAACCTGTTCAGGTTGAAGCCAGATTGACCCTTCTTCGTCCAATTCAGGTAGACTGGTTTGAACTCGGCAATTGTTCCCAATCACTTTCTTGAGGCACGATACATGGAAAACTGGGTGGATTTTTGCTGTAGGTGGCAAAGCCAACTTGTAAGCCACTTCTCCAATGCGCTGAAGTACTTGGTATGGTCCGTAGAATTTTGGAGAGAGCTTTTGACAACCCTTGTCTTTGAGTGATGTTTGCTTATATGGTTGCAGCCTCAAAAAGACCTGATCCCCTTCTTCAAATTGGCGCTCTGAGCGATGTTGGTCAGCCTGTTGCTTCATACGGTTCTGAGCTTGATGAAGATTCTCGCGCAGATGGGCAAGCATGGTTGCGCGATGTTGTAGGAGTTGATCCACGGCTTGTACTTTGGAGCACCCCGTGAGATAAGAAGTAGGGGAAGGCGGAAGTTGTCCATAGACTGCTTCATAGGGAGTCATTTTGGTGGTGGCATGATAGTTGGTGTTATACCACCATTCCGCCAGAGGTAACCACTGTACCCAAAGGTGTTGCTTTTCTGAAGTGAAACACCTAAGGTAGGTTTCTAGACATTTGTTGACGGCTTCGGTTTGACCATCTGTTTGCGGATGATATGAAGTACTGAGTTTGAGTTGAGTGCCTTGTATTCTGAAGAGCTCCTACCAAAAATTACTGGTGAAGATTGGGTCGCGGTCGGACACAATAGAAGTGGGCATGCCATGCAATTTGAAGATCTGATCCATGAAAGTTTGAGCAACCAAAGTTGGTGTAAATGGTTGGGGTAGGGCGCAGAAATGAGCATACTTCGACAGTCGGTCCACAACCACCATGATGACTGAATTGTTCCCAGACTTTGGAAGACCTGTAATGAAATCCATGGAGACCTCCGTCCAAATTGACGCCGGAATGGGCAATGGTTGTAATGTGCCTGGTGTGTTGACTGTTTCCCCTTTGTGGCGTTGACAGACGTCACATTCTGCTACGAAAGTAAGGATGTCCTGTTTCATGCCGGCCCAAAAAAATGATCTTCTGGTGCGAGCATACGTCTTCTGAAAGCCCGAATGTCCTGCAATGGGAGATGAGTGCAATTCTGCCAAAATGCGACTTTTGAGGGTGGATGTTGGTGATATTACGACTCTGTCCTTGTAGCGAAGAATATCATTCTGCCACGAGTAGCCCTTGCTGGAATTAGGATCTACCTGCAATTGAGAAATGAGTTGGGAGAGCCCGGGATGTGAAAACCATTCCCTGCGAGCCTCTTCAATCCAGTCTGGAATGGGGAGGGAAATTGCGAGCAGAGTACTTTCCTCCTCAAATTGGCGCGACAATGCATCTGCTACCCTGTTGTCTTTCCCTTTCTTGTAAATGATCTCATAATCATATCCCAGCATTTTGGCTAACCATTTATTTTGTTGTGGGGAAGATAGCCGTTGCTCCAAAAAATATTTAAGACTCTGATGATCTGTGCGGATTTGGAAACGTCGCCCCAACAAGTAAGGTCACCAGGTCTCGACTGCATGCAAGATGGCCATCATTTCCTTCTCGTAGGTAGATTGGCCCAGATTCCTCCCACTTAGTTGTTGGCTGGTGAAGGCCAATGGTCGCCCTTCCTGCATTAAGACCGCTCCAATACGTGTTCCCGAAGCATCACATTCAATGACAAATGATTTGGTGAAGTCCGGTAGTGCTAAGACGGGAGTGGAACACATGGCGGTTTTGAGAGCGGTAAATGCCTGTTGTGCTTCCTCGTTCCAGAAGAAGGAATTTTTCTTTAGGAGTTGCATTAGGGGCTTCGCTATGCGGCCATAGTTGCGGACAAATTTACGATAATAGCCTGTGAGACCCAAAAATCCTCTCAAGCTTTTCAAGGTCTTAGGTTGAGGCCATTCTTGCATTGCCTGGATCTTTTTGGGGTCCACCTTGACACCTTCACGCCCCACAATGTGGCCCAAATACTCAACTTCTTCCATGCCAAACGAACACTTAGACATCTTGACAAATAATTTATGCGTGCGGAGCAGTTGCAAGAGTAGATCTACATGCTGAAGATGTGCCGCCCAAGTGCCGCTATAGATGAGGATGTCATCGAAGAAGACAAGGACAAATTTTCTGAGATATGGTTTGAGGAGGTGATTCATAAGGCTCTGAAAAGTAGAGGGGGCATTACAAAGACCAAATGGCATGACCAGGAACTCATAATGGCCTTCATGAGTTCTGAAAGATGTCTTGGGAATGTCGACTTCCTTCATGCGAATTTGGTGGTAGCCTGAGCGAAGATCCAACTTAGTGAAGAATTGAGCCCCATTGAGTTCGTCCAGCAAATCGTCAACCACCGGGATGGGAAATTTATCTTTGACTGTTAACTTATTGAGGGCCCTGAAGTCGGGACACATCCGCCACTCCCCATCTTTCTTGAGGACCATGACCACTGGGGATGAATAAGGACTAATGTTGGGACGAATGACACCTACTTCCAACAATTCCTTGATGATTTTTTCTATTTCATTATTTTGGGTGAACGGATATCTGTATGGCCGCACATTTGGGGGTTGGGCCCTGTTAGAGTCGGTCTTAAGCCCTCCATCAGCGATCAAAACTCTTTGCATTTGCATATGTAGGTGTCTCATCAGTGTCAATTTTTGCATCCCGTTAGGCATGCCATAATCCTGATGGAGGAGTTGGTGTGTTGTACCCCTCTTGGCATTGCTGGTTCAGGTCATTTCAGTCATTAAGCTCTTTCAAGCTTGTCTTATCTTGTCTTGAGGTCAATTTCCTAGGTCTAGGGTTTTGGTCAAATATGTTTACAGGGTCATGTGTCTGAAAAGTCAATGAGTATTCAGCAAGCCAGAGGGATGATTGTAAAAGTGTTTCTTCAAGATTTCTTATCTGATACAGCTAATCTTCACCTTGGATTTAAAAACTCTGTTTTTAAAGCCAAGGTCATTTTCCAAGTTTTTGTAAATAAGTGATGAAATTTCAAAAGTCTTCAGCGAACAAAATGCAACCCTGGTTCCCTTGCCAAGATCCCTCAGATGATCTACCTACAAAAAGAATCAAGTCAAAGCACTCAATGAGTCAAATTCAGGACAAAAGAAACCAAAAAGTCAGTGTTATAAAGTGTCAAAGAGAAAACATTAGAAAATGGGTTTGTGAATGAAATTTTTTCAAATGAAACTTATAAAACCCCAAATTCCCTCCTATCACTCTCATTGTGCATCCTAAACGCTTGCAAGAGAGGTTTGAGAGAGTGATTGAGAGAAAGGTGCGAAGACAGAGCGAGTTTGGGCATTGGACTGGTGCGCGACCCGTCAGGCCAGGTGCGCGACCCGTCAGAGGGTCTTCCACAGTGAAAAAATACAACGGGCGCGACTCGTCAGAGGTGCGCGACCCGTTGGGCGTGGTGCGCGACCCGTCGAGCTGTCTCCCTGCAAATCGATTTTAAATTTGCTCAAACGCTCTCCAAGCCATAAATTCGCTTGAGGTAGGTGTTCTAAACTTGAAATGGTTGCTGGTTATGATTGGTGGATATCATGAAGCATGTTTTAATGATCGAAATTGTGCAAGTGAAACCTCTTCATATGACTGCAATGTTAATGGGTAAAATTTGCTAGGGTTTGTGTTGTTTCAAGGTGTTTTCCCTTTGTTATTGTTTCCCTCTTTCCCCTTTCCACTCACACTTGTATGTATGCCTATTTTCCTCCCATGCTATTTTATAAATTAAATGCAAACCCTCCCTTCTCCCTAATAACTAAAAGTGTAAACCCTACCCCTCTCCCAAAGCATTCAAAACCCTAATCTCCCTCTACCATATGCATGTGTAAACAAAAGAAAATGTTGGTGAATATATTAGCAGTTTTGTGCATATGTTTCCCTATCTTCCCCTATTAATGCTGCATGTTTTCATATCCCCATATGTTCACTTTCATACATGTTTTTCCCATATGCAGTGATTTTTGCAAATGATTTCCCAATATCCCTGATTTTAAATATGTACTCCTATATGCATAATGGTTTGCAACATTTTCCTTAAAAATTCCCTGTTATATTTATATATTCCCAATTCCTTGTAAAAAGGTCCCTCCCCTAACATTTCCCTCATGTCTTTTTCCCCTTGAAACAGCATAAGATTCAGCACTTTTTACAGGCAGAGACAGCAGTACAGTTTGTCCACTTTGCTCCTAAACTATGTCAGAAACCGAAACTTACGAGCAAAGTGATGACCATTCATCATCAGCAGAGGTTGAGGTACAGAGGAGGCCTCGTAAGGGTGGTAAGGGTGGACATCATAAGCGAGAGGAGCCCACTTCTTTAGCAGAGTTACAGAACTGTCCTATGGCAGTCACTTGTTTTCAGTACATGTCTTGTTATGAGTTCTGTGAGAGGATTTCTCGGATTCAGCACCACAGAGAGTTGGCCCGCCTTTTTGTTTTACACCTCCATGATGGACATGTCAATCTTACAGGGGTGAACTTTACATTGGCACCCGAGGTGATCTCACATGCTACAGGGATACCTAATGTTGGTGAGGTGTGGAATAAGCGCAAGATGCTAGATACTGTTCACTTTGAGCCTTATGTCCGGCCACCATTCATGAGACATTTGGCGGGTGTTTTTCCATTCAGGTTTCTCCGGAGCGAGTATGCTCCCATCATGAGGCTTATTATGCACTATTTTACCTGTGAGGGCAGATTTTCACAGGTGTACTCATATCACATTCGCCTTTTGATGCACTTCACCCGAGTGAGGATGATGAACATCCCGGTTTTCTTCTTTCAAAACATTCAGAGAATGGTGCCCATGTTGCAGAGGAAGACCCCGGCACAGCAGTACAGGAGCCTTCACCATTATGGTTTGATTCAGCTAGTAGTATTGCATCAGTTGACTCAGCAGGGCATCTCATGGGAGGAGTTCATTTCCCGTGAGTTTTTCACAGCACCACCCCAGCCACATCCTGAGGTCATTCAGGAGGAGGGAGGACCATCTCAGCAGCCTGATATTCCGGTCACTCGACATGTTAGCTCCTCACCTTTGGTCACCTATCAGAAAGGCCCAAGGGCCTTATTTGCAGCAGCCAGGCGAGTACTATCTCCACAGCAGGTGGAAAGGGTCTCGCCTTCATCTTCAGCTCAACGAGTGTTATCTCCACATCAGGTGGAAGGGGCCTCGCTTTCTTCACCAGCACAGGTACCAGAGAGGGGCAAACAGCCCATGATTCATGAGGGTCCATCAGGAGTTCCAGACACTGAGGTGATTGATCTTGAGGCCAGTTCTCCTAGCCGAGAGGCAAAGGAGATCATTCAGCATCTCAGAGCTGAAAATGATGCTTTGCAGAGGAGATTTGAGGGTGCCCAATGGACCATCACCTACCTGGAGCAACGCAACAAACAGTTGGAGGAGGAGAAAGCACTTGATGAGCTATGGAGGATTCGTAGTGACCGAACCTTGAACCGTAGAAGACCCGGTGACCCATTGCCTGCTGACCGAGAGTCTATGCTCATCCAAGAGAACGCACACTTGGAGAGGCTGTTGGCTAAGGCCAACCAAGAGAAGAGATTGCTGAGGAACATGAAAAACCATTACTGGGCAAGAATGCATGTGTGCAAGGCAAAAATGAAGATGTTTCAAAGGCAGTTGACCGAGGCTCTAAAACGGAGAAAGAGGCCAAATCGCCTTCGTATCTTGGTTGAGGCTTCACTCAAAGATCATGGCACTCAATAGCCTAGCCACAGCTCAAATCCCAAAAAAAAAATTGAGAATTTTGGGTAATTTTGGCATTTTTTGGTAATTTACAGGTTTTGGCTCTTTAACGGGTCTCACCCCCCGCGCGACCCTTCATCAGGGCAACTCCTTTTCACAAAAACTCAGCATTTCCTGATTTTTCATCCAAAGTTACATATGCCCATGGATGGACTTGAGTTTTTATGGAGTTTTGGGCCTCCAGAAGGTCAAAATACATGCAAAATTTGACTTTCTGCCACTTTTTTGAACTGCAGAAAGCTGTCTTGGGAGAATTGGTTTTTGACAGGGCAAATGAACTCCAAATTCAAAAATTCCAGTTGGGTTGGAAAGTAGACTCACAGAACTTTCCAAAAAGTCCACTTTTTCTCAATTTGGCCACCTGCAAGTACTCCAAACAGAGCTCCAAAGGGGCGCGACCCGTCAGGCAGGGGGGCGCGACCTGTCAGGCAGTTTTGTCCAGAAATGCACTGTACAGCCCAGAAAACGCAGATTTGACTCAGTTTGACTTTTGGAGATGAAATGTGATCCTCATTGATGTAATTATTGTACTTTTTAGACACTTTTACTCTTATGTAACACTTCTAGAACATTCATTCATGAAAAGGGTAAATATTAAATGAATGAATTGGTTTCCAAGTTTATAGAGGCAAGTTGTTTTGACTGCCTAGTTTGTAGTGCTTAGTTTAGAAGTGGTTGAAACAGCTCCTAGGATAGTGAGCTCGACCCATGGAGGCAGGGAAAGAGGTTAGATCATCTATATTATGTATTTTCTTGCTCATTTTCATGGTTGGACTCTTGAGGGAGAAGCTATCATTGTATTATTTCACTTGTATCTCTGCAATTTTTGGCTAAGGAAGACCAGGGTTTTGCAGTCCTCTTTGGGATTCTTGTGGACTCATGTGTTGATGGTGTGTTTCTTAATGTACTTGTAAGTGTGTTTATGTGACCCATCTCCTTTCTTTTACTTCTGCCTATTAAACAAATGAAGTGTTAAAGTAAGAATTCATGCCTGCCATGCTCTGCTTTTAAGTTTGTTTAATTTCTATGTTTTCTACTGTCTAAAGAGAATTCAAAGTCATTGTTTGCTCTCTTTAGCTCCTCATCTTTCATTCCTGATCATCCATCTCAACTAAAGGCATCAATACTGTCTCCTACCTCGCCCCAAGGAACCCCCTGCAGAAACTGTGTCCAATCCCTGCACCCAAAATTGCCCTTTCCTCAATTTGCCACCAAAAACCCTAAAAACCCCAAAACAACCTTTCTGATCAGTTTACTAGCCTAAAATCAGTGTTACCTTGTTGGGTCATCTCATCTATTGAAGATTTTACCGAGATAGACCGGAGAGAGCCTTCTCCTGCCCCGTAGGGCTAGCTACGAGGCTGAATGGTTTGATGTTGCCTTGAGGTTTGCCTTTCTCAGCCTGAGGTGAAATTTCAAGCGCTAACAGGCCCTTGGAACCAATCTGATGCTATGATCATGTTCCCCTCGCGAGGGTGGAAGCTCATGAGGCTTGTCAAAGACCATCCGATGTTTATTTAAAATCTGTTGCATCTCAGGATGAATTGGCAGAGACATGGTGTCTACTACCTGGATGGCATTAAATTGAGCTACCACTCCATGATGGCCCTTTTTTAACAATTTTTCCATCCTATGCGAGTTGATGATAGAGGGGGCTCCCGCCTGTAGTCCACGGAGGGTATGTGTGGAGTTGTTCTGCTTAAAACTCATATATAACTCCTGGAAATCCATTGTGATTGGCCCAAGAGTGCGGAGCCATTCCGCGCCTAGGACAATGTCGCAACCCCCCATGTGTATTGCAAACATGTGGGTTTTTAATTGATAATCCCCCATTTGAATTTTGACATTTTCACAGCGACCTTCACATTTCATTGTGCCCCCATCTGCAATCTGGACTTGGAAGTTCGAAACTGCCCGGACGAAACAATGTGCTGCTTCAGCGATCTTTTGATGGATGAAATTATGGGTACTTCCACTATCAATCAAGACTACTACTGGGCAATGTTTAAGAAAACCCCTGATTTTGAGAGTTTGAGGGGAAGAAATTCCTGCCAATGCATTTAGCGAAATAATTGGTTCATCAGATACAATCTCCTTTTGGTTATCTTCTTCGATCGCCTCCGGTTCCTCAAGTGGTGGATCTTCCTCGGTGGAGCTGTAGTCAGTGGCATCTATTTGAAAAAACTTGTGCTCTTTGCATTTATGACCCGGGGAATATTTTTCATCACAGTAGTAACATAGTCCTTGCTTCCTTCTTTCGGCCATTTCTGCAGGTGACACCTTTTGAATCTTAAGTGTCTGAGTCGTATTGGGAGCCTGTGAGGGACGACCTTTAGCGGGGAAGTTGGGGCGGCTGGATTGGGCTGTTAATGCACGTTCCACCTTACGGGCTACCTGGCAAGCCTCTGTCCATGTGGGAGGGTGGTGGAGTAGAACCTGAGCTTTGATGGCTTCTTTAAGACCGCTGATAAAGCATTCCACGTAGAACTCATCTGTGAGACCCCTAGTGCGGAAGGCTAAGGCTTCAAAAGCAGTAATATATTCCTCCACTGTGCCCGTCTGTCGGAGCTTAGTGAGACGCCCCAAAAAAGAGTCTTCCTGTTCAAAGCGACTGCGAAGAGTTTTGGCAAATTGGGCCCAATTCTGAAAATGTCCATTGCAACGCTGATGCCATTCCTTCCATTGCCATCGTTCATTGTCCAAGTACATGGTGCCCACCATAAGCTTAGTCCCCTCATCTATGATATGATTTAATTGGAAATACTGCTCCATTTGTGCTAGCCATGCGGACGTGTGAGAACCGTCAAATTTATGCATATCCAACTTGGGAGGTCGCTGACTGGGTGGTGGATGGGTGTGCCAGACGTGATGAGAGTGGCTAGACTCACCCTCATGGTATTCATGGCCATTATACGCCTCCTCGTGGGCTGGCTCCTTGCCCTTTGGGAGTGCATCATGTATCTGGTGACTTATTCCTTTAAGCTCAAGTTCGATATTCTTCACCGCAGTTTGGAGGGAGTTCACATGGTCTTCAATTTTGTCGATCCTTTCATTGGCCATCGCTTGAGCGCGAGTTTCTACCATACACTAACCTGATGAAAAATTGGGACCGCCTGAAATTTTTTTACCAAGAAATTGAATAGTACCACCTTGCTCAGCTCGTCGTCCTGATTCTGATGGGCTAGGTCACCAATAAGCGCCCCGGAAGATCTCAGACTCTTTTTTTTTTTTGGAAAACTCCTAACGGAGTTTTACTCCTTCCTGATCAATACTGCAGTCGCCAAATCCTCAGAATGTCAATGCCGCTAAAAGTCCTGCGAAAATTATATCCAGGGACAGGAACCCTTCACAACTACTCCGATCTGGTGGATCTGAGAGATCTGACTGGTGGAACAACTGCTGCTGCTGATCTGATGGAGCTGCGGGACTGATGTCGGCTGCTGCTGCACTTGCTGATCTGGAATAGGTGATGTGTGATCCCCCGATAGAAAGGGAACTATGGTCTTGAGGAGTGTCATGTGCTACAGATCGCAATATACATAAGGGTCTGACAGTAGTACTCGGCCCAATGTTTCAGGGCTCTAACTAAGGAGGATCGACCGTACCCTTAGCCGTACAACCCGACTACCCTATCGTACGGGCGAGTAATCTCTCCGAGTGCTGTTCTCGGTGTACTGTAGCCACAAGACGGCCGAAGGTTTATCTATGGCGAGGTTTCAAGGGAGCTAGGGGGCTTCCTATATACCCAGAGGGTACGTGGAAGACAGTCCGTGCGCGGTTCTGTCTAATGCGCTACTACTCGAAGGGGTACCCACAGGGGTTACAAGGGAGTCCAACAGACGTGACCACCTCTTGTATTTCCTGCGTGCATGCCTCCCCAAATCCGCAGGTTTATGCACTTAACGACAGATCCCGTGGTTTAAAGATGCCGGAACACGTCTCTAGCCAAAAAAAAAATTTGCTAAAATTTGGAGATCCCACCGAGCCCTGGAAAGTGCTCTGATACCACTTGTTATGCTCTTAACCTGCAAAGTAATACCCAAACATAGAATTTGCGAAGAAAAGATACCGAGAACACAGGATATGCGAAGAAAATATACCCAGAGCACAGAATAGCAATGATTTTATTATTCAGAGAGAAATGTTCACAGGCCTCTTCGAGGGGGCAACCTCCAATAGAGCAGAGCTCGATTACAAAACAAGACACGATACTCCTCGCAGGGAGTCTCTATCCTTTATATATGACTCATACATGCAATACCACGGGCCAATACCGTGGGTTTTATTAATACCATCTATCTAATACTACCGCCCATTTACCATCTATCTAATACTACCGCCCATTTGCAACTAACTGTGGTCCCGTCATTAATTGCGGGTTAACCACTTACAAATATTAATATGGGCTTTATTGACTCTTGACTATGACGTGATCCCATGACATAAATAAGGGGGTTAGGGTGGGATCCTAACATAGTATGCAATCGTCACCCGTATATTCACGTTGGGAGTGTTGCTATCATTAGCACCCAACAACATCACCTACAATGTTCAAAACAAAAGCGATTTTTAGCACAATTTAACATTATATCTCTCCTCTTTAGCTATGAGGGGTTTATAAGAGAATGAATTAAGTGGAGTGTAACACCCTCCTCCCACATCTACCCAAGTAACTGACCAACCAGGGTAAACATGTGACGAGAGGCTACTATGATTGGATTCAACCTCTTATGTGACCTTAAGGAAGTGGAATCAATGAAAACACAAGGTACAAACCTTCCACATCAGCTACAAGAATCCTAGGAACCATCCTAATCACTTAGGTAACTAGCCTCTGGTCCCATTGAAGTCTTTGACCACTTGACCTCTCGACGCTCCCATGCTATAGACCTGCCAACGTCTAGGAGGCTCTCGAAGCTCTCATGACAAGAGGCTACTATGATTGGATTCAACCTCTTATGTGATCCTTAAGGAAGTGGAATCAATGAAAACACAAGGTACAAACCTTCCACATCAGCTACAAGAATCCTAGGAACCATCCTAATCACTTAGGTAACTAGCCTCTGGTCCCATTGAAGTCTTTGACCACTTGACCTCTCGACGCTCCCATGCTATAGACCTGCCAACGTCTAGGAGGCTCTCGAAGCCAGCGTTCAGGGGATATTTTGCTCAATGATGCACCAGCGTCCCTAAGACTTGAGCCACTTTTTCAGGCCCAGAGCCGAGTTCACTGCCCATAATTGAATGCCACCTTCATAACAGTAAGATAACAGGGAAACAATAATGCAAAAGTAAATACTTGAATAATCCCTTAACCAAACCCCTACTAGCCATGACAGGCACTTCGTCAAACGCATCACAAATATGTAATCTACAGGTGTAAACAATAAATTTAAGCACAGGGATATCATACTTATCTGAGAATCGCTAAGAACTAGTGTTCCCTCATATCATTTATTGCATTATCATCTATCAGGTCATAGATACATTTCCCATTCATTTACAAGTAAAAACATGATGAGAGCCATACATAGGCACTGTCATAAAACACATACATAACTAGCATAATATCAACAAAAATACCAATGAAATCACAACCATATGATCCATATATAAACCAGTATAATACTCATATAAATACAAGGCGAAATAGTCTCATGTTGATGATGCAAAGTCCAAACCCAAGATGTGACTACCACATTCCATCTGACCATAGAATGGCTGGGCCCAATCTCTCTTCAACCATTCACCCCCGTGCCATATTCCAAGCATGAATGTGGGACTCAAACCAAAAGAACCAACGAGGGCATCTTGAGGCTAAACCACCTCAACCTCATCAATAGAAACTAGGCTTTACCGTAATCCAACCTGGATCACTAGGCCAACACAATGAACATGTAATAACAGACTTTACCATGATCTCCACCAGATCACTAGGCCAAAAAAAGCATGAATGTCACCAGATTTCTCCACCTACACCGTGAGGAATTTTCCTATCTCCTAGTCTCTTAAGCTTTACCACAATCCATAGTCTGATCCAAGGATCACTAGGCCCTAAACTGAGACACCACCCTCTAGGATTTACCGTATATATCGCCATTCACTAGCAAGGATTCCTATGCGTAATCAAGGGCAATCACCTCTAGGATTTACTGCATATCCCACCATTCACCGGCAATGATTCCTAGGCCCACCAAGGCAACAAAATCCTGGCTTTACGACAACCCACAGTCTGGCTCAGGGGTCACTAAGCCAGTGGCTTTACCATGATCCATAGTTTGGTTCAAGGACCACTGGGCCATGTGCTCTATCATTCAGAGATCCACCTCACTCAGCTTCGAATCCATCCAACAATACAGCTTAACCAAAACATGAGAACCCCATCACACCATGGCTATCTAGAAATGGAAAGGCTAGGTTGAAAACACCGTCACACCTGAAAAACCCATGCCATAACAACAAAAGAACCACATGCAATACCATGCATGCCAAATATAGTAAGGAAAATACACATGCTAATAGATACCTGTAAAGAATACTGATGTAGTTACTTGATCCTACTCTTCCTTTCTTGATCTCTACTTCCTCTTACCTTCTCCGTCTTTCTTGATATAATGCCAAAGTGCTCCAAGAAAACTCTAAGTGTCCAAGAGTGAGAGAGAGAGAGAGAATAATGAGAGAGCTCCAAAACTAAATTGACAAAAGGTTACAAACCGATCCCCATAAGCCTTTTTATCAATTAGGCCTCTATTTTCTTCATTTTCCATTATATTCCTTCATTTTCCTCCTCATATGCAACCTATGACCTTTCACCTTCATTTTCTCCTAATTTCCATTATTTTCATAAATAAATGTGCCAAAAATGCCATTTTGCCTTTCCAAAGCCTTAGCCATTGTCTTTGTCAATTTCTTTAGCCATACTAAATCGATGAACACCCACACTAGGATGTCTTGCCCAACATTCAGCTTGGAATAAGTGTCCCATCAACTGTGGTTATTATTTTTGTCTTTATTAACTTTTATTGCATGGAATTTTCACTAGGGCTATTAGAGAACCCTCCCCCTTGGGTGACACCATCCTCAGTGTTCAACCACACCTATACCTCAACAAAACCGCTGAAAAAAAAACATATTTCCCATGGATCTTTATAACATAGCTTGATGTAGTATTTACAATGATCACCTTGCTGAAAAGCAACCCAACATAACAACATGATAACATAATGACATGACACCCATACCGCTTATTGGAGCTTTATAACATAGCTCATGGCAGTATTTACATCCATATACGTATGTACATATACCAAAGACATGCCAAAACACCATACCAAAATTGTTTTGCCTCAATCGGCAAACAATGAAGGATACATAGCCCACATCTAATCCACCATCTCCCATGTAACTTCATTAGGCCCAAAGTGCTTCCATTGCACTTTAACGTACTCGATTTCTCGGTTTCGGTGCATGAGCACCTTTTTCGGCAATATACATTAAGGCTCCAGTTGAAATTCTTCATCTGGTTCCACCTGCAATAAAGACCAGTCAATCACATGATCAACATCTTTAACATACTTATTAAGTAATGACACATGGAAAACATCACGGACTTTCATTGTCGAAGGCAGTGCAAGTCGATACGCTACTAGCCCAATCCTCTCAATAATACTAAAGGGTCCACAAAACCATGGTGCCAGCTTGGCACATGATCCAATCTGTAAGGAGCTCTTCTTTTGTTTGATGTGCAAGTACACCTGTTCCCCAACCTGGAACTCCTTGAACAACCTATTCCGATTTGCATAGCTCTTCTGCCTATCCTGTGCTACCTTTAGATTCTTCTTTATAACTTGCATTTCCTATTCCACTTCCACCAACATGTCTGGTCCAATCAACACCGTGTTAACTGGATCGCTCCAACTGATGGGAGTATTGCAACTCTACCCATACAATGCCTCAAACAGACTCATCTTCAAAGATTCTTGATACCCATTGTTGTAAGTGAACTCTACCAGTGGAAGATACTCTTCCCACTTTCATTGTTGATGCATCACGTACATCCTCAACATGTCCTCCAATATCCTATTGACCCTCTCTGTTTGTCCATCTATCTGCGGATGATAATTTGTACTGAAGGCCAACTCTATGCCCAAACCTGCAAACAATTCCTTCCAAAACTTGGAAGTGAACTTTGCATCCCTGTCTAACACAATCTTCTTTGGAACTCCATGCAATCTGACCACATCTCTAATGAATACATGTGCTACATCACTAGCTGAGAATGTAGACTTCACTGGAATGAAGTGTGCAACCTTTGTCAACCTGTCCACAACAACCATGATGGAATCATGTTGTCTCATTGTCCTCGACAACCCTGTGATAAAGTCCATGGAAATGACCTCCCATTTCCACTCTGGAATCACAATCGGTTGTAGAAGTCCACCTGGATGCTTACACTCTACCTTCACACGCTGACAATCGAAACACCTAACCACAAACTCTACTACATCCTTCTTCAGATTTGACCAATAATAAAATTTCTTCACTGTGGTCAATGTCTTTTGGTAGCTTGGGTGTCCTGAATATGGTTTTGCGTGAAACTCTCTCAAGATCACCTTCTTGAGCTCACTACTATCTCACACATATATCTTGTCTCTGAATCTAACCAATCCATCTATTGTAAGGCAATAATCCACATCCTATGCACCTGCACTTGTACCTGTACCTGTACTACTACATGTACTTGTACATGTACTCTGCTACAACCTATGCACAATCTCCATATACCTGACATCCTATTGACCTACCTGCAAGATCCTATCCTATAAGTCTGTCCCATAAGATTTCATAGATGCTAAGTGATTTACGTGTACCTGCTTGCTAAGAGCATCTACCACCCTATTCTCCTTCCCTTTGATGTACCTGATCTCAAAGTTGAACTCCTTAATCGTGGCCAACCGTCTAGCTTGGCAGGCGTTCAGATTCAGTTGGTCAAACAAATACCTCAACCCAATGTGATCACTCATCAATACAAACCTCCTACCCAAAAGATAGTTCGTCCACATCTTCAATGCATGTATGATCGTTGCTAACTCAAGATCATGAATTGGGTAGTTATTCTCGTGCTCGTTTAGTTTTCGTGACTCATAACATACCACCAATCCATCCTGCATAAGGACTCCACCAAGTCCTCTCTTGCAAGCATCTATACATACTACAAACTCTTTGTTCGGATTTGCGATCTTTAACACTGGTGCATGTGTCAACAACTGCTTAAGCTGCTCAAAACTAGCCTCACACTCCTCTGTCCATTTAAACTTCTTACCTTTCCTCTGCAATCTTCCAATCCCATGAAAGATCTCACCTCATCCACATTCTTGAGAGCTACCCACTCCATGATGAGCTTTATCTTTTCTGGATCTACTGCATTTCCCTCCTTAGAGGCAACATGTCCCAAGTAATGTACCTCAGTCTGAAAGAAACTACACTTGCTGAGCTTAGCATACAATTGATTCTCTCTCAACAATCTCAACATTGCTGCTAAATGCTCGACATGCTCTTCTCGTTTTTAGAATATACCAATATGTCATCAATGAGCACAATAACAAACTTATCCAAATATGGACACAACACATTATTCATCAAGCACATAAACATAGCTGGAGCATTAGTCAAACTGATTGGAACTGCAACAAACTCATAATGCCCATACTTGGTTCATAAAGTTGTCTTGTAAATGTCCTCCTCTTTGATGTGTACCTAATGGTATCCTGACCTCAAGTTGATCTTAGAGAACACTACTGCTCCCTTTAACTGATCGAACAAGTCATCAATCCTTGGTAACAAATACTTGTTCTTAATAGTCACTTTGTTCAACTACATGTAGTCAATGCATAATATGAGAGTACCATCTTTCTTCTTCACAAACAATATCGATGCACCCCAAGGTGATACACTTGGCCTAATGTATCCCTTGTCCAACATTTCCTTCAACTGCAACTTCAACTCTACCAACTCATATATGCTCATCTTTTAAGGTGCTTTTGATGCTGCAGCTACCCCTTGCACTAACTCAATAGAAAAGTCTATCTCCCTGTGAGGTGGCAACTCTGAAATCTCCTTGGGAAATATATCCTGAAACTGTTGTAGAACTAGGTACCTGCAAAACATCTACATCCTCAACTTCCTTACCCCTGCCACTAGAAATGTGCACTGCGAATAACACATACCCTTTCCTACGAATGCGCTTTGCCTGCATAGTTGTCACCATCCTAACTGATGTGGCTTTCTTCTTTCCCTATAAGACTTTTGGTTCCCCATTGTCATCAACACACTCAATGGCTTTACCATAAAAATCCACCTTGGTTCTATGAAGATACAACCAATCCATGCCCAACAACATACTGTATGATCCCAATGGTAATATATTCAAATGTGTTGCAATAGGCATACCATTTAAATCAAAATGCACAATCTCTTACCCAATGATGAACTCGCTTCTTTGTACCCGTATCCAACTGCACTAGCCAAGATTCGTCCATCTAAATGATAAATGCCTGATGGTTTGCCTATTTCCTATCCAATGTTGCATAAATACAAGGAACGCTCTGACCAACATCCCCAACAGTTTGTGCCTCTTGCACACTATATATATGAGGCCTACCACCCTAATTCTATGGATAATCTCTCTTAAGGTGTTCCTTTCTGCATGTCCAACACTCCAACCGACTAGTACCATCACCTTTATTTTATTGTTGCAACCCATGTCCTTGTCTAGCTGCATTAAACCTCTTTTGCGGTATCACATTTTCTTTCTCTTTTGCGTTCCGAGGCTTTGTTATTTTTGGCTTCCATTTACCTTTATCCTTATCCTTCCCTTTCCATGCTTGCTGAGATTCATTCTTACACTTTGACTATTCATAATAATGCTTCAATTTCCAATAACTTCCTTAAGTGATTAAGGCTCATCATACTCAATCCAATCTCTAAATGATAATGGCAATCCACTGAACAATTGCTGAACTTTAGCCTTCTCATATTTAAGATATGGTACATACCTCAATAACTCCATAAATTTACTCTTGTACTCTTCGTATGTCATTGATCCCATCTTTATCTTATAGAATTCTTTGGCATTACTGTCGTAGTACCTTTCTGACAAGTACTTCTTCCTACAAAGCCTCTTGAACTCATGCCAACTCAAGTCCTTTGTCCTGATGTCTCTGTCCCACTTCACATCTTCCCACCAGATATCTCCTTTACCTTTCAAGATGAAGATAACAATTTTGGCCTTCATCTTTTCTGTGTATTCATGCAACTCAAAGAATTTGTTCATCCCAAGTATCCAAGCCTCTGCATCTTCCGGTTTCTTCAAGTCTCCATCAAAAGTAGGTGGATTTTCTTTCTTAAACTCGTCTGGAAAGTATCCCCCATCACTCCTCCTATAAGGATGATAACGATGACCATCATGATGTCTATATGAACTAGAACTAGAATAGTACATGTATCCATCACCTCTCTTATCCAGAGTATCCAACAACCTGCCATCTCTAATAGTATCATATCTATCTGAAATATGACCACCACGAGACCTACTGCTATATGCCCCATTAGTTTTTTCCTCCTATCCATGGGTGATCCGAAGCAGCCCTTATCACTGCAATTCTCACAAAATTTGAAGAAGTATTCCATTAACCTATGCTTATTTCTCTTGTGCATGTATGATCTTGTCATTGTCTACCTTACAACTCCTTATTTATTCCTTCATTTTTCTCAATGTGTCTACCAAATTAGAAGAGTGCCCAACATCACGTTGCTCATCTGATTCATAGGGAGAGCCTTTGTAGTCTACCATCTCGCTAGTCATTTTGATCCCTTTCCTGCAATGCATACTATGTCAGCTAAACCAGATCACAATAAACCAACATACCTTAGCAAAAACTGAGGAGGATATCTCATCTGCAAGATCATCAAATCAATGTGATACATGTATAAACATAATCATAACAACATATAGACGTATAATACATAAGCACATAACCATGCAACCATCAACATAGCTACAGTCGAGTCATCATTGCATGACAATATCAATTACACATGCCATGACCTCATGCATGACAACAACAACCATGCCGATGTACATTGGCAATACACAAGCATAAACAACATGTAACCAATCATACACTCATGATGACATACTTCATAACAACAACAACCTCTTTCACATGACAACATCACTACAACCATGACTGACACCAAGAATATGCACAAGCACATAAGACACAAGAATGATTAATCACACATGAAAATGACATGAATGCATGACCAACACACCACCCATCCAGTTCGAGGGGTGAACCATGCTCTGATACCACTCTGTAACACCCTCCTCCCACATCTACCCAAGTAACTGACCAACCGAGGTAAACATGTGACGAGAGGCTACTATGATTGGATTCAACCTCCTATGTGACCTTAAGGAAGTGGAATCGACAGAAACACAACATATAAACCTTCCACATCAACTACAAGACTCCTAGGAACCATCCCAACCACTTAGGTAGCTAGCCCTTGGGTCCTAATGAAGTCTTTGACCACTTGACCTCTAGACGCCCCCATGCTACAGTCTTGCTCGCGTCCAAGAGGCTTTGGACACTCTCATGACAAGGCATTCCAGCGTCTAGGGACTATTTTTCTCAGTGTTGTGCCAACGTCCCCGGGATTTGAGCCACTTTTTTAGGCCCAGAGCTCAGGTTACTGCCCAGAATTGAATGACACCTTCAAAATAGTAAGATAATAGGGAAACAATGATGCAAAAGTAAATACTTGAACAAGCCCTTAACCAGACCCCTACTAGCCATGACAGGCACTTCATCAAACACATCAAAAATATTTAATCTACAAGTGTAAACAACAAATTAAGCATAGAGATCTCATACTTATCTAAGAATTGCTAAGAACCAATGTTCCCTCATATCATTTGTTGCATTACCATCTATTAGGTCATAGATACATTGTCTATTCATTTACAAGTAAACACATGATGAGAGCCATACATAGGAACTGTCATAAAACACATACATAACTAGCATAATAGCAATAGAAATACCAATTAAATCACAGTCATATGATCCATATATAAACCAATATAATACTGATAAAACTACAAGGGGAAATAACCTCATATTGATGATGCAAAATCCAAACCTGGGATGGGACTACCACATTCCACCCGAGCATAGAATGGCTAAGCCAAATCTCTCTTCATCCATTCACCCCCATGCCATATTCCAAGCATGAATGTGGGACTCAAACCAAAAGAACCAACCAAGGCATCCCGAGGCTAAACCACCTCACCCTCATCAATAGAAACTAAGCTTTACCATAATCCATCCTGGATCACTAAGCCAACACAATGAACATGTAATAACAAGCTTTAGTATCACCTCCACCAAATCACTAGGCCAAAGCAAACATGGATTCCATCGGATTTCTCCATCTACACTGTGAGGAATTTTCTTATCTCCTAGTTTCTCAGGCTTTACCACAATCCACAGTTTGATCCAAGGATCACTAGGCCTTAAACTGAGACACAACCCTTTAGGCTTTATCGTATATCCCGCCATTCACCAGTAAGGATTCATATGCCTAATCAAGGCAACCAAATATACGCTTTATCGTATATCCAACCATTCACGAGCAAAGGTTCCTAGGCCCACCGAGGCAACACAATTTTGGCTTTATGTTAGGTGCCTATAATACTAGTGATTCCCCCAATACTATTGTCATTGTATCCCTTATTGTTATTGTTATGCCCCTATTGTCCCCATATTGTTATTATCGTGCCCCATATAAGCCCACTATTGTTATTGTTGTGCCCTTATATTGTTATTGTTATGTCAACTTTGATTATATTGTGAGTTGTTAGACTCCTATATATAGAAATGAGCTTTTTTCATTTGTATCATCTAAGAATTGTTCATTTGTGTAATCTAAAGGAGGTTTCCCCCTCAAAGAGGTTGATTTTTAAGTCGTTGATCTATCTTTTCTCTATTTTGTGAGCTGGTTGCATAACAATTAGTATCAGAGCCTTTGGATCTTGGGGTTTCACTTCTTCAAACAAGCCATCGTGGCATTTTCGATATAACTTTTGTTCGACAATATTTCAAAAGCTAAAATTAAAACCCATTTGATTTGAAATCTTGATGAACCTCGAGTACAAATTTCGAATCTTGTCTCGATACATTTTTGGAGATATGATCGAAGGAAGTTAGGGTTTTTGAAGGCTCCTGAATTATATCTCAAATAGGTGACCTGGGGAAAATCGTCATAACTTTCTCTCTAAGCATCAGATTGAAGTTTCGTCACAAGTTACAGAAAGAGGATGACCTATAGTTTTATGTGCATCAATTTTAAGACCTAAAGTCAAAACAATGACACGTGGAACTTCATACAAGTTAGCTCTACTGAACTAGTCTATAATCAGGCCATCGTGGGAGATTTGGCATGACTCTTCCTTGGAGAATCCAAACTTGATCAGACTTGCGGGGTTCAAAAGAGGACTCAGAGGGATACCACATGACGAAATTTTAGACCTTGGAGATCCGCAATTGCAGAAATACAATAGATTCAATATCGAGCTCCTACAAAGTGAAAAAAAGTGAGTAGTTTTTTTAAATTTTGCATAAGTTTGGTTTGAAAAATTAGTTTGAAGGAATTCAAAGGGCATAATGAAGCATAATTATCATTAATTGATGCCCCGAAAAAAGACAATGGAAACACCTAGTAAGCAACCTGAAAGCTCTGGCATGACTCATGAAGAAGAGGAATAAATGCAACATGATATACCAAAATTACGAGACCAAGCGCAACAAAATTCACTCTCACAAAAAGTAGCAGAAGCTAATATGGATGGTTTAAAGAAAGACGTGGAATCTAAGATGGATGGCGTGGAAACTAAGATGGATGGTTTAGAAGTAAACATTGAAGATTTGAAGAAAGACATGGAAGGTTTGAAAGGAGGTTTGGCAAAGTTGCTACAAGAAATGCTTCCTAATGGCGAAAAGGTAGTAGAGGAAACTCATAATGAGAAAAAAAGAAATGTTAACCATGATTTCATATACTCTAACATTAGATTAAAGACCCACCATGTTCCAAAGATCGATATGAGGAAGTTTGATGACAAGGATTCGTAACATGGATACTGCAGATGGAGAAATATTTCGATCTCCATAATGTGCAAAATGCACAAAAGGTTCGTATTGCAACTTTATATTTGGAACCAAATCAGTTTGTATGGTATCGATGTCTTTGCTCTCGTAAAAAAATTGTCACTTGGGAAATTTTTACGGAAGAAATGATAGCACATTATGAGGATACAAAAAACAACACCTTTTTTAGCCAATTGATAAATCTCAAACAAAAGGGTTCAATGATGGAGCACATTGAGGACTTCCAAAAATTGAATATAAGGGTAAAAGATATTCTAGAGTAGCATAGGATTGATGTGTTCATAGGGACTTTAAAGGATAACATCCAACATGAGGTTCACCTTTGGGAACTTGATTCATTGGAGAAGGCATTCAGGTTGGCAAGAAAAATGGAAAGCAAAATTATGACAATAAGGAAGCCTACCACTCACAACTATAAAGATGGAAGTGTTGTTGCCCCTGGCCTTCCACAACCTACAAGGTTGACACCACAACAATTGGAAGAAAAAATAGCAAAAGGGATTTGTTACAGTTTTGATAACAAATATACTAAAGGTCATAAGTGCGCTGAGAATAAATTATTTTACATAGATGGTGAAGAGGAGGAAGAAAAGGAACAAGAAACATCAAAATAAGAGGATATACACAGGAACAAACCCTAGAGAAAGAAGAAATGAATTTGACCATATCTTGTAATGCATTGGCTGGAATTACCAATCCTCAAACTATCAAGATAGAAGGACATATCAAGAAGAAAAAGGTAATAGTGTTGATTGATTCGGGCAGCACCCATGATTTTATTCATTGTAAGATAGCCAAGGAATTGAATTGCTTCCTATATCCAACACTAGAGTGTCAAGTGATGGTTGCAAGTGGAGGAACCATAATTTTCTCAGGAAAGTGCCATAATATCAAGCTATCCATGGGAGAATATGTATTGAATAGCCCAATGCTTTCCATTCCAATGGGTGGTGCTGATGTTGTATTAGGCGTCCAATGGCTATAATATTTGGGTATGATAGCCTTTAATTTTCAAGAACTTTTCATGAATATTTTTTTAGAAGGAAAGGAAGTTGAATTAAGGGGTATTGCAGGGAAACCGGGAAAGATAATAAGCTCTAACGGAATGACAAAGCTTCTAAAGAAAGAACAACAAGGTGTAATTGCACAATTATGTTCGCTAGAGGTTCCCACATCGAAATCATCTATTTCTCCAGATCTCCAAAAAGTCTTGGACAATCATTCCAAGGTATTCGAGACTCCCAAAGGCCTCCCACCTATTCGTGATCATGATCATGCTATTCATTTGATTCCAGGAAGTGTTCCTCCAAACATCAGGCCTTACAGATATCCCTATGCCCAAAACAGTGAAATTCAACGTATGGTTGTAGAAATGCTAGAGCCTGGTATAATTCAACCTAGTCAAAGTTCTTTCTCTACTCCAGTAGTATTGGTGCAGAAGAAGGATGGATCATGGTGCATGTGTCCGGATTATAGGGAGCTCAATAATCTCACTATTAAAGATAAATTTCCCATTCATGTCATTGATGAATTATTTGATGAATTGCATGGATCAATTTAATTCATAAAGTTGGATCTTCGTTCAGGATATCATCAAATAATAATGAAGACTGAACACATTCTGAAAACAACATTTAGAATTCATAAGGGTCATTATGAATTTTTGGTCATGCCTTTTGGCCTTAACAATGCACCTTCTACATTTCAAGGTTTGATGAATTCCATTTTCAAACCCTTCCTTAGAAAATTTGTGTTAGTATTTTTTTATTATATACTAATCTACAACAAGTCTTTGAAGGATCATGTTCAACATGTTGACAGGGTGCTCAAACTATTGGAGGAGAAACAATTATATTCAAAAAGCTCCAAATGTTTCTTTGGAGTACAAGAGGTGGAATATTTGGGTCATATTGTATCTTATGAAGGTGTTAAGGTAGACCGTAGAAAAATTAAAGCCATTAAGGAATGGAAAATCCCCACATCCATAAAGCATCTGGGAGGATTTCTCAGGTTGACATGATATTATTGCAAGTTTGTTAAGAATTTTTGGAGAATAGCAACACCTCTAACAACATTATTGAAGAAAGATGCATATTCATGGACTCCAGAAGCAACGAAGGCCTTTGAACATCATAAAGAGACAATGTGCCAAGCACCAGTCTTGGCTATGCTGGACTTCAAAAAAACCTTTATTGTGGAATGTGATGCCTCAGGAAATGGAATTGGTGTTGTTTTAATGCAAGAAGAAAGACCCATTGCTTCCGAAAGTCATCCAATCAAAATAAAATATTTACACAAAGCTATTTATGAGAAGGAAATGTTGGAAATACTACATGCACTTAAGAAATGGCGATCCTACCTAGTGGGAAGACACTTCAAGGTAAAAATGGATCATGATAGTCTTAAATCTTTTTAGAACAAAGATTATCTTCGAAAGAGCAACAAAAATGGGTCACAAAGATATTGGTTTATGACTTTGAAATCATCTACAAAAAAGGGAAGCAAAATGTTGTGGCAGATGCACTCTCAAGAAAGGATGAGGATGTGGAAGCATTGATTTGCGTCATTTCTATTATCCAACCAGATTGGATAAACGAAGCAAGGGATGAATGGAAGAATGACGAAGAAGTGTGGGCATTAATTGAAAAGTTACAACAAGATCCCAATACATCTGATACATTTAGCTAGAAAAATGATTCATTATGGTACAAAGATCGCTTATACCTATGTAAGAATTCCCAACTCAAACAAAAGATTCTTATGGAATTGCACACCTCTCCCTTAGGAGGACACTTAGGATTTTTACTTACCACAAGGTTAATAAGGAATTTTTTTGGGATGGCCTTAAATATGATATTCAAAAGTTTGTGGCGGAATGTTTGGTTTACCAACAAAATAAAGTTGAAACAATTAAGACCCCAGGTATATTACAACCTTTATCCATTCCAAGACAATGTTGGGAGGAGGTTCCAATGGATTTTATCACAGGTTTACCCAAGTCTGAAGGAAAGAGTGTCATCATGGTGGTAGTTGATAGACTTACCAAGTATGCACACTTTTGTGCATTATCTCACCCATTTAAAGCCAATATAGTTTCTAGTGCATTTATGGAAACAATTCAAAAGCTACATGGAAACCCAATGATTATTGTAAGCAACAGAGATCCCATTTTCATTGGAAATTTTTGGACATAATTATTTTCTTGTCTTGTTACTCAGTTAGCTCATAGCTCATCTTATCATCCTCAATCTTAAGGGTAAACTGAGATAGTAAACAAATGTTTGGAAGGATATCTTTGTTGCTTTGTATCTGATAAACATACACAATGGGTCAAATGGTTGCCTCTCGCTGAATGGTGGTATAACACTTCCTTCCATACTGTAGCAAAAATGACCCCATTTATGGCACTTTATGGATAACATCCACCATCCGTCACATCATATCTAAGAGAAAATTCTAAGGTTCAAGCAGTGGAAGATCACATCGAACATCAACAAGTTCTCCAACTCTTAAAGGATAACCTCACTTTGGCATAGAATAGAATGAAACAACTAGTAGATCAACATTGTAGCGAAAGAAGTTTTGATGTAGGTGACTAGGTATTTCTACGTCTACAACCATATAAATAAATGTCCCCCAAGCAAGCTAAGAAGGATAATAAATTATCACCAAAGTATTATGGTCTGTGCAGGGTGTTGCAAAAGATTGGTACTATGGAATACAAATTGGAGCTTCCTGCAGCTTCCCTAGTGCACCCAGTTTTCCATGTTTCATGCTTAAAGAAGGTTATAAGTGACAAGCTCCCAGTTCAAACAATATTTCCAGAACTTGACGAGGAAGGAAAAATCATATTGGAACCTGAAGCAGTCACAGAAACAAGAATTCGACAGCTACGAAATCAATAAAGTTCAGAGTATCTCATCAAGTGGAAGAACTTACCCATTGAAGATTCCATATGGGAGGATGATAATTTTATACAGAAGCATCCAAAACTACTCAAGCGTTGAGGACGGCAATTTTTTGAAGGAGAGGGGCATGTTGGGTCCCTATAATACTAGTGATTCCCTCATTACTATTGTCATCGTAGCCCTTATTGTTATTGTTGTACCCCTACTGTCCCCATATTATTATTAATATTGTGCCCCATAGACGTGCACTATTGTTATTGTTGTGTCGACTTTGATTATATTGTGACCTGTTAGACTCCTATATATAGAAATGAGGGTTTGTCATTTGTATCATCCAAGATTATTCATTTGTGTAATGTAAAGGAGGTTGCCCCCTCGAAGAGGTTGCTTTTGAAGTCGTTGATCTATCTTTTCTTCTATTTTGTGAGCTGGTTGCATAACACTTTACCACAACCCACAATTTGGGTCAGGGGTCGTTGGGCCAATGGCTTTACTATGATCCATAGTCTGGTTCAGGGACCACTAGGCCACGTGCTTCATCATTTAGATATTGAACTCACTCAACTTCGAATCAATTTGGCAATCTAGCTCAACCAAAACATGAGAACCCCATCACACCATGGCTATCTGTAAATGGAAAGGCTAGGATGAAAACATTGTCACACCTGGCAAAACCCATGCCATAACAACAAAAGAACCACATGCAATACCATGCATGCCAAATCTAGCAAGGAAAATACACATGTAAATCAATACCTGCAAAGAATATTGTCGTAGCTGCTTGATTCCTCTCTTCCTTGCTTGATCTCTACTTCCTCTTGCCTTCTTTGTCTTTCTTGATCGAATGCCAAAGTGCTCCAAGAAAACTCTAAGTGTCCAATAGTGAGAGAGAGAGAGAATAACGAGAGAGCTCCAAAACTGAACTGACAAAAGTTTACAAACTGATCTTTAGAAGCCGTTTTATCAATTAGGCCTCTATTTTCTTCATTTTCCATTATTTTCCTTCATTTTCCTCCTCACATGTAACTTGAGACCTTTCACCTTCCTTTTCTCCTAATTTCCATTATTTTCATAAATAAATGTGCCAAAAATGCCATTTTGACTTTCCAAAGTCTTAGTCATTGCCTTTTCCAATTTCCTTACCCATACTAAACCGATGAACACCCACACTAAGATGTTTTGCCCAACATTTAGCTTGGAATAAGTGTCCCATTAGCCGTGGTTATTATTTTTTCCTTTATTAACTTTTATTACATGGAATTTTCACTAGGGTTGTTACGTGGAGTTTTCCAATCATGTATGGGAGGTCTAGTCAATCTGCAACGTGTTTCGATGGCGAAAAACAAGACCGTCAGCTCTTGCATTCCTTCTTCGCGGGGCAACCTATCTGCACATGACCTCATAATGGTTCAGTTTGCAAATGCATAGATACGAGCATGATCTCATGATGGTTCATATTACAGATGCAATGTGCTAGTGAGAGTCAATGCATAAGATCAAGTCTCCAATATTCAAACCTTGTGCATAGTTGGTAATAGTTTTTTCCAATGACCTGAGCATATCTCAATGTTCATGTCAATTATTGAAGATGCAATAATTTCGGAGTCATGGTTCTTTTTCTTTTGCAATGGGAAATGAGGATATAAATGACGACTGTTATAAATAACACGAAAAGGAGCAACCATTATAAAAACACATTTATTAACATAAATGTCATAGAATGAGTTGGCACCATCGTCCACATACTCGAAAGAACAATTTATTCAATAAAATATATATTAACAATTATATTTGCATTTGGTTAGATGTTATCGTATGTCAATATACTTACTAATCTTGCTATTACATTGGACCAGACAAATATCATGCTCTCACATTGAGACAAGAATCTTCAAAGAAATAAAAGAATTTACATAAATTATGGTGCTCAGCGAGTGAGAATGTACATAAATTCTCTGTTGATGAGTCCTTCGAGAAAACGATATGCAACCTTTATAAATACAATATAGGAGGCAAAGGGGGGACCTATTTCGACCACCATAATGTTGATTTCTAATGGCCTCGAGTTATTTCACGTTTTTCGTTGGTGACATGGATTGTTTCAGTGTTTTGGGATTTTTTGAACGATGAGGAACTCAAAGGCGTGCTGGGTTGATGTTAAAGGATGTTAAAGGACTTTTAAATTTTTCTAAGTGTTGATGGATTTGGACACGGGCTAGTCTGAGCTTTTCCATATGCTAGGTGACATTGAGACTCAAACACGTGCCACTTTGAGATTCTTTGCACTCTCGAATACAGGCTCGTTTCAATTTTTGTTTCCAATGTCAGAATTCTAGAATGTGATTGATGATAAGGGGTGCTCATTGTTAAGTACAACGACAACTACATGATGCCCATGTTCTTTTCCTGAATTCAGATCAAATATTTGTATGTTCTTTGAATCTCAAAAGTTCATGATTGCAACAAAGCCCCAGAATTATTAGTGTATTAGACTTGGCAATGGTATTTGTTTGCTGAAGTAGGCTTTTTAGTGAAATTTGTATGCTTCTAAATTGGTTCTAAGGATACACGAGGTAGAGAAACAAGCAATGGCTTAAGAATGAAGAGAAAGATCCCCATGTCTACATCTGAGGTAACACAAAAACCATATAGTGATCAGTGTTTGCAACTTGTTACTGAAGATTGTGTATAGTGGTACATGCTTATGAATTGATTTTTGTTAGCTTGTGAAGGGTTTCAAGGAGTTAGTTTTGGAACAAAGAAACACGGGCATAAGGCTTCTTTAGACATGTTTGCCAAACTAATGGGTAGGCATGTTGAAGAATCTAGGGCAATCAAGGTTAATGAGATTCTTCTAGTCATGATAACTATTTGTGAGGTGTTTTAAATTTTCTTATTAGCACAATTCTTCACTTGTTATAATTAGAGTGTGTCTTCTCAATTCATCAAATAGTTACCAAAACAAAAGAGACAAGGACACAAGGTGTTAGCTTTTTGCCAGGGCCAAAATGTTATGCTCTTAACCTGCAAAATGATACCCAAATACAGAATATGCGAAGAAAAGATACCCAGAACACAGAATAGCAATGATTTTATTATTCAGAGAGTAATGTTCACTTGCCTCTTCGAGGGGGCAACCTCCAATAGAGTAGAGCTCGATTACAAAATAAGACACGATGCTCCTCGCAGGGAGTCTCTATCCTTTATATATGACTCATACATGCAATACCACGGGACAATACCATGGGTTTTATTAATACCATCTATCTAATACTACGACCCATTTGCAACTAACTGTGGTCCCGTCATTAATTGCCGATTAACCACTTACAATTATTAATATGGGCTTTATTGACTCTTGACTATGACGTGATCCCATTACATAAATAAGGGGGTTAGGGTGGGACCCTATCATGCCCTCCCCCTTAAGACTAGCCTTGTCCTCAAGGCTGAAGCTGCGGAAACTGCTGAAGAATAGTGGCTGGTTCCCAAGTTGCATCTTCCGGAGAGGTGTCTTTCCATTTGACGAGGACTTCCTTAATCATGCGGCCGCGCAGTTGCTTGTCTCGTGTGTCTAGGACCTGTTCGGGTTGAAGCCCGATGGACCCTTCTTCGTCTAATTCAGGTAAACTGGTCTGAATTCTGCAATTGTTCCCAATCACTTTCTTGAGGCATGAGACATGGAAAACTGGATGGATTTTTGCAGTAGGTGGCAAAGCCAACTTGTAAGCCACTTCTCCAATGCGCTGAAGTACTTGATATGGTCCGTAGAATTTGGGAGATAGTTTCTGACACCCCTTGTCTTTGAGTGATGTTTGCTTATATGGTTGTAGCCATAAAAAGACCTGAACCCCTTCTTGAAATTGCCGCTCTGAGCGATGCTGATCTACCTGTTGCTTCATGCAGTTTTGAGCTTGATGAAGATTCTCTCGAAGATGGGTGAGCATGGTTGCGCGGTGTTGTAGGAGTTGATCCACTGCTTGGACTTTTGAGCACCCCTTAAGATACGAAGTAGGTGAAGGCGGGAGTTGACCATATACTGCTTCATAGGGAGTCATTTTGGTGGTGGCATGATAGTTGGTGTTATACCACCATTCAGCTAGGGGTAACCACTGTACCCAAAGGTGTTGCTTTTCTGAAGTGAAACACCTAAGGTAGGTTTCTAGACATTTGTTAACGGCTTCGATTTGACCATCTGTTTGCGGATGATAGGAAGTACTGAGTTTTAGTTGAGTGCCTTGTATCCTGAAGAGTTCCTACCAAAGATTACTGGTGAAGATCAGGTCGCGGTCGGACACAATAGAAGTGGGCATGCCATGCAATTTGAAGATCTGATCCATGAAAGATTGAGCGACCAAAGTTGGTGTAAACGGGTGTGGTAGGGCGCAGCAATGAGCATACTTCGACAGTCGGTCCACAACCACCATGATGACTGACTTGTTCCCTGACTTTGGAAGACCTGTAATGAAATCCATAGAAACCTCCGTCCAAATGGATGCGGAATGGGCAATGGTTGTAAGGTGCCTGGTGTGTTGACGGTTTCCCCTTTGTGGCGTTGACAGACATCGCATTCTGCTACGAAAGTAAGGATGTCCTTTTTCATGCCTGTCCAAAAAAATGATCTTCTGGTGCGAGCATACGTCTTCTGAAAGCCTGAATGTCCTGCAATGGGAGATGAGTGAAATTCTGCCAAAATGCGACTTTTGAGGGTGGATGTTGGTGATATTACGACTCTGTCCTTGTAGCGAAGAATATCATCCTGCCACGAGTAGCCCTTGGTGGAATTTGGATCTACCTGCAATTGAGAAATGAATTGGGAGAGCCCAGGGGTGTGAAAACCATTCCCTGCGAGCCTCTTCAATCCAGTCTGGAATGGGGAGGGAAATTGCTAGCAGAGTACTTTCCTCCTCAAATTGGCGAGATAATGCATCTGCTACACTATTGTCTTTCCCTTTTTTGTAAATGATCTCATAATCATATCCCAGCATTTTTGCGAGCCATTTATTTTGTTGTGGGGAGGATAGGCGTTGCTCCAAAAAATATTTAAGGCTGTGATGATCTGTGCGGATTTGAAAACGTCGCCCCAATAAGTAAGGTCGCCAGGTCTCGACTGCATGTAAGATGGCCATCATTTCCTTCTCGTAGGTAGATTGGCCCAGATTCCTCCCACTTAGTTGTTGGCTTGCGAAGGCCAAAGGTCGCCCTTCCTGCATTGAGACCGCCCCAATACCTGTACCCAAAGCATCACATTCAATGACAAAAGATTTGGTGAAGTCAGGTAGTGCTAAGACTGGAGTGGAACACATGGCATTTTTTAGAGCTGTAAAGGCCTGCTGTGCTTCCTCATTCCAGAAGAATGAATTTTTCTTTAGGAGTTGGGTGAGGGGCTTCACTATGCGACCATAGTTGCGGACAAATTTACGATAATAGCCTGTGAGACCCAAAAATCCTCTCAAGCTCTTTAAGGTCTTAGGTTGAGGCCATTCCTGCATTGCCTGGATCTTTTTTGGGTCCACCTTGACACCTTCACGCCCCACAATGTGGCCCAAATATTCCACTTCTGCCATGCCAAACGAACACTTGGACATCTTGACAAATAATTTATGCTTGCGGAGCAGTTGCAAGAGTAGATCTACATGCTGAAGATGTGCGGCCCAAGTGCAACTATAGATGAGGATGTCATCGAAGAAGACAAGGACAAATTTCCTGAGATATGGTTTGAGAATGTGGTTCATAAGGCTCTGAAAAGTAGAGGGGGCATTACAAAGACCAAATGGCATGACCAGGAATTCATAATGGCCTTCATGAGTTCTGAAAGCAGTCTTGGGAATGTCAACTTCCTTCATGCGAATTTGGTGGTAGCCTGAGCGAAGATCCAGCTTAGTGAAGAATTGAGCCCCATTGAGTTCATCCAGCAAATCATCAACCACGGGATGGGAAATTTATCTTTGACTGTCAACTTATTGAGGGCCCTGAAGTCAGGACACATCCGCCACTCCCCATCTTTCTTGAGCACCATGACCACTGGGGATGAATAAGGACTAATGTTGGGACGAATGACACCTGCTTTCAAAAGTTCCTTGATTATTTTTTCTATTTCATTCTTTTGGGTGAACGGATATCTGTATGGGCGCACATTTGGGGGTTGGGCACCTGGAACCAATGTGATGCTATGATCATGTTCCCCTCGCGAGGGTGGAAGCTCATGAGGCTTGTCAAAGACCGGCAGATGGTTATTTAAAATCTGTTGCATCTCAGGATGAATTGGCAGAGGCTTGGTTTCGACTGCCTGGATGGCATTAAATTGAGCTACAACTCCATGATTGCCCTTTTTTAACAATTTTTTCATCCTATGCGAGCTGATGATAGAGGGGGCTCCCGCCTGGAGTCCACGGAGGGTATGTGTGTAGTTGTTCTGCTTAAAACTCATATATAGCTCTTGGAAATCCATTGTGATTGGCCCAAGAGTGCGGAGCCATTCAGCGCCGAGGACAATGTCGCAACCCCCCATGTGTATGGAAAACATGTGGGTTTTCAATTGATAATCCCCCATTTGAAGTTTGACATTTTCACAGCGGCCTTCACATTTCATTGTGCCTCCATCCGCAATTTGAACGTGGAAGTTAGAAACTGCTCGTACAAAACAATGCACTACTTCTGCGACTTTTTGATGGATGAAATTATGTGTACTTCCACTATCAATCAAGACTACTACTGGGCGATGTTTAATAAAACCTCGGATTCTGAGAGTTTGAGGGGAAGAAATCCCTGCCAAAGCATGCAACGAAATAACTGGTTCGTCAGAGACATTGTCCTTTTGGTTGTCTTCTTCTAGCGGCTCATGTTCCTCAAGTGGTGGATCTTCCTCTGTTGAGCTGTAGTCAGTGGCATCAATTTGAAAAAATTTGGGCTCCTTGCATTTATGGCCTGGGGAGTATTTTTCATCACAGTAGTAACATAGGCCTTGCTTTCTTCTTTCGGCCATTTCCGCAGGTGACACCTTTTGGACCTTAAGTGTTTGAGTCGTGTTGTGAGCCTGTGGGGGGCGACCTTTAGCTGAGAAATTTGGGCGACTGTATTGGGCTGCTAATGCACGTTCCACGTTACGAGCTACCTTGCAAGCCTCCGTCCATGTGGGAGGGTGGTGCAGTAGGACTTGGGCTTTGATAGCTTTTTTAAGACCGCTGATAAAACATTTCGTGTAGAACACATCTGAGAGACCCCAAGTGCGGAAGGCTAAGGCTTCAAAAGCTGTAATATATTCATCCACTGTACCAGTCTGTCGGAGCTTAGTAAGACGACCCAAAAAAGATGATTCCTGGTCAAAGCGGTCTTGAAGAGCTTTGGTGAATTTGGTCCAAGTCCTAAAAGGTCCAGTGCAACGTTGATGCCATTCCCACCATTGCCACGTTTCATTGTCCAAGTACATGCTCCCCAACATAAGCTGAGTCGCATCATCGAAGATGAGATTCAGTTTGAAATACTGCTCCATTTGTGCTATCCATGCCGATGGGTGAGAACCGTCAAATTTATGCATATCCAACTTGGGAGGTCGCTAACTAGATGGTTGGTGGGTGTGCCAAATGTGAGGAGAGTGGCTAGACTCACCCTCATTGTGTTCATTGCCATTATACTCCTCCTCGTGGGCTTGCTCCTTGCCCTTCGGGACTATTTTCTCGACCATGCTACATAGTCCAGTAAGCTGAATGTGGAGGTTTTGCACTGATTCTTCAAGTTTGTCCATCCTGTCATTGGCCATCACTTGAGCTCTAGTTTCTACCATACACCAACCTGAAAATTGGGACCGCCTAAAAAAAAATTCACTAAGAAGTGAATGGTACCACCGTGCTCAGCTCGTCGTCCTGATTCTGATGGGCTAGATCACCAATAAGCGGCCCGAAAGATCTCAGACCTTTTTTTTTTTTTTTTGCTGAAAACTCCTAACAGAGTTTTACTCCTTCCTTATCAATACTGCAGTGGCCAAATCCTCAAAATTTCAATGTGGCCAAAAGTCCTGTGAAAATTATACCCTGGTATAGGAACGACTCCGATCTGGTGGAGCTGAGAGATCTGAATGGCGGATCTGATAGCTCTGGGCGGCGGAACAGACTGCTTTTGTGGATCTGATGGATCTAATAGATCGGAATAGCTGATCTGCGAACTCGAGACGGCGGGACTGATGTTTGCTGCTGCTGCACCCCTTTGCACAAGCGGATCTGGAAGAGATGATGTGTGATCCCCTGATAGAAAAGGGAACTATGGTCTTGAGGAGTGTCAGGTACTACAGATCGCAATATACATAAGGGTCTGGCAGTAGTACTCGGCCCAATGTTTTAGGGCTCTAACTAAGGAGGATCGACTGTACCCTTAGCCGTACAACCCGACTACCCTATCGTATGGGCGAGTAATCTCTGCGAGTGCTGTTCTCGGTGTACTGTAGCCGCAAGACGGCCGACGGTTTATCTATGGCGAGGTTTCAAGGGAGCCTAGGGGGCTTCTGATACACCCAGAGGGTACGTGGAAGACAGTCCGTGCGCGGTTCTGTCTAATGCGCTACTACTCGAAGGGGTACCCACAGGGGTTACAAGGGAGTCCAACAGACGTGACCACCTCTTGTATTTCCTGCGTGCATGCCTCCCCAAATCCGCAGGTTTATGCGCTCAACAACAGATCCCGTGGTTTAAAGACGCCGGAACATGTCTCTAGCCAAATTTTTTTTTTGCTAAGAAATGGAGATCCCACCGGCCCTAGAAAGTGCTCTGATACCACTTGTTATGCTCTTAACCTGCAAAATGATACCCAAATACAGAATATGCGAAGAAAAGATACCCAAAACACAGAATATCAATGATTTTATTATTCAGAGAGTAATGTTCACTTGCCTCTTCGAGGGGTCAACCTCCAATAGAGCAGAGCTCGATTACAAAATAAGACACGATGCTCCTCGCAGGGAGTCTCTATCCTTTATATATGACTCATACATGCAATACCATGGGCCAATACCGTGGGTTTTATTAATACCATCTATCTAATACTACGACCCATTTGCAACTAAATGTGGTCCCGTCATTAATTGCGGATTAACCACTTACAATTATTAATATGGGCTTTATTGACTCTTGACTATGACGTGATCCCATTACATAAATAAGGGGGTTAGGGTGGGACCCTAACACAAAACCTCTCACTCTTTGAGAGGAAAACCAACACAAAATTCTTCTTATAGAGATTTCAATTGATGAATACCAAGACCATGACCCTTACCTATTAGGTCACTCCAAGACTAAGACACCAATCCTCTTCTTTGTCACTGCTGAGTTCATCATCCTCACTGCTGCTTCACCGAGGTAATCATTATTGCATTACAGTTGCATCATCATTGTACCTTCTCCTAGATCATTGCTGCACTCTCACTGAGATTATCACCATGTCAATGAGGTCTCTATACAGAGACATGCATGTATATACCAAAATCTTCGTCATGACCTTGTCTTCGTCAAGATTATGACCGAGATCATGGTTGCCACTATGCCAAGATCATGACTATGTCTAGTAGGCCAAGAGTGTATTATGCCATTATTGTGACTGTGCCAAGAATGTATAACAGAGAGATCACCTACATGTTCATCATCACAATTATACTGAGATTGTGGTTGTGTTCTTTCCTTGCATCGAAGTCTTCATAATCACAATTATGCCGAGAAGGTTGAGACTGTAATTACTCACTGTAATTACAGGCATTAGAGTATTTCTGCCCTCCTATACTGCGGATTTTAGACTTGTATCCATCCAAAGAATTCAGAGAATCCGAGTTCGTGTACCTCACTCTATTTAATGTAATTACCACCGAAGATTTTAGAGACATCTGAGATCCTGAACTGAACTTATACGAAAATCTCAGCATGGTATTTATAGTAGTTTCGTCTCCATAAATGAGCTAATGTGTCATGTTGAATGGGTGTGTCTCCATAGGTGAGCCGACATGACTGTATTTAATTCATTTTGTTGGCTGACATCAAGAGGATTGAGCTTGCCTTTTTGGAGGGCTTTTTTAGACAGTAGGTTGACTCATATATTTTTCATATGCTCAAGAAGAGCTCTTCATACATGACATTGATTATTTTGACTCAATAATAAATCCTAAGGCTCTCAATGAGAGCCACTAACAAATAAACCTCTTGCTCATGAAACCCATGCAACGAAGCATAAAAAAATAATTTTATTTCTTTCATTTCATCATTTACAAAGATCATGCCATTATGAAGACTAACCCTAGTTACATTTTCTTCAACAATGCAATTGTACCACAAGCCCTCAAAGTCCAAGAAATCAAGGTTCACCATTCAATATAATGAAGGTGATTACAGTAATTTAATTTAGAAGCGTGAGGTCCAACTTAATATCATCTTTTTGGTTTATACATAAACTTCATTCACTTCATCATTATCTTAATTGGCAACCTACACTTCACGTAATTTTCTTTTTGTGAGTGAGTAGTTAGAGACAAGCTGTGCAGAGGAAGCGTATGTGAAAGAAGTTGTGCAGAAGATGTTGTGTAGAAGAAGCATGTGCAAAGAAAAAAATGCGGATGAAACACGAACCCTGCTGAAAGAAACATGCTCATAATTAATTAATTAATTAACACTAGAGACTGAGACTATGTTGCATTACAACTATTACTCTTGTTTTATTATCAATTTCCAAAAATAACTCATTCCAACCATATTACAAATATTTATATTAGATATATATATATATAGAAAAGACATAAACTCCATAAATTTTGTTTTTATTTTTTGTCTTATTTGAGAAAATAACTCAATTTCATTTAGTATTTTTCAAATAAAGACATACAAAAAAAATACCAGCTATCAAAAATGCTCTCTTATATAAAAAAACCAAACCAAAAAAAATGCTCTCTTATAATTAAAAAAAAACCAAACCAAAAATGTTTTTACAAGGGAAAGAGAAATTCACAAGGAAAAAAAAGCATATATAGATAAATAGATAGATACATATACCAAAATAACTATATAAAAAAATAGCAAAACAAACCACGAAGTACCTAAGAATCCATCATTAAGATATACACCAGCTATGGCCAGAAATAAGATATAAAATATCTATTTTAAAATGATAAATAACTCCATATATTTTTCTCAATAAAATTACCAAAATCTTTGACGAGGTATCCACTATCACTGGTCAAAACGAAACCCTAAAAACCCTAGACTGCATCTGAAAGTGCTTTAAATTAAACGCACCTTCTGCTTTTAATACCATTGTCAAAACTCCACCATCTAGGCTTCCTCTTTATATGGAAAAAAAAAGGGAGGTTTATAAGAGACCAAAACCCCGATACTTCTCATTAAATTTGTACATGTTAATGGCCGTCTGGTACAATCTTCAAGCATTTCGTCCGCTCTTGCTGGTGCTGCTTCGAGTCTTCGCGGAAGATACATAGATATATATATTTTAAGCATATTCGCATATTTTAAGCATACATATCAGATGGGCTTGCACGTATTTCGGCACCAAGTGTCCTCAATCTTCAATACTTCTAACTATTTACAGCACGCTTTCATTCAGCATAGCAGCAGCGGCCATTAGGTTTTCCTGCAGAGAGTTTGTGATATCACAGAAGAAAAATAAAAATCAAAAAAGGATAAACACGGCTGCACTTCTTCTTGTCAGTGTTTCATGTAACGCAGGGTTTGGCGGTACGAGCGTTCAGCAGCCATGGCGGCCCCCGGATTTATCTTTATAACTTACTTTAGCTACGGCTGAAGAAAAAAAACAAAAGAAAGCAAAGCCCTCGGGATTGTTGGCACGTTAGAGTTAAATACAGCAGAGGGTTTTGAATTGGGGTACCACCGGGCTATAAGTACGGGAGAGAAGAGGTCCAGCGGAAGAGGGTTTTGAATTGGGGTTATTTGGATGGCAGTTGGGGATAGATATAACGGAAGGGGGTTTTTAATATAGCGGAAGTGAGTTTTAAATTGGGTTTATATTGGATGGCACTGGGGGATCTGGTCGTGTTGAATACAATAGGCTGTAATAAGGACGGTAATAATCATAATATGGCGGACGGAAACGGAAGCGTGAATGGTAACGGTATGTCTGGTAATGAGATGCCTGAGCGGCTTTTGATTTCGGATGAAATTGTTAGCAGGAGGGTACACGGGGATGCTGTTTTCGCTTGTGTAGCTAGTGCGAGTAGTAATACCAGCAGCAGTATAGTTTATTTGCCTCCTAAAGTGTGTTTTCGCGATTCCAGACAGGATGCCTTCGAAGCCTCGGCGTCGTCTGGGCCGTCTGAGAGCGGGTTGGTATCCAAGTGGCGAATGAAAGACCGGGTAAGTTTGGTGTCCGTGTGATGCATTCTTAACTGCAAGCGTACTGAAAAAATGAAAGTGGCATAACCGTCGATCACGATTAAGTTTCACTTTTACCAAGACTACATCAATATTATGGGTTAAGTTTCCACTTTAATATGACTACATCAATATTATGGGTGTTCTGTTTCTGTTTTTAATCTATTTAATGATTGTGTATCTCTCTGTTCATGACTGGTGTCTGTATTTACCTGAAATTCTGACTACGTATTTATGGTGTACGTTGCACATTGCTTGAAAATGGGTTCGTTAATAGGTCTGTTTGTGTTGCGATGCAATGTCAATTCGTGATCAGTAACATTCGGTAAATTCCCAAGGGGGAAATTATCTTGTTAATGATTTTTGATTGGGGATATTGAACACCTTGATCCAGACTCCTTAGGGTAAGTTGCTTGAGTGTTTAGTGGTTATATGTTATTCTCTGTCACTGCATTCTGGTGTGCACCATATTGGAAGCTCTTTTGCAATGCTTTAGAAATATAGCAAACTAGAGTTCGCCGGGATTTAACACTCTGTTATTTCGTTACTTATTTGGCCCGTGCCAGTGAATCTCCATTTGACTCTTTTAGCTTAGCCTTTCGGGATCCCCTTTGTTTCAGCCTCTCTCCCTTTATCAATGTGGCAGTGGGCAAATGATCACCACAACACGTCAACACCCATGGGTTTATTTCTCTTGTTTCACGATTTTTGAACGGGGACACTGAATTCCTTGATCCAGACCATGTTGAGGCCAAGTTTGTTTGGGTTTTCAGTGATTTCAGCGCTGCAAGAATTGTGGAAAGGTGGGTAGTTTGCCCCCCATGTTAATAACAAAGCACTTACTTTCTTTTTGTCACTTAACAATTATTTAGAACCAACCCCTTTTAAGATATTGATTTGAGTGAGAAATTCAGTTCTTTCAACATTCACACATGCTTTTGCATTGAACTTGTTATTGCTTGACATGGTGCTTTATATCTGACCTTAAGTTAAGGATAGAACAAAGGGCCCTGCTTTCTCTCCCAGCCTCTGTACAAGGTGGTGGTTGTGCTCCATTTTGTAACCAAATATGGAAATGTGTTCTTTTGATAAAAACCTGGATTTTTCTATTACTAGTATGTTGGGTAGTAGGCTAAGTTGGTTTTGGAGTTAAGTGATTTGTGCCATTGCAAGATTTGTTGAAAGGTTTGCTGTTCAGCTTGGTCTTCAGGTTCACAACACAACAAAAGCTTTGTTTTTTTTTGTCTATCACTCTGCACTTATTTGGACTCAATTCCTTTTATATATTGAATTGAACCATCAACTTAATCTTGCAGCTCGAACTATTCCAACATTTAGTCATTGCCTTAGTGTTGAGCTTGTCATTGCTTGTATTGGTATTTCATATCTGACCCTGAGTTGTGGAGATCAGTTCCAGTGGAAATAACAAATCCTATACTTACCCTCCTAGTCACTCTTATTTAGAGGAGACCAATACCATTGGAGTTCATCTCTCCATTCTGAAAGGTCTCATACATTCCTGTATTTTCATTTTTTTAAAGATATTTGTGAACTTTGCTGTTGCAATGCAAGTGTTTTCAGCTGATGTTGTATGATTAATTGCTGAAAATTAGCTCTTGCATGACTAATGTATCACTGGTGGGCAAATCACACTACTTGAATGCTCATAGCTGAGGTGTTTTTTCTGAAGGGTTGACCAGGATTTACCACAATTCCTATTGCATTAGTAAATTTGGAGCTTTTGATCTTCAGATCCTGCTCCTCAACATGGCAGTTCTTGGACGACCTACAGTTTTGTTACGTCAAGTTCACACCCAATCCAACTAAATAATGTTTGCCAGTGGATATGGTTTGATAAGGGGTCTGTTGAAGATCCATAAACTATAAAGCTTTGTCAACCACTTGTTTTGGTTGAAAACAAATTCCCTGCCCATTACAGTAAAAAGGAGAAAGTGTGTTGTGATGAGCAGGTTACCAAAGAGAAAACATAAAAATGTCTACAAGATTGTTAAGTGTGCACTGTGCATTTTACTAACAATTAAATATAATACTTTGTCAAGAATTCATTGTTCCACCAAGTTTCTGGGATGCGCAAGTGGGGAATCCAGTTTGGGGGATGTGTGGAAGCACCCCCAAATTCTAGAGAATGACATGGGGGCATTGGGGTCTCCAACTAAGTGGATCTTGCCTGAAATACTAAAAGTTTGAAATTTAAAAATTATGAAAATCGATCTTAAATTATTGAAATCTCATACATAACAATGTGCCAATAACATATGTCATTATAATTCACAAGTAAAATAATAACTGATAAATGATACATTTAATGATGTAACAACATAATAATCATTAATAACAGTTCCCAAATCATTCATCACTGTTTAATTTTTCATTATATTTAGAGAACTCAGAATATATAGATTTAAGTTGTAAGAGAATTGAGTACCCACGTCCTTGGGAGAGTGGGAAGTGCAGGGACTGTCCCCTGTCATGGGTGTATTTCCCCATCTAACACTTCCAACACTTATATTCTGGTTGAAATAAATTTCTGAGTGCATTTTCAGGTATGGGTTTGGTGTAAAAAGGAGGAAGTGTGTCTTGATGAGCAGGCTACCCAAGAGAACCCCAAAAAATGTTCGCATGAAGTTATATTTCTCAGCAGTTAATCTATATTTGTTGAGTTTGTCTTTTTGCAACAGTCACCAGTGCTATCTAACTGGTTTTCATATAACTGGATTTACTGGCTTTCTTGCAAAAGCTTTATGTGAATGTGCATCTGTGTATAATTGCAACGTGCAATAATGTGAACGCCAGAATTCTTGGAGCTTAACAGTAACTTTATCCTCGTGTTGAGGAAAGTGCAAATTCTTATTCTCTCAATGATTATTGGCAAAAATTATTCACCAAACAAGCTTAACTGCTAGAATCAATCTCCACTATTTTTAACCTATAGTTGGTAGTGCAGGGCTACTAAACTGTCATCCAATACATAAAATGTCCAAGAATGGGAAAAATTGCAGATTACAGCACAGAGGAAGGGAGCAAACTTCAGTAAATGAAAAAGCTTAACAGTCAGAAGCAATCTCCACTACTTAACCTGTAATTGGTAGTGCAGAAGCAATCTCCACTACTTAACCTGTAATTGGTAGTGCAGAAGCAATCCCCACTACTTAACCTGAAATTGGTAGTGCAGAAGCAATCCCCACTACTTAACCTGTAATTGGTAGTGCTGGGCTCCTAAGCTGCCATTCATTGCATACAATGTTTTAAGAGTGGGAAAAATTGCAGCTATGACACAGTGGGAGAGAGCCACAACAAAGAGAGAGATAGGAAATGTACACTGTAACTATGCATCACTGTTTTTACACAAGAAAGGTGTATATATACAACCGTGTGATAGCTGAAATGTTCTGCTTCCCATTGATTAATGAAAGATATCTTATTTACAAACAAAATAGAATCAAATTGCCAGTTGTTTGGATGTGAAGCTGTATAATTTCAACACTCGCTCTACAGCTAACATCCAACTATTGAGAACTCTCTCACAACAAAAATAATCTTCCAATATATCTATCCATTAATGGAGTTGGCAATGCGACCGACATCTTACATTGCATGCATCTACTCCTCCAGCCAGAGCTCCCGCATGAGGTTTTAACACTACAATATTTCCAACTCTACTAACATTGCATGAATCTCCTCCTCCTGACAGAATCCTTACATGCTTGCAATAGGTTCACCATCCCCTCTCACTGGTGGAAGGAAAGGTTTACTGTCTGGCTACAACTGCTAATTTCGACTAGGCTAAACCTTCAGGCACCTAAAATGGTTATTGATACTTGGAGGCAGACTGTATTTGCCAAAAAAGCATAATTTAAATTTTAAAATTGAAAGGATATAAAATTACATGTTGTAGGTACATGGCATGCATGTATTCAGAATAGGTCCAAAAGAGATTTATCTTTCTTAGATAAGGCTGAGCCTTTACAGAAGTTACTGATACTTTATCATATGTTATACATATAATCAACTTTCAAAATGAAAAATCCGAACTTGAGATACAGCATTACATTTACAGTGCTTATAGCATTTTGTTTACAGTGCTTATCATAGTGTACAAAAAGTTGTCCAGAAAACAGAGCTAAAGTTCCAGAAAGAGAAATATAGAGTAGCTGTATTTACAACAGAGTAGCAACATTTATATCCCTTGCTGTTCATGTAATTATACTGTGCATTGTAGACTGTGGGGCCAAGGAATTAAGCAGCCAGATACCTGTCATTAAATGGTCGATGGTAGTAAGCATTCCGTTGCTATCTGCCAGGACTTGGTATCCAATGTGATGCCTTCTTTTGATAATGTGTCGGCCTCTCCCTATATATATATGTGATATGGAGAATATGTTAAAAAGAGATTTGATTCTGTTTATTTCAGTCACTACAGGCATGAGACGGAGGTTGTGACATGGCTGCCTTTTATCCATTTTATAACCAATAATCTATGTCACAAGGTTTGTCGAACTTTAACCTTGAGGTTTGAATTTTGGCAAACCTTAAATTTTTTTTGAGGTTCGGCAAACCTCATCGAACCTCGTAGCCATTGATCAAGTCCATAGATCAAAATTCATAACCTCATGTCACAAGTCAAGCTTGTAATTTATCCTTGCAGTTTCCATGTTCGTGATAGCATTTTTGATGTTCATTGATGTTGATTTCTTACTATTTTATCGTATAATTCATTTTGAATTAATACATGTAGATATATAGACGAACTTAATGGCGAACCTCATCAGAAAATTTGAACTCAAACCGAACCTAATCATTGCCGAATTCGAATTCAAATCCAAACCATGTGACATTGCTGGCAATAATGAGGTCCCCAAAGACACGAAGAACAATGACATCTTGCTCAAGTGCATAAATGAGAAGCAACTACAGAGCCATCAAATTTGCATAATTGTTGGTGCTTGCACCAAAACCCATATTTAATCGACATATATGTGACTAACTATGATGAAGAAGAGCTCCACCACCACATGCACGGGGAACTCCTTCGCAGCTTTGTTGAAAAATGCCAATGGCACTGATTTATCAATAGAGACCCCAATATTAACTCTATGATGCTGAGTAGTCTTCGGTTCGGGGAGAAGGTCAAGGATAGCTAGAGCCTGGCCAACAGTGATCAGGTGAGGTTTGAACTTGTCACCGAAGATGGATCTACTCCTAGCCAGCCAAATACACCAAAATCCTAATAAAGGGATAGCTTTGAAATCTTTCACATCTCGATTTGTACTCCATTGCTCCCATGTTTTTGTGAGTGTGTTCCTAAGCCATTGACATGCTGACCCACGCTTTGTAGTAAAAATCACCTAAACAACTTGTGTATTGTAACAAGAAAGGAATAAATGGTTGACAGAGTACTTCTTTGATTTGCATAAATGTTAAAATTGGCAACTAGGGCCAAACTCCATGTTGGTCATCTTATTAATGGCAACTGATATTTTCTTGGATCCCTCTCATCGAGAGGTGTAGGATTGATCTAAAGATCATCCGATTCCGATAAGTATTCATGGAGTTATGAATTTATTTGTGTTATAAGACAATTCGTCAAGGTTGGCCAACAACCAAATAAACCCCTCATGTGCTCAATGTTTTAGTATAAATAGAGGTGCCTTGAAAGTCATTTGGACACACTCACAACTCTCTTGTGATCTCTTCCTCTCCATTCGTTTGGGTTTTAATGGAAGGAAGAATCCCTAAGAGAATATGCTGATCTAGGAGGTTTGCCCTAGCCCTAGACGAAGAGATCTATACGCTGCCCTCATCTACATTCATGGAGAAGAATCTTCGTTGCCCTATGGAGAAGCCCTAATGCAGTCATGGTGAAGAGACCTACGCTGTCCTTACAATCCCTAACGCTGCCCTATCTAACACAACCATGGTAGAAGCCTAAGTACCCTACGTGGAGGAGAAAGAGTCCACATACAACAACCCTAATCCCTAGCCGCAACAAGAAAGGAAGGCTCTAAGACAGCGTGAAGGAGGTTGAGTTCATTAATGGAGGTCGAGATGACTGCTGGAGCAGTGGTGACACATTGGTGGAGGCCGAGAGACTGTAATGACCACATTGTGAAGGATGTCCTAAATGCAACAAACAATAGCATGATATGATATGATGTGGCGGCATGTTGTAGCTAATGTGTGAAGGTTGGTTGGACTGTCATGACCACATTGTGAAGGCTATCCTAAATGCAGCAAACAACAACATGATATGATATGATGTGGCAGCATGTTGCAGCTGATGTGTGAAGGTTGGTTGGACTGTCATGACCACATTGTGAAGGCTGTCCTAAATGCAGTAAACAACAACATGACATGGTATGATATGGCAGCATTATGGCGAATGCTGTAGCATGATGATGGGTATAGTGATGGTGTATCACGACACAATGGTGAGGTACAACACTATGATATATTGCAGCAACGTGATGTAGCAACCGCAAGGTCATGGTGCTGCAATAGCATAGCACATTGGTACAACAGTATGGTACTTGGTGTAGTAAGTACACAAAGTAGCTATGGTGCAACAAGCACATGGGAAACAACATGATGTAGCAGTGGCACAAGGTACAACAATGCCAAACACAGGGACAACAGTGCAGCATAAGGTGCAACAGTATGATGTGTACAACACGGTCATAAGGTCCAGCACGGTGAGGTGCAACATGATGACGAGATGCAACACAATGATAGGTGAAGGAGTCACCTTTAGAGAATCAGTTGAAGCAACATGTCTTCAACTGATCTCATGTATCATCTTCTTGGAGATGGTCTATGCTCTTATCTAGATAAGTCAAAGTGTTGACTTCTATTGTAAATATATTATCTCTCTCTCTCTCTCTTTGCTGAACTATTGAAGAACATATAAGAAGAATTGATCAAGGGTTTCCCCACATTGGGGTTTGTACCTGGCTAGCGCCACATCTTGTGTCCTCTTGTCTTGGCTTGTCTTTTGTGATTTATGTTTATGTTCTATCTGCAGTTTACTTTAATGTTGATGTGATTGCTAATTTGGAAAAGATATTGAGCTAACTATGAAAATTGAAATAAATTGCTCTAAGCATAGAACATACCTAAAATTAACATGGTATTAGGGCTGAGGTGGAAACAATGTCCAAGCAAGAGTGAAAGAGCAATCACCGAAGACAGTTGGGTAAGGACTAAAGGATCAATGGATTCCTCATCCCCCTTCAAATTCACCAAGGGTGAAGTCAAAGCAGAGAATATAATCAGAATGGCACAACGAAAGCTTTTGATGGCCTATCTAAATATCACTTCAATGGAAAGTTCAGATCTAAGGGTGAAAGGAGAAGCAGATGCCTTGGTTGCAATAAGTTCGGCCATTATGCGAAGGAGTGTCTAAATGGCAGGGACACATCACTTGATGGCGATAACAATCATTCCAGGGACATCTTCAATGATCAGAGGAATGACAAGTAATGCAGGTAACAGCCGAATCTTCAAAGAAAGCAAGGAATTCTAGGTATGAAGAATCAAATGTTGTTTTTGATAAGATTAAGAAGCGTTATCTTGTATTGGTCCTCTCCTTTAGATTCTTTGGGAATTTGGCTTATTGATTGTAGTGCTCCAAAGCACTTCAACGGATAGAAGGATGCTCTCTCTAATTTGGTAGAGATGGAAACAATCGTGGGATTATACTTGGAGGCGATGCCACCTATCTCGGAAAGGGTGTAGGAAATGTTACCCCTCAATTCAATGAGGGTAACCCGATTCATTTACAAAATATCTTTTATGTACTTGATCGCAAGAAGAACCTGGTGTCCATTTCAGCAATGGAAGTCAAAGGCTACAAGGTGGCATTCATTGATGGAAAGGTATGTGTTTGAAAATAGAATTTTCAAAGATGATTTTTCTCATGGGTTCAGGGTTGGCAATTTGTATCATGTTGCAGGATGGTCCATTGGGGATCATGTCAATTGACATATCTCATCTATAACACCAAAGGTCTATATGGGGCCCTACCCGATGTGAGTCAGATGGTGACAGGGATGCCTGAATTCAAGAAGAGCATGAAGGTACATGTCTGAGATGTATCGAATGAAAATCTTACAAGGGGACTATTCCCCTTATGTAGCAAGTCCACAGTTTTGGAACAACTCGAAGAGTTTGAGGTTCATGATCGAGAATCTCATGTATACAGGTGGAAGAAAGCCCTCTATGGCTTGAAGCAAAACACCTCGGGCATGGTATGAGAGGATTGATAGCTGTTTGATGAAGCTAAGATTCACTAAGAGTGAAACCGATCCAAACCATTGCTCGAAGGTTGTGGATGATAGACCTCTCACACTGGCACCTTCTAAGGATGACCTATTTCTGACAGGTGCAGATCCTCTCATTTGCAGAAGTAAGAGGGAGTTGGATTCCGAATGTGGAACGGTAAACTGCAAGTCCATGACTACCTCGAGGATCTTAACTTTCAAGAAGTTATATGGTAGTGATACCAAACTAGATTTGGGAAATGCCTCTGAGTTTCATAAACTCATTCACATTGATGTTCTTGGTGAACTTCCATCCAGACATATGTTTTGTAGTTAGCATGATGAGCTAATATATGGTTGAGCCTCATTGGATTGGTGACAAGAATCTTCTGAGATATCTTTGGGGCACAATCTCATGAATTGAGATACACTACTGTAAATGTGAAGCTGCATGATTATTCGAACGTTGACTAGGCATGCAGTGTAGAGGATTGCAAGAGCACTTTTGAGTGCTGGTTCTCTTTGGATTTTACTTTGATATCATGGATGAGCAGGAAGCAGAAGTCAGTTGCTATAAGCACTGTCGAGACCGAATACATAACTACGAGTATGATCTCGTATGAAGCGGCCTAGTTGTGGAAGCTCTTCAGTGAGCTGTTTGTACACATGATGGATACCACCTTGATCTTCTGTCTGTGTCAACTAGGGGGGGATTCAATTGTCTAGGAATCCTGTATCTATGATTGCTCTAGTAGATAGACATCAGATACTACCTTATTAGGGATATGGTACGTCAATGAGCGAGGAGGCTCCATCGCATTGAGAACGATGTACAGGTCGCAGACATTTTGTCAAAGCCCCAGGGAAAGGTCAAATTTGTGACTTTCTTGAATGACTTGGAGTCGTTGAGAGACCCTCTTATGAGGGTCCTGCATGTTGCATGCATTGAGCTCTGGGAGCTTCGGGGGCTTGGGGTACTACTGGAGCAACACGCGACCATAGGGCGACTCACCCTCCCCTAATGGTGCTTTGTGTAAAGGGTGAATGGCTCAGCCTTCCCCTGTGATACCCCGAGGCGACTTAGGGATAGGATGATTAGTTCTCTTGTCGAGGCATCCTACCCATGCAGCCTGGGACTCATGGGAAGTACCTCTCATCTGATCAATGAGCAGGGAAATGGGGTTAGGGACCATAGTAGTACTATCGATGGATGCATCGTTTTATCTACCGTACTCTCTATGCTAGGATGACCTCCATTGATCTGGGATCAATGAAACTAATCTGGAATCAGTATCAGTGGTTTGAGACACTCTCTTGTGATATTGATCTGGGATTAATAAAAGTGACTTCGATTCAGTAGAGCATGGTATGAGACATTCTCGATCAATTCTTCTTCTTCATGGTTCATTAGAGCAGAGCTCAGCAGAGCAGTGCAAGGCACTGATGGCAGAGATAATACAGTCTGGCAGATGGATCAACGGATGGAGTTCTCCCTAGTTGAGAGGGAGTGTTAAAATTGGCAACTAGGGCCAAACTCCATGTGGGTCATCTTATTAATGGCATTTGATATTTTTCTTGGATCCTTCTCATCGAGAGGTGTAGGATTGTTCTAAAGATCATCTGATTCTGATAAGTATTCATGGAGTTATGAATTTATTTGTGTTAGCTGACAATTCGTCAAGGTCGGCCAACAACCAAATAAACCCCTCATGTGCTCAACGTTTTAGTATAAATAGAGGTGCCTTGAAAGTCATTTGGACACACTTACAACTCTCTTGTGATCTCTTCCTCTCCATTCATTTGGGTTTTAATGGAAGGAAGAATCCCCAAGAGAATACACTGATCTAGGAGGTTTGCCCTAGCCCTAAACGAAGAGATCTATACACTGCCCTTATCTACATTCATGGAGAAGAATCTTTGTTGCCCTATGCGGAAGCCCTAATGTTGCCCCATGGAGAAGCCCTAACGCAATCATGGTGAAGAGACCTACGCTGTCCTTACAATCCCTAACGTTGCCCTATCTAACACAGCGATGGTAGAAACCTAAGTACCCTATGTGGAGGAGAAAGAGTCCACCTATAGTAGACCTAATCCCTAGCCACAACAAGAAAGGGAGGCTTTAAGACAGCGTGAAGGAGGCAGAGTTCATTAATGGAGGTCAAGATGACTGTTGGAGCAGTGGTGACACATTGGTGGAGGGCGTGAGACTATGATAACCACATTCTGAAGGCTGTCCTAAATGCAACAAACAACAACATGATATGACATGATGTGGCAGCATGTTGCAGCTGATGTGTGAAGGCTGGTTGGATTGTCATGACCACACTGTGAAGGTTGTCCTAAATGCAGTAAACAACAGCATGATATGATATGATGTGGCAGCGTGTTGCAGCTGATGTGTGAAGGCTGGTTAGACTGTCATGACCACATTTTGAAGGCTTCCTAAATGCAACAAACAGCATGATGATATGATATGGCAGCATTATGGCAAATGCTATAGCATGATGATGGGTATAGTAATGAAGTGTATCACAACACAATGGTGAGGTACAACAATATGATATATTGCAGCAAGTTAGCAACATGATTTAGCAACCGCAAGTTCATGGTGCTGCAATAATATAGCACATTGGTACAACAGTATGGTACTTGGTGCAGCAAGTACACAAAGCAGCTATGGTGTAGCAAGCACATGGGCAACAACATGATGCAGCAGTGGCACAAGGTACAACAGTGCCAAACACTGGGACAATAGTGCAACATAAGGTGCAACAGTATGATGTGTATAGCATGGTCATATGGTCCAACATTGTGATGATGGGTGCAACATGGTGAGGTGTAACATGATGACGAGATGCAACATGATGATAGGTGAAGGAGTCACCTTGGAGAATCAGTTGAAGCAACATGTCTTCAGCTGATCTCATGTATCATCTTCTTAGAGATGATCTATGCTCTTATCTAGATAAGTCAAAGTGTTGACTTCTATTGTAAATGTACTATCTCGCTCTCTCTCTCTCTTTGCTGAACTATTGAAGAACATATAAGAAGAATTGATCAAGGGTTTCCCCACATTGGGGTTTGTCCTTGGCTAACGCTACATCTTGTGTCCTCTTGTCTTGGCTTGTCTTTTGCGATTTATGTTTATGTTCTATCTGTAGTTTACTTTAATGCTGATGTGATTGCTAATTTGGAAAAGATATTGAGCTAACTGTTAAAATTGCAATAAATTGCTCTAAGCATAGAACATGTTAAAATTAACAATAAACAACACCAACTCGACCCTGCCTTTTGCCTTTTTTGTAGAAAATCCGAAGTAGGCACCTTGTTTTCCAATATACCACATGAAAACCTTGGTTTTAGTTGGGCTGGGCATTTTAATCTCCAAAAGCTCCTTCTACCATCCAGCTTGGTCTTCGGTGATGTGATTTGCGATAGGGTATGCATAACTTGATTTTGTAGGGTATTGACTATTTACTAAATTTCTCCAAACTAACTCATCCTCTGCCTCACTTAGACGGATATGGCTCTTTGCCACTGCCCCAGTGTAAATAGACCATGGCTCTTTAAAAACATGTGGAAGATCAATATGATGGGAGTAGAGCCACATTTGTGGATTCAAAAAATTACCTTCCTGTCCAACAATCTATGTCAGCTTGTATAAGCCCCTTTCCTGTAGATATTGTACAAGGTCTGTGGGTAATCTGTAAGGATCATTGCAATCGAACCACAGATCAATATCAATTTGAAATTCTGACCATTACTAGTCTTCCACGCCAATCCATTCTTAATGATAGGGAAAGTGGGGCTGATAGCTTTCCATATAATAGGACAATTGTGTGTTTCTTTATTTGGGGACCTAAACCAATCCTCGATGGTAAGTGGATGGATATGTTTTCGATAGACAACCATTAACCATAGACTTGTAGAAGAAATAAGTCTCCAACTCGCTTTTACGGCTAATGCACTTGAAAAAAAGGAAGATGCTTCAACCCCAGCTGCCCCAGTCCTTTGGGAGCACTATGCGATCCCATTTAACCCATGGAAAAACATATTTGTTTGTAGAAGTGACACATAGAAATTTATAACATATTCACTTGATGTTCTTTAAAATGCTCCTGGGAATCCAAGAGTACACCATCCAATACATTGGTATGGTCTTAAGTACCAATTTAACTAGTACTAATCTGCCCACTGATGATAAACATCGAAAGCACCATACACTTAGCCTTTGCTCCAATTTGCTAAGGTAGCCAGTTCCAATCTGCCTTCTTGTATGAATTTGGTTTTAGACGGAACCCAAGATACTTAATGACTTTGTCCATTGTAGTTAGTTAAATTAGAAACAAGTTTTGAATAAAAAGAAGCCCATCCTCATTTAGATTGAAAGGGGTTAAAGTAGACTTCGAGTGGTTTATTATCATACCTATAACAACTTCAAATAGGGAAAGAGTTTCCATTATTGCAGAGATGTCTCTATGGTAACCATTGCTAAATATGAGTATGTCGTCAACAAATAATAAGTGGGTGATGTTGAAGTTTGGAGCCACAAAGATACCCATAAAGAGATCCCTTCTTTTGTAGGAGACCCTCCACAATCAAAAGAAAGAGAAGAGGGGACAACGGGTATCCCTGTCTGAGGCCATGCTTAGCCGAGAAGAAAAGGGATGCCGACCCATTGATAAGCACATAAATAAATTTTGTGGATATGCAACTCATAATCCACTTGATGAAGGCAAGATCACACCACAAATGAGTGAGGAGTAACTGGATTATAGATAGTTTGCCTTGTCAAAAGCCTTTGATAAATCAATTTTCAGAACCGCCCTAAGACTATGAAGCTCCTCTTGAGCCATGCCTATGGCCTCATGAATCTGTGTCCCCTATGGGAATGCACGTTGTTCTCCTAAGATCACATTAGAAAGAATGGCTTTAGTCTGCGAGGTATAACCTTTGTAATGATCGTATAAATGCAATTGCAGAGTAGGTTTGAAGTCGCCAAAGGTGGCAAGAGAGTCCATCTTTGGAATTAGTGTGATGAAGGTGGTATTGAATGGCTGGTGAATCCTACCAGTAGCCATCGACTCCTCTACCACTTTGAGAAGATCGACGCCAATAATGTCGAAAAGACCAATGAAGAATTCAATAGGCCAATTGTCTGGGCTCGAACTCTTATCCTTGTGGTAGTTGGAGAGAACTGCCAAAAATTCCTCCTTGGAAACCACAGTCATCAGATGATCCTTGTCAACTTCATATGCAAATCTAGGAAAGAGCATGGCAGTCTGAACCACCTCAGCTATAGGGGCTCTTTTAGGGGCCTTGAAAAGCCCACCAAAATGTGAGCATCCTAGGTTTTCTAGATCTTCAAAGGAAGTGTCATTATTCCCTTCTCGGTTCTTTAATTGCTAGATTGTATTACCCATTTTTCTACCTTTTGTGAAATTTTGGAAAAACTTCAGAGTTTTTATCCCTGACCTCTAGACATATAGCACGACTCTATGTAGCTTCTTGGGCATTTAGCAGGCTCTTTTTACGACATTCCAGTCCTACTAGCCTAGCCATAACTCCCTTTGATTCGAAACCTTCGTTGCTTCGTTAGAGATAGTTTTGAGTTCCCCTTCAATGGCCCTTAACTCTTGATTTTCTTGTAATCTTTTTGCCATAGAGCAGGTAATTGAAGCTTGTTTTACAAATTTTATATTGGTTGAAAATTGTGCAGCTGTAGATATAATAACTTTGGGATCAAAGTTCTTCTAGGTGGATCTGAATAAGTCCATCTAGGACTCCTCCTTTACCCATATAACACTAAGCTTGAAATGGCTAGGGGGTTTCTTGCCGTGACCTTTAAGATTCAGAATATAGGAAAATGGTTAGATCCCCCACCCACCCCTATCCATTAACGAATAAGGGGAAAATTGCCCACCGGTTATCTTGTAAGGAGAGACCTATCGAAACGTTTGGCAACCCTGTCCAGTCTTATCTTGTTGTTTCTCCAAGTGGGCTTGAGTTTTGTAGGTGCAATACCTACCAACTGATGAACTCTTAGTAATTAGAGAAATAAGCCGAATTTGGATCTTAATGTGATTTCGGTCCCTAACTTTTAGCATGCCCCATGGAGAAGTTAAGGTCACCTCCCAAAATTAGGTTATTGGTCGATAAGAATGAGGAGCTAGCAAGAGCCTTGCCAAGAAAGAATTTTGTCATGTTGGGGACCATATACATTGAGAACCATAAGGTTAATACCTAGTCCAACATATCAAAAGGAGTGCCCCAACACTGAACCTATACCCCATGAATTGGTTAGATTAACAAACTGAAAATTCCAACCTATTGCCAACCCACTTGCACAACCATTTGCATCCAGACAGGAGAACTCCCATCCTAGAAACAATTTTTTTTAAACATGATAGAATAATGACCTACTCCTCAGTCTCTTGAAGAAGCACCGAAACATGATTAGAAGCAGCTAGTCTTTGAAGAGCTTGTTGCTTGGTTGGGTTGGCTAGACCCTGACATTTAAGTGAGAGAAAGATCATTGGGGAACCTCATGTGAGTGGTGCAACGCTCTAAGGACCCCAACAATAGTGTGTTGTTTACTAGAGGTTTGTTCCATAACAACCTTGTTTTGTGCTGTACGGAGATGCAACTTTCTACCCTAGCCATTTTGTGCAGTGACCAAAAATGAATTATGGCCCAAACCCCTGAAAACACTGGGCTTGATGGATGAGGATAGAGGAAATCAGAGAGGATATTTGGGTTCATATGAGCCAGATTTTGAGGAATCCCCATAATAAGAAGCAAGAATAGGAGATGGATCGATCCTTTCAGTGAAAGTAACAGGGCAAATGCTAGGGACCGAGTTTTGATGAGGCAAGGCTCGCCCATCATAGTACACATTCGAAACATTATCAAGAGGGTCCAAAGCCATCCGCATAATTGAAAAACTACTAACAAATGAGGAAAAAGAGGGGGGAGGAGCAGATGTAGCCATGATAGAAAAACTCAAAAAATGCCTCATAATCCTTTTCCAACAAGGAGCAGTGCCCAACCACCTCCAGAACAACCTCCATCGAGCTTGCACCAGGAAAAGGAATAGACGAAGCACAAGAGGTGATTGGATAGTCGTGGGTAGCTTCAGGAAATCCAATAAATATCTTAGGAGTAGAAGAAGATAAAAGGATAATCTCCTCCCTAGAAACATTGTCCATGCCCCTACGCACCTTGGAACGAAACTTTGACGATCCTACATTTCCATGAAACCCTAACTTGCAATCTCCCACGTTGTACCCACGTGTGTGGCAAAGTTTGCAATGGAAGGGTATTCCTTCGTAATCCAAGGGCTGAGTCCTAGAGAAGCCTTTGTGAATCAACACCATCTCGCTCTAGGGACCCTCTCGAATATCCATTATCACAAGAACCCTAACCACTTTCATCTCATTAGCTTTGATGAATGACATATCCACCTGTAAGCATTCCCCCAGTTGATTGCCAATCTCTGAGAGAACATGGTTAGTTCAAAATTGAACCTTGAGGCTCGGGAGTCTGACTGATATAGGTGCCTTATCCATCTTCTCCCTCGTGGGGTTGAGTAAAGAAGTCCAATGTTTTAATAGTAAGGGGAAGAATCGATACTCCAGTGCTTGTCCATGACCTACTTTACCTCTTTAGAGGATGAGAAAAAAATAATAAACCATCCCCACACTAACGCCTTGATGGATGGCAATAGGGTAAAATGATCCCCCAATTCCTTTTGAACTCAGTATTTTATTGATTGACCGTAATATCGATGCTCGCGAGCACAACCCATGATTGCAACCTCTCTCACCTGAACAACTTGGCGCATCTTTACTTATTATCCAAAAACATATAAAGCTAGCCATTCTTTTCCTTAACATAAGAGTTTTTTTTCTCTTGACAACCTTCGTAAGGTGGGATAGCCTAGGATGGTGTATGGTAGATAGTGAGATGTTAGGTGGATCCTAAAAAACAAGCTGTTGAGTGTTTGTCGATATCGAACAATAGGCCCAAACAAAACTGTTAGGGATCAAAACTGCCTCACGAGTCAAGATTACTAGCTGGTCTATAGCCCCCAACACTTGCGGAAGGGGCATAGGAAAAGGTGGGAGGGAAGAAGCCCAGAGACCCCATAGGACAAGAGACGGTTTGCCCAAGGGCTGACAAAGAGCAAAGATCCCCATAAGCCCGGGGGGGGCATGGGAGTCCAGTGACAATATATCCAAGGATCCCAAGGCAGGGAATGTTAGTCTGCCCAAAGAGACTGCAAAACTATACCCAATGGAGAAGGTGTTTGACAAGTCTGTTGAATGTTGAAGGAAAGTAGTAGGAGTCAAATCTGGTCCTAGAATATCCCTTCCTGCCATGCCCCCTGGATTGCCATGCTTTCGGGGACCAACCCCCAAGACCTCATGAGAAGCAATGTTGAAACCCTTGCTTAGGGGCCTGCCAGAGTGAACCATCGCTATTGTGAACATCCACCCTATAAGGAGACTTGTGAACTTCCAGGTCCAAAAAACCCTGAGCCAAACCAGCATCATTGACAGAACTGCCAGCTGCCCTGACAAAAATGCTCTCTGCCAATGGGTCTTCATGATAATCCACGAAGATATCTGCATTGACAGGGACTGGAAGAGAGGATAGAACACTAGGTAATATGGGTTGATGAAAAGACCAGATGAAGCCTTCCCTAGATATGCCAAAAATTGTCAAATTCAACAGTCCCCTATTTACGTGGGCAGCAATACAAAGTGTATTCTACCTGGTAGTGGCCCAAGAGTCAGTTCTTCCCTATAGTATAGAGGCTCGTGATACAGAAAGCAAGATTTCTTCTGCTCATAGTAGTAGAAGCTTAACACACTAAATGGTTCCACTGAGCAACAGGACACCTGATTCAAATTTGCAGCCACAAAATTGTCTTTTAATGCCTTAATGAAGTGGTAGTTGTTTGCTTGCCTCTAGCATGTTTTTATTTTTTGCATGTCAATGGTATGATACTATGAAAAAAAACAAACCTTGAATTAATGTAGCAAATGAACAGTCACCATTATTGCATTAACTTGTGGAATCATTGCACCACTTTAAAGCAAAATATGAATTGGCTTCATGTTTTATGGGTTTGATGGATCATGGAACAACCCAATATTGCATTATTTCTTCTAAATGCTCTCATTTAAATTGTCGAGGTTGTTACCCTAACTCAAAGATTGATATAATCTGATACAACTTTTGTTTTCCTGTTTCTTGAGGAGATTAATAACATAGGATTTGTGGAATAAGAAACAAACCTTGAATTAATGTAGCAAATGAACAGTCACCATTATTGCATTAACTTGTGGAATCATTGCACCACTTTAAAGCAAAATATGAATTGGCTTCATGTTTTATGGGTTTGATGGATCATGGAACAACCCAATATTGCATTATTTCTTCTAAATGCTCTCATTTAAATTGTCGAGGTTGTTACCCTAACTCAAAGATTGATATAATCTGATACTACTTTTGTTTTCCAATTTCTTGAGGAGATTAATAAGATAGGATTTGTGGAATACTTTACCCTAATTTGCATATTCATAACCTTTTCTTCTACTGTTTTGAAAGTGATTTTTTATAAGATGTTTCCTCTTATCACTGTAGAAAGCATGCCCTTTTCAATTTTGGTAATATTGCATTGGAGAGTACGAAATAACTTGCTTTACCATTGAATCAAGTGCCTGTACATGCTCTTTTGCCAACTTTTGTTAGAACTCTTCGTTATACTTGTATTGCTTCAGCTTTTCTTTAGCTTTGGTTGGAGTCACATTAGGCTGTTAATGACAACAGGCCTGAATTTCATAGGTGGAGCAGAGAGGTTTTAGGATCTTACCAGTAAATTCAGTGACAGGTTGAGGAAAACACAATTGATTAAACTCTTGTGAATTAGCAGCAAATCTTATTTAATTAAACAAATTTAATTGTTACAAATTTAATCAAACAAAACTTAACTGTTAGAATCAATTTACAGAAGTTTACCTTTAATTGATGGTCCAATGTTACTGAGGAGCTGATGTACTGTTCCGATTCTCTAATCCTTTTTTATTCAGTTGTTCATGCAATTCCTTAAATCAGGAGGGCATTTTAAATATTACTTTGAAGTGTTTCGCTAATTCCACAAATTGATACAATCTTTGTATTGTTCCATTGTAAATGGAAGAATGCAATTCAGTGTCATTGTATAAAAGCCAGATCTTACACATGGCAATATTTTATGAGAATGCCAGGAATGATGGTTTGGTTGCAGTCGTTAATCTTATGACGAGGATAGTAGCTAGGATATACAAGGCAATGACTGTTTGCCATCTATCATTTTAGGTACCAATTTTAACTTAAATATTGTTTTTGAGAATGCATGTTTCATGATTAATAATTATTTTGCTCATATGGGAGTTTAGTTGTTAGAATTGCTACTTATGGGCATTTTGTGAGAGATTTCAAATCTAAGTTTGATTGTAACAGGAAAGAATGTCTTCTATAGCAGTAGAATATGTCTTCCCTAGATATTTTTTAAATTATCAAAATAGGTTGCTCTTTGAATAGTCCTGTTAGATTGAAATGGCTGATGTTTTTTTCACTGAATAGAAATGCAAGAGTGGGCAAATCATCAAATTATCCAATTGATCATTCAGATGCTTTTGACACACTAGGCAGTCTTGTTCCCTAGATTGCTGAGAATTGAGGATTACTACATGGGCAGGTTTGAATTCATCTTGGAGGATAAGGTGTATGATGTATCATACAACCCTTGGTTTGTTGAAGCTATGAAGTAGATGCATGTGTGTCTCTCAGTGTCTCTACATGATTGTTATTTGAAATACTTGCTAAAATATTTTTTGTTAAATGTTTGCATTTTGATGCATCAGTGTAAGCACAACCCGTGGTGGTCACAATCCATGGTAGAAATAGTTTCAATTCTGTCAGATTGAGCTCTTAAAATGACGTTATAGGATAATCTGAGGTCGATGTTGACATGTTTGAGAGTGCAGCTTCTATCGATGGAAAAGTAAAGTGTAAATATAGTATGATGTTCCCAAAGACAAATTTTTACTATTTAGTGACTTCATGATGTTCAATACGTGGGTCGAATGGTTGGTTTGCAGATGAAAGGTCGTGGTTGTTCTGTCCTTTCTTGGCTATAGATTTGCATAGGTTGATGTAATCTGGTAGAATAGTAGGCTGATTGTGAAGCGTATGGATGTGTTAGAAGAATGAGAGGTTAATTTGAGAATACTTAAAGTGGACATGCAATATTTGTTATTGGAGCTAAATTGGTTCTTTAGATTGTAACTTTTAGCTGTTGATAAAGCTTGCTCTGGTTTTTGGCATACCAAATATGAGTTAATTGGTCAAGAGGCCAAAGAAACACAATGTATTTTAAGTCTTTAGATAAGTATCACAATAACCTGAATTTTTTTAGCACTTTGTGTTTGGTTTGTTTAGTGCAAGATTTTCGAGTGTTTGATGGTTTTGTATACATCTAAACACACTAGTATCTTCGTTCTAGTGCATAATAATATTTAATATTTTAACATCATTTAGACACTATAGTTAAAAGACATAATAGCAAGAAAAAAATTGTTAGTGGTTCAAAGACAAGTATTGCATATCGTATAGTCACATTAACACAATATTTGTGTTATTATTAGTACTACACAGGAATGGGTTCCCAAGGGTAGGGTATGTTCTTCTTGCTCTCCCCATGCAGGTGGGTACTTCTGTGGGGACATGGAGTATTTAGTATTTTAATGTGATTAAGATACTATAATTCAAAGACATTATAATAGCAAGAAAAAACTGATTGACATTTAACAGACAGGAACTGCTTGCACATCCTAGTGTCACAATGACAAAATATTCATGTTGTATCAACAATGTTGCAAAAGAATGTGGTTTACAGGGTAGGGGATTTTCTCTTTGTGCACTCAGGATGTGGGTACTCAAATGGGATGTTTGCCCACATTCCCTTCGAGGTGGGGGATGCAATGACATGCCATAAAGAGCAACCCCCTCAAAAGATGGGACACTCCTCTCTTGTTTTATCAAAGTCCACTGTTTTGAACCCCCCTGCCCCCGTTCCTGGTAATTACTGGCAATATTAACTTGTAAAAGTGAAAGCTGATATTTTCCTTTATTTTTCTTTTTCTATCCGCGTACTTCAATTTCTGAGTCTCTGATTTTACTTGTTCCAGTTGGAAAGTTGTTCTAACCTTATTGGACTTCATATGGAGAAGTTTTAATTTCGTACCCCATTTGAATTTCAAAAGACTTATTAGTTTTCAGGATGTTAAGCCTGATATGATTGCAACTTTTCGACTCACTCTTACTGAAGTCAACTGTTTTGAAACACCCCTTCATGGTCATTGTTGTTATTATCAAATTCTTAAAGTAAATGTTGATATCCTCCTCTATCTTTCCTTCTCTATCCTTGTACTTAAATTTTAACAAGAGTGGCTCTGACATCATTGGACTACATACGGAGAACTTAAAATTTCATATCCCATTTAAAATTCAATAAACTTAATGGTTTTCAAAATTTTAGGATTGATAGGATTGCAACTTTTTAATTGGATTCTATCATGTATGAGGATATAGATAATTGGACTTCATATGGAGAAAATAGAATTACATATCCCATTTAAAATTCAGGAGACTTAATGGTTTTCAAGTTTTTAGGATTGATAGGATTGCAACTTTTCCATTAGATTCTATCAGGTATAAGGATATGGAATTGGCATTTAATCAAAAGCAGCAAGTCCTATTTGTACCTTGATGTTGGTGGCACTGACTATTTGTTAGGCCCCTATACTACTAGTGTAACCCCTTATTGTTATTAGTACAACCCACTTATTATATTTATGTACCCATGTAGTGCCCATATTGTTACTATTGTGCCCCATAGAAGCCCACTATTGTTATTATTGTGCCCTTACATTATTATTGTTATGTCGGCTCTGATTATGTTATGACCCCTTAGACTCCTATATATAGAAGGAGGTCTTTTCATTTGTATCATTGAAGAATTGTTCATTTATGTAATGCAAAGGAGGTTGCCCCCTCGAAGAGGCTGAATTCTAAGTCGTTGATCTATCTTTTCTATCTTTTCTTGAGCTGGTTTCATAACACTATTGAACTCCCATATCACGATTTCAGCAAAAATTTTCCCACACTCAATGCCAAAATCACCAATTATGCATGTTAAGCCTTTTCTACCATATTTTAAGGCTTGAATGAAGTAGTTTCACCAAGACTAGATGTTGATTAATGTCTATAGAGAATACAAATAGAAGCAAAGGATAGATGAAGAGGTTGAGGGTGAAATTGATGATGAGGATCCCAATATAAGTGATGGTTTTGATGACATGTGGTTATATGTTGTAGCATGATGTTTTTTTGACTCTAGCGGCCATTTATAACCTTGATATCAATGTATTTCATTTTGGATATTTATTGTGATTTGCATTTGGTGACATTTTGCTCGATTAACACTTGGTACTTATACACTATATACATGAGAAAACTCTTCATATTGGTGTCTAATGGTTTGGATACACATTCAAACTTTGCATGTTTTATGTGCATATTAGTAGACTTGTTCACTAGCAGGTTAAGATTTGATATTGGTCGAACCTTAATTGGTTTTGATTTTGATAACTTTGGTTACGTGCAATAATGAATGTGATGGTGCATTGTTGTGTAGATTTTGGTGAATTATGTTTTAATTTTCATATATATTTTAATTTATATTTCTAATTATTTTGGGAGGGGTCCCCTTATGTTAGAGAGCCCAAAGTCCCTAGTGATTTCCCTAAATTTGGGGAGTGCTTGCACATGTCCCTTGGATGTATTTCTTTGCTATTGTGTTCTCATGTCCCTGAAAGGTGGTGGAGTATTGGTTATAAGTGGGATGATATGAGCACATTTAGGTAGAATATTTCTATCCCTAATCTATAGAGCAATCGCTTCTAGACCAAATATTGGATTTTGCAATTGATGCAGGTTGTGATATCCTTTTGATAGCATTTTTTAGTCTGGCTGGTGGGTAACCAAACTACAATTAAGGCATACACTATTTGCTTACATTTTAAAAGAAGACATATGCCATACTATTGTTGTGATCTGTGATCTTTAGTAATGTTCCTTTTGTGTAGAAGGCAGGTTGCAACTGTTCATAACAACTTGAAAATTACAATCATTATTCTACTCTTTATGTATCTTTGACCTACTTTTGTGGTCATTACTAAAAATATCTTATCTTTTTTTTTTCTTTATATCTTATTGCATCATTAAGCTCTTCTTATCTATGCAATTTTTCATGTGTTATTTCTGTTCCATGATATATATTGCATCAATATCAAAGAGTTTGTCAAATTTGAACCTCGAGGTTCAAAATTCGACAAGCCTACAAAAAATTTTCATGTTCCTTCCGGTTCACTTATGCCTTAAGTTGCTATTCATTGGATTTCACTTAACCCCAAGTCATGTCATTCATCAGATTTGACTTCTACCCTAAGTCGCCACATTCATGAAGTTCAAAATTCGGTGTTGAATTGCCAATTTGCCAATTGAATGGATGATCATTAACTCACACATTGAATTATTGGTTGAATAAATGAACAATGAGCTTGTGTTGAAATACCATGGAAGCCATGATTGTTATATTTTTCTTCTTTCTAGTTTACAAATGCTGAGGAATAACCCTGGGTACTTCCTCTCATTTCAAGGATGGTACACGGGGTAAACCCTAGATTCCTTAGGGCATAAGGCCAAGTTAAAACATGGCTTGAAGCCATTACAATAACACACACATTATGAGCTCTACATGTCACTTATGGGAATAGAATCTAGGTGGGGAGGACAACACTCCATCCCACCACTCGGGCTAGACCCAATTGACAACTATGAGGGCTAGATGTGCTAAGAGATTAGTGATCGATTGACACCACAGTTGAGTTATTCATTGATTGTATGCAAGTAAATCACTCACTAAACTACTAATTAGGAACACATTTATTGCTATATTAATCTATGCTATATATATATTATTTATGAGATAAGTTATTTATATGATATTATAAACTTAAATAGTAATATACTTTTGACATTGGTATCTTATTATTTTGTTATTTTTTATTTTAAAGTAATAGATATAGCTTATATATTAGTTTAACATACGTAGGTTAGTTTATAAATGATCTAACTTAATGGTGAATCCCATCTGAACCTTATCAGGAAATTAGACATCAAATCAATTCTAATCATTGTTCATCCAATACTCAAAGCTGAACTGTGTGACATAGCACTGCACCAGAACAACCATGCAATTTGATTGTGCTTAGATTTATTTGAATTGTGGAGACCAGATCTTACATTCTGTTTAAATCCAGCTTGCAATAATAGAAGTGTGGGCTCCATTGCAGAGATGGCTGTCTTTCTTATCTATTTTGTCGATTGTATGAAACTTTAAAGTAAAGTGCTTTATGCTAATAAATATGCTGTGTTTGCCAATTTGCTGTTATATTTTTGATTTAATTTTGTTTTCCATGATCAAGATTGGGCATAAACATTTTTCTACTGTCCATCTTTTATAATCAGATAGTGAGTCGATACTTCTTAATCATTAGCTTGCCCTGTTAAATGTGGCTGCAGGCTTCTAAAGTTGTGTATGTGTATTATGCCTTTAACTTTTTTTGAAAGTGCATTATATTAAAAAAATATATGTAAAAATGCTCAGTTTGGAATATATGTTCAATTATTTAATATTTATACGTAAACAAGCTTAGTTTTGATCATATGTTCAACTTATTCATATTTGTGTAAAAAAGCCGAGTTTGGAATATATGTTCAATTCTTTACTGTTTATATGTGAAAAAACTCAGTTTGTCAGTTATGTTAAATTTGGAGATATATTGAAGGATTTATCTGCATAAATCTAGGAGTTGTGATATATGTCGTAATCAGTGTTGTAAAAATACTGATTTTATCATGATAAAATCCTGAAATTGCAATATCTTTGCCTAGCGGATGTTTGCCAATTTTTACCGTTATTTTTTTCCGATTTTTATGGTATTTGAGATTTCTGGATCCTTGCTGATTTTATCCCGACTCTGATGTTTGCAACCTTGGTCTTAATCAAATTCAACCCGACACTTGTTGTCAATTCAGTTCTCCTTTTACTTGTTAAAATCAATCTCAAACGCATTTAGCAAAATTATGTTACATGCTCAGTGTTTAGTTATATGACAAACATCTGCAAAGATTTATCACAAGTGTCCAATATGTGGTAGATTTAGTTTTCACATAGGATTGTCTTTGATAATAGACCACTTGAACAAGACCTAACATATCTATAAACACAGATTGAGATATGCATTCTCATATTCATGTTATTTTTTGACAAGCCAGGAAATCTCACACAGATACACATCTACTGTATAAATCTTGAGATGCGAAGATAACCGAGAAAGAAGGAATATAAACATTGTTACTGTTGTGAAGTTTGAACTGCTGTTTTATGTAATCATTTTTTCTTGAGTTCTTTTTTTTCTTAACCTATGTAGCAGAGAGTTTTGGGGATGGCTGGAAATCACTACCAAGTTTCAAGGGGATGAGCAGAGATGGTGATAACAAAAGATAATTAATATTAATTTTTTTGGAAAATTTAGAAACAGAGATCAGAGATTGTGGGACTAGGATTTGACTCTCTCTCTCCCCCCCTATATATATATATATTGAGAGAGAGAGAGAGAGAGAGAGAGAGAGAGAGAGCGAGGAAATTACATTTTTTATATGGAAGGCCTGAAAGAAATGCCTGAATGTGGGCATTGAAGACCCTCTCACACCCCAAAAAAAGACATAGGCTACAATATCCTGTGAAACATGGGAGTCGGAACTTTTTCTCCCGCCCTCCCCCACACATTACAAAAAGATATGTTAGGTCAAATCTTGATACTGTATGGTATTCCAACATCCATTATTTAGACAATATTTTTCAGGGTTTATATGCCAAACTACCGAATATATATTTATCTTGGAGAACCAGGGCCTTATGAGCACCAGTTTGTAATGAGGGTGGTTAGTTCTCAAAATTATCAAAGCATATCTACTCTGTGTTTGGTGAGAAACATCTAGGAGATGTGGGCAGGAGTCTATCCTTGGGGACACTTCCTTAAGTCGCCCCTGGAATTACCAAGGGACATCTTTCTTGTTTTTGTTGAAAAATATCTAGGTAATGTGTGAGGGAGTCTGTCCATAGAAACACTTTTGAGCAGGGACTTTCCCTGGCATTGCTCGAAGCTCTGCTGGGATGGGAAAATGTGAGGTTGCATCCCCAAGGGAGGCCGGGATGGATTCCTGTGCAACATTGTGCCTTTTCAATATAAAAAATAAGCATGTATGATAAACTAAGCCTCTTGAACCCGCTAGTTCTTGCTGTTCTTAACTGTTAAGTTTGTTTTTGATCAACCCAAGCATTAATTGTGCCAATCCTGTGTACTTCGAACAATTGCTACTGATTTAGCGTCTCTGTTTATTGTTCACAAAATAAATGCTGGTATACTTCACGTTTATTTGCTTGTGTCATAGGTGAATTTTCTTTCTCAAAGTTTTTCTTTAAGTGGTACGTTTTGTCCTAGTTTCACCTTGAAAATGGATATATCCTTATCAGTGTTTTATTAAAATTGTATTATTCTCCCTGTTGTACACGATTTAGTGGAATTCCTCCTAGTGGTTAGTCTACCAACATGAGATGCCATCGTGCAGTTGGTTTGCAGTCATGTTATACATTGCTTGGCATTCAATTTATGAAGAAGATGAAGACTAATTCGTTAATGGATAGTTTGCTAAGCAGATGAAGACTTTGTGTGTTGCTAAAGCAGATGAAGACTGGGAGTGTTGCTCTAGTTCTGTGTTTAAACATTGGCGTGGATCCTCCAGACGTTATCAAAATTTCTCCATGTGCTCGGATGGAGTGTTGGATTGGTAAGCTTTAGGCACACATATCTGCTCTTGTATGATCACTGGCAGCTTAGTTTTTAATATAATTCTATATCCATTGAGAAAATTTGAATAAATTTCATGTTATCTAGTCAAAGAATGAAGAAGATAAATGTTTGGTTATGATGGATCTCTCTCGAGTATGCGTTACATCAAATTAGAAACTAATTGATCTTTTTTGCAGTTGGATGACTTTTCTGGATTTACCTCCTATCTCTAGTGATAAATTTAGCTATAATGTATTTCTGTCTGTAAGCCTCATTTTGTTTAAGGTTGAACCATTAGGCATAGTAAACAAACATAGGAGAGGAGCTCAGAAAAAAAGAATTACAAGTCTGTACGTGTATATCAACAATACCTTAACAGCCACTCTGCTATGTATCAATAATATCTATTAACACCAATGTTACATTTATCGTGATCGCTAATTTGTTGCCAGGGGTTCAAAATTTAAATTATTGGCAATATTGGGGAAAATATCAGGAAACATAAAAAATACTAAAATAATGATTTTTTTTTTTGTTGGTTTTATTGTCTTTCTCAATGTTTTAACTTCTAAAACGACATCAACATCAAACAAACACATTTCCACATAAATATGAAAAATAAAATTGATATATAAGATGTATAAGATGTCAAGTAATACATCAGACATCGATACTGATCAATGATTTTGCTTGAGTGAAGTGTCCATTTTTACTAGGGTCATGAAGGAGGAGCTCAACAATCAATGCCACCAACATTGAGGTACATAGAGGGATTGGTGATCTTGATTAAATGTTAGTTCCATACCCTCATACATCACATAATGTAGTAGAGACGTTGCAGTCCCGCCAATGCTGAAATCCTAAAAACTGTTAAGTCTGCTGGATTTTGAGTGGGACTTAAAATTCTATTTTCTCCATATGAAATCCAATGATATTGGAACCACTCTCAAACATCGGGAGTCAATTAATGGTTATGTTAAAAATTTAAGTAAATGGATGAAAATGAAAGATGGAGTAAAAGTGAAATTTACCCTTAACTACTAGGTTATGTATCTCATGACATGAGTCATGGGAAATGAAAACAATAGATTTCCCCTGGTTTGCTTGATGGAAATAGGCAAAGTATCCTCACAGCTCAATCCCCTAACACACTTTTAAAAGATTAGGGTCAAAAGAAGAAAAAACAACTGTTAGTAAGTTGAAATTGACAGAGACAGGGTGATAATTTCGAAATCATCGCAATAATTTGAAATTATCATGATAATTTCAATAGGGCAAATTATCATGATAATTACTGCTGATATTATCGCTGAGGTTTGTTCTGGCTATATTATCGTGATAATTCCGATAATATCGCGATAAGTGCAACACTGATTAACACCATAACTAGTAGATTCACTTTTAAATTTCTTACTTCAATACTTAAAACTTCATGGTTAGCACTCACAATGCAGATTGTTCCCTCGCCATAGGAAAAATTCATTCGCATCCCAACTTTTCCTATTTTATCGGCAAATGGCTTATTGGAAAATTCAAAATATGAGTACAGAAAGTATTTTTGCCTGCTCTAGGCATTCAATAATGGCTGTTATCATTGCATTGAAGTTAATACATCTTATATTGCCCTCAGGTAACTTTCTGATATTGTTGCTTTTTCTTTGCTCAAAAGTTTGGGTTGCTGTGGGTGCTCTATTGGCACCTTGAAACAAGCTCTTGTATTCATGGGTTTGCTTGATCACTTGTCCATGTTAAAGGACACGGAAAGCCTATTGTAGTCACCAATAACCATTTACGGCTTATCCATTTCTGTGGATTATTCTATGTAAATGAATAATACAGATATCTTGCAGCACCCTCCCAAGCTATCCATTGAGTAAAGTTTTTATCTGACTTTGTTAAACAGCTTGTTTGCAGTACCCTCTCAAGCAATCAATGAGTAAAAGTATTGTCTGACCTTGGTCTTTTGCATGTTCATCATCATATTTTCTAAGGGTCCCTGGGTTTGATAGTTTAGTTTTGGGGCTCTCCTCATTTCTGTTATTACGAATTGGGATGGTATATATGCTTAATTTCTGTTATTACGAATTGGGATGGTATATAATATTATATGCTTAGTTGTGATAGTCTTTGTAGCCTGTAACACCTTTTGATTACACTAATCCAGTCATATAAAAGGGAGCTATAGGATGACTGACAGTTATGGCCACATGGTCAAGTTTCAACAGCTGTGGAAACATAGCATAAAACCTGTTTCATTATATATGGTTATGGGACTTTGGAACCATATTCCTGTTGGGTTTTGTGATTTTGGAACCTAATCCCAGTAATGATGGCTTGCATGGAAGTTATCCCAGTGGAATAACTTAACCATTGGATAATGCCTTCCATTCCTTTCCTCTAAAAAAGCCCGCCTTCATTTTATCTTCTTTATACCTGCCTGTAAAACAAAGTGATCCCTGTCCTGGTTTTACCTCCATCTCTGCTTTTATTACCTTGCTTATTCATGCTTGTCGTCTGTTTTAGTATTTACACAATGACCTGAAAGTGATGACTAGAACTTTGATCTTACCCCTGATATGTGATCTAGAATGCAACGTATTAGCTGCCCTACATATGCAGCATGAGAATAATGATATGTGAACCATTATGATGAGAATAAACGAGCTTTCACTTTTACCACAATGAAACCTGTCTGGACCTCTATTATCAGCCCTACATATGCAGCATGAGAATAATGATATTTGGACCATTATCATGAGAATAAACGAGCTTTCACTTTTACCACAATGAAACCTGTCTGGACCTCTATTATCATGCCCCTCATAGAAGGAATGCACTGAAGGATGAACTCAATAGTAAATGAGACAGTATGCCCCAAATCATCTCTTGCCCCCTTGATTGAGCTTGCTGCCACATTCCTTTTATTATTATGAATTGGTAACCAATTTTTGTGGAACCTTTGACCTGAATTTTCTGTAAGTGATACATTTTTTGAGGTCGAATGAGTGAAATGCTACTCAAGTAATTGAATCTCTGTATGTGATCTGTCACTTGAGAAACGATAAAGTCTTGTGTAAATAACAAGTGGAAAACCTGTACTTTTTTTCCCGTTAAAAACGCATCATTAGAATGTATGTGCAATACCCTTGATATAGTTGTAAGAAGATGAATATATAGAGAATGTTCAAGAAAGACCATACTTGATGAAAATGATAATAACTACAATTTGACGACAAACAAATATTGTCCTTACAAAAATACTTCATTGCAGTGGCAGAAATCACATTTACTATTTTTTTGGTTGTATCTTAATATTATTATATATTTAAAAAAAGCAATGCAGATTATCCTGTCACCTGTTCTTGGAAATGGAAATTGTTACCCATGCCTTTGGGTTGCTAGTCATTCAGTTGATAGATTTAATTCCACTCAAATTTTATCACACACATGATTGGATAACAAAGCACAATATTGAGTACAAAAGCATTAAGCAAAATTGTATAACACCATTTTTTTCATTCGTAAGGCAATCACACCTATTGATGAATCCATTTTGACCTTGATTTTTAACATCAATAAGTGTACTTTTGGCTATAACTGTTTGACTGTTTAGTGCAATGTGTTTTGAGCCGATACTTCATCATCAGGGAGCCAAGCAGAGTAAGATTGCTGTTGCAAGTGTGCAAGAGGTAAGCATATAAATAGAATGGATTATAGAAGTGACCAAAATGTAGAAAGAACAAATTATGAACGTTTAGAATTTTTAATGAATGAAGGGATGGGAAAACATACAGAATAAATAAATAAAAAGGAATTAGAAATTAAACCAAAAATATTAAATAAATAGATAATAATACAAGGATGAATCACAAAATATATAATATAGACAATGTATGCATGCACATGTGTTTGTAATGATGGGGAATAAAAGACAGAAGAAGCGAGGCAAAAGTTAACTAGGTAAGACATCTATTTATGGTGTTTTTTCCATGAATCAACCCCAATAGTTGTATCTATTTCTCATTTTTGAAAATGATTCACAATACATGAGCTTATAACATATTGACTCTCAAACATTCGTGTTGTGCCCAGGAGCCACTGTCATACTGATTACCTTTGCATATCCTTTGAAGGTATGCTGTTTTTTGGATTTCCATCAGTGTTTGGTCTTTTTGTCTTACCATTTAAAGGACAAATGCTCAAGCTACACTCTACCTGCTACCAAGGAACACCTTTCCTTGTAATATTTATACTATAGTGTTTTCTTTGCACTTTCTGGAGCATGTCCTCGGAAGAACATACTGCAAAGCTGCTTCTCATATCTAGTAGTTTCCAAAGTCCTTAACTTTTGTTGAGAGGGAATGCTAGCATAAGACATTTCCTTCTAATTTCTACATGAAAATTTTAAAATTCTTTGATCTAAAATTTTGTTATTTATCTTTTATTTTTAATTTTATCAGCAGTAAAGTGCTAGAAGTAAAATTTTTAGGGGCTATGGAAATATCCCATTGCATTGAGAGAAGTGAGTGTTTTAATGACAGGTTGGGAGACACGTCCGTAGTTGTATGTATGTGATCATCTCTAATAAAATAAAATGGAACAACTTGATACTGTATGCATAATGTGAAAAAAGACACGATGTAATAAATATAAACAAAAAGAAGATAAGTGTAGTTCTATCTTAACCCTAGCTTTCTATAGCAGTGATGTAAGATAACAAATGATCGAGAATTATCATTTTTTCTAATTAACTTTGTAGAATAAGTCATTAATGCTTGACCTCTTTCCCTTGAATGACTGATTCTAAGGAGTTAATCCCCAAAAATGTATTTCATATGTTGGATTGCAAAAGGCTCTAATTGCTGAAAGTAAGATAATCTTGTTATGCCCTTAAATAATAAAAATGTAGGTTAATAGGTTTGAATAGTACAAACCAGTTGTGAAACAGGGAAGTAGTGCCAAACTATCTCATATAAGCCAATAAAAGGTAAAGCATGAAATGAAAGAAACTAAACTATCACATGAGAAAAGTAATCAAGATTATAACAATAAACACAACATGATAAATTTTCACTTGGGTATTTATGCCTCTTTTTTCTTAGTACATCGAAGGTTAATATGGATTGTTGGGCTATCATGAATAACATAGTATTGCTTATGGGAAGTTATATGTTTCTCAATAAAGAGTTCCATTTATTACCAATCACAGTAGAAGAATTGTTAATTGGAAAAGGAATCCTTCTAATTTGAGCTTGAAAAGGGAAGCAAACACTTTTGCTTTAAAAGTGGCATTGGGAATTTTTTGCATCTTTATGTAGGTAAAATGGGTCACTATGATTGTAATCGTTGTGCAACAATAGTGAAAAATCCTATGTGATAAAAGCTATCTTTTAGCTTTTGATTGATTTAAGAGCGTATACAATCGTTCTTATAAGTTGAGTTAGTTTTGTTATTATCAAACAATGGCCACAAAATTAGGTTTTCTTATAAATTGAGATAGTTTTGTTATTGTCAAACAATGGCCACAAAATTAGGTTAATGGGATTAAGGAATTACACTAGTGTAATACAAAGGGGCAGTGCCATAGCATATCCTATATATAATTTGGTAACAGTAAGCAATGTATAAGATTTAATGCAGAGGGAACAACAATAAGTGATGTATAAGATCTAATGCATAAGGAAAAAGGAAATGAGTACAATAGCTAAAACATCAACAAGAAGAGCATGCCAAGTGGAACTAGAATTGGATGTTGAGGTCAAAGGATAGATGAAGACAATCCTCTAGCTTTTGCCGCTTTACAAGGCCTGCTAGTTTGTGCAGCACCAAGCATCATGACAGAGGAGGTGGTCATCTTGGTTGTGTCCGATGGAGTCAATGGTCTAGGCATAGACATTTGAAACTTGAAAGTGTCCCTCGCATACAAAGTCGAGGATTGTTGGTTTGCATATTTGAAGAAAAGATCTAGAAACTAAGGTGGTGGGACTACTTTGTATCTGACTTTTGGTGCCTTTAAATGTGAGCATCTTGAAGGATGAGGTGATCATCTTAGTAGTCTGATGGGGTTAGTTGTCTAAGCATAAACTACTGAAGCCTGAGAGCGTCCCTCAAGTGTAAAGTCAAGCATCATTGGTTTGGGTATTTGAAGAAAAGATGGAGATGGATTTTTGGGACTGCTTGAAAAGGTAGTGGAGTTGACCTTTAGGTTTCTTAATAGATGGGACAACAAAAAATGAGATGCTCCTTTCTCTTGGACTCTTGTAGATTGTTGAAGCAACAAGTATTGTTCGTTCATGAAATGTGGCGATCAACTTCCACCTAAAGTTGAGAACCAACTCAAAATTGGTCAAGAGGGATCTTGAGGTTATGCATTTAGTGGCAAAGAGGATAGGTTGGTTTGATAATGAGGCAATCTCCCATCTCCATGAAATGCTTTGGATACAAGGTCATTTTGGGCTTCAATTGATGTGGTGGATCTATCTAAATGACCTGAATGTACTATTATTATATGTTTCTCCCAAATGATCGTGTTCAATTCTTGCTTGTTTGCTAGTATAAGCTAAGGGTGTCTAACCAGTATGCATGAGGGGGAAATATGCCTATTGAAATGCCTACTCACTATAATATGTGTGTGGCCTCAACAAATATACAATGTACTTGTCTAGTGGACTCAATAGAAGCATTGGCCATTGTCTTTGAGGAGCAATATGCAAGGTAATGTATTAATCTCTAGTAGTGGTTGAATCGAGGAAACCCTGGACTTGATGAAGTAGGGCAGTAGTGTAAAGATGACTTCGACTTGGAAATGGTGGGTTGCAAACTTGTGATATACGATTTGGCGGGGAACCATCCTCTTGCAACGAATCATGTGATAAAGGAATAAAACTTGAACTCTTTCTATTTTGACCCCATCCTTGTCTAATAGACTTGCTCCCCAAAACTCAAAGCTATGTAAAACTCATCTCGGAGAAGGAGAAAAAGATTTTGATTTTGAAAGAAGTGAAGTAGACCATATTCTACAATTCCAGATGATTTTTGAATTCTTAGCATTGATTCAATAGTTTGAGAGGTCAAGGTTTCAATCAAAATTAGATATTTAATGTAGATAAGATATGATAATCTTATTAATAGATGATAGATGGCCACAAAAGTTGGTCAAAGGGATTCTTTAGTAAAATGATGTCATTACAGAGTAGGAGTACCAAAGGGTGTTCTATAAAAGGAAATATGTAGAAAATAAATTACGGTGGAGTATAAAGTGAGATCTGTATTGATGCATGATCAATCCTTGACGCCAAGCCCCTAAACCCACTTTTGAGTGGAGCTGTATTGGAGGAGAGGCTCTAGGAACAAGAGGAACCAAAATAATGAGGTATATTTATCATGGAATAAACCCTTATCTCTTAACATTTGAGGCCAAATGAAGAAAGGTCAATATAATATGAAGTCTAGAGGGTGATTTGGTCGGATGCCTGGATTGGATATTACACTCTTATTGGGAAAAAGTAGTTCACCACTAAGGCTTTGGTGATCTCATTTGTCCCCTAATATTAATAAGGATTTGAGTATCTTGATGGGAAATGTACAGATTAGGCTTAGTCTTGTTAGAAAATATTCATAACGGAGAAAAAGTTATTGATCTTGTCATAACAAGTGCGAGGTACCTTTTTTCGTCCATATCAAGATTTCTTCTCTCAATAGATGAGTGGTTTCGAATGTTCTTGAACAAAGAGTGGTGGTTATTACATATAGATTTCATGCTGACGCTTGCCATGTTGGAAAGCAGTTTAGAAACCTATCAAATTAACCTCCTATCTTTGTGAAGAAACTATAGATAGAATCATATATGTGAGAAGCTTTTCACAATAGGTATGGCCTTATTTTTGTCACACTGTCCATCATACCATATTTTCTCCTAAAGGTCTATTTACAACTGTTAAAATTGGCAACTAGGGCCAAACTCCATGTGGGTCATCTTATTTATGGTAGCTGATATTTTTCTTGGATTCCTCTCATCGAGAGGTGTAGGATTGATCTAAAGATCATCCAATTCCGATAAGTATTCATGGAGATATGAATTTATTTGTGTTATGGGACAATTCGTCAAGGTCGGCCAACAACCAAATAACCCCCACTTGTGCTCAACGTTTTAGTATAAAAAGAGGTGGCTTGATAGTCATTTAGACACACACTTCTCTTGATTTCTCTCCACTTGTTTTGGGTTTTAGTGGCAAGAGAACTCTAAGAGGATGAAGCCCTAAATGAAGGTCTAGAAGGAGACCCTATACGCAACAAAAGAAGCCTGCCCTAGATATGAACGCTGCCATGAGAAGTAAGAGTCTTGGACGAGCTCTAGCTACAGTCAAGAAGGATCTATGCTAAAGAAGATACCCTAACCCTTAGACGCAACTGTGGAGAAGGCCTAAAACACAATCATGAAGATGACGAGGATGCCCTAGCTAATCGCAGTCATGATGCCCCAATTAGAAGGGTTTCTAATACTCCATGCTGTCATGGAGGAGACCCCTTAGACACAGCAAAGAGGAATTGAAGACAACGTGTTAAGGTCACTTAAAGACAGCGTGGAGAGCCTATATTAGAGGCCGAGTTGCTGTGGGAAAGCGGATTAGTTTGAGGGCTGTTTGAGGGTGCAAAAAGGCTCAAGAACAGGGCTGTCTCAAGGATCAAGAGCTGGAGGTTAGGCCGGGTTGAGGAGGCTCCTCGCAGGCCTATCTTGAAGGCTTTTCAAGAGCACTGAGATGCTGGAGTAAAGGCAGTTAGGGCACTTCTATTGAGCTGCAGAAGAGAGGCTACTATTGCGTGGGAAAAGAGGCTGCGTGGAGCCTTTTAAGAGCTGTGTGTAGGGCTGTTGTTTCAGCTAGGAGGCCGAGTATCTTTAGGAGTCCAATCAAGGTTGTTTGGACAACAATCAAGGTAAGGAAATCTGGTTTTGGGGTGAGCTGTAGATGACAGCTGAACTGTGATAGGCAACAGGCCTAATCACCTTAGAACAAGGGCAGTGTGGATAGGTTTGGGGCAGATTTGTGCCCAGAACAGCTGCACGGTTGAAGAGAAGTCTTCCTTGCCTAGGCAGCAGATTGTAAGGGTTGTTTGATGAATCTGTTAGGACTGTTGCAGCAATTGTAATGCCCAAATCAGTTACCCTGTTTGAAGACATTGGCATTGCTATGTGCTGGGCAGGCCATGGCACCATAGCAAGCAACCTTTGTGTCTTATGAATCTATGATGAATGGCTGTAAGTAGACAACATTTATATGACAGCAGTATGCATAGTGCGGCACTAAAATTATTCCAATTTATAATGATTATATATATATATTCTCTATATAATACTGGAAATTTTTAAGGTAAAATAATTTTATGTTGTAAAATTTGGGCGAATCGTTTTTAGAAAAAATGGAAATTTGCGAATGTTTTTTGGAAAAATCACTTGCGAATGTTAGCCCCTAAAATTTCCCATGTAGTGCAGCAGTATGAAAGATGCAGCACAGTGAGACACAGTGATGGTGCACCTCAGTGATGATGGACATGGTATGATGGTGCAGCACAATAATAGGTGCTGCATGGTGATGGAGTCACCCTGGAGGATCAGTTGAAGCAACACACCTTCAACTGAGTTCAGTTAAGCTACCTCGTGTCATCTTCCTAGAAATGATCTCTGCATGCAAAACATGTTTGCTACCCTCAATTGTTCCAAGCAACATACGAAACATGTTGCCTAAAGAGGGAATTTTCTTTTGGGGCTGCATGCTTTTAAATAATTTTAAAAAATTAACACATGGCCAAATATAATTTTAGTACATGAAATATTCATAATTAGAAGAAAAAATTAACTTGTAATCAAGTCTGAAGAAAAATTGGCAATGTTAGCACTCTGCCCTAACACAAGTAAAGCATTTTGAACCCTTATCTATACCATTCTTTGTTTTTTTAATTGTTAAAAAGGACACCGAATCAAAATGATTTGATACTGAAGGTTATTTATTACACAAAAACACCCATATTCAACTTTGAACTTTGAGGGAAAGGTCCCATTTGAATTTTAAAAGAAAGAAGGTTACTGTTCAAAGTTGAAAAACCACCTTGTTTTGGAAGTTTAGAGGGTGAAAACTCTTTGTAGAAGGAAAATGCACTTTTTTGACGGGTTGACAAATTTGAAATGGGTCTTAGGGTTGAGAAGGGATATATGTTACTGTTCTCTTGCGGAACTGTTACTAAACAATCAGATAACTATATCTAGTGGGGATTACTCAAAATGGATTAGTGGTTGTTGCCATTGATGTGTGAAATGCTTATATTTTATTGATGTGGAAATACAGATCACGTTTCATTAGACAAGAATTAGGAAATTGCATGTGCAAGGAAGCAAAATATAACATTGGACACAAATTAAGGAATTTAGCATGCATATAAGTGAGTTAAGTCAGCGACTTAGTTTCACTATAATTTGAATAATGGCACATCCTCTTCAATTTTGTTATTGTATAAATATTAGTAGGATGTGCATACATTAACATATGAGCGATGTTTTTGATGTTAATATCTTATTAAAATTTGAGACAGGATATAACATACTAAATACGCTTTATTTGCATGTTGGGTTGTTATACTACTGGGCTTTACCAATCATTAACTTTTAACTTAAATATTATTGGAGTATTATTTCCCAACGCTGCCTCTTTTATCATGAAAGTAATATTTTTTTAGATATTTTCTTCCCCATTATCAAAAAGATTAAACCTTTTACAACTTGGGAACTTTTCAGAAGAGAAGAAAGAAAAAACAACTCTAGTGACGCATCTCTCCTCCTTTGTCACACCTGGAACCAACTATCAAGTTTCTATCTCCTTTACAATAAAGGATACATATTCCTAGACAACTAACCATATTGCTGCATCAAATTGTCATCACACTTATTGAAAGCAGAAATCATTGCCTGGTATCGTGGTCATGAACTCCCTAGGCAACCATACAGTCTTGTACATTAATTTTTTTTTTTTCTTTGTTCTTTTCTGTTTTGGGGGTGATGCCTTACAGGCTACCTTCTAAGCAAAAAGTAGTCAACTGTTAAATTACCACCTCAATGTTGACATCACCCTCTTTATGAATAGAAATATTGTTTTCATCTTTCTTCTCTGTTTCTTTTTGTAAATCTTTTGAACGAACCTGCAATTCTAGGCAGCATGGTGTGACTTTTGTTGTGAATAACATAGCTTTTCTATATTTATAGCGATCTTCTTGTTCATGATGTCTTTGAGCGAAAAGGCCTTTACCTCAGTCTGCTATTCGCCAACACCTATTCAGAATAACATTAATCAAGACATATTTGCTTTAACTCTCCAAAGAGAGTTGAACTAATTTCCAAAGATTGTGAAGACAATTGGGTAATCACGAATATCACATTATTATATCCTGGTGGTAAACTATTTAACATTACAACCTTTTTAATCTTTTCTTTAACCTTCCCTCATTCTTTTACTGTGACATTATTGATATTGGTGTGTTTATATGTTGTACATGTTCTCACTGCAGGATATCTTGAGTCCAAAAAAGATATCTTAATTAAAAGGTTTGGATCTCTTCCCAGATTTATTTGGATCTTTGTGATAGGTACAAGTGATGTGTTTAGTATCTGATATTCTCTACTCAGTAAAAAACGCAGCGTCATTTATTTGCAGTATGCCATTCTACCTTGCTAGAAGAAGGCTAAAATTTCTATGGTTTGGATCTTTACCAATAGATTCAACCAATGAATCTTTGCTGAAGTTGTAAGTTTGGATTGATGAAATTGCTGCTTTTGGGTGCATAAATATATTCAGCACCTACAAATACCTCTTCTGCAGCTGGATTATGCAATGTTAACATCCAATATGTGTGTTTGTATCAATCCAAAATGCTTCCTACTGGGTTTCAGGCCTGAATTGCCAGTGTACGCCCATTATTTTGAGTGGCTAGAAAAGGGCCATTTTGTAGCAAATTTAGATTACTGCATGTTACTACGTTGCATGGGTTTCCATACGTGCATGTTAACCTTGCATGTATTGAAATTTTGTTCATTGAATTTTTCACGAGAGGCTCTACTCTCTTTTTTAACAGGCTTAAAATCTTATGTGAAAATGCAATGCACCTTGTGTCTGCTTTTAAGTCAGACTGAATGTTAGTTTTTGGGTCTAAATTGGTCTCCAAAGTGTATTCTGCTACTTGTTTTGGTATTGCTGGTGTGGGTACTTTTCTGTAACTCTTCTGGAAGTATGGTGAATAGTGAAAGGGATTGGTCTTCAAATTTTAGTGATTCGACTGATGTTTGTTCTTGACAGAATCAAGCACAACTTCTGCAGGTAGGTGCCACTTTCGCGTCCATAATTCCTCTAAGTGTCTTGAATTGAAACCCCTCTACCTACATTGTGCTGCAATCATGGCTGGCATGGTTGTGCCCTAGTCAGGTTTGTGGCATGTGGCTTCTACGATTTTTACCTGCGACATCCCTTTTGCCATCCATGTTGTTTTATGCTGAAGTCATACTGATATAATTGATTCTGGCTTGGTTTTTGACCAAACATGGTCTGCATTGTGGATGATGCGCCGACTTGATTTATGCCTGTGTCAGAAGCCAATCGGGCTGAATCTGTGTCTGTTGGACGTGAGAGACATTATCCTGTGTACCTTTAAGTTTTTTCTTACTAAAAGCCTCGTACATTTCCCATGTCATTTCATTTCTCAAAACATGCAACTGGACTGTGTAGCTGAACAAAGCCTTCCTGGCATGCTGCTGTTGTTGCTGGTTTGGTATTGACTTCAACCTGATTTTAGAGGGGAATTGATCTGTGATTCCTGTCTATGTATAATGTTATATACATAAGAAAAGGCATTATTATTAATGTACAATGAATTACCAGAAAAAGTGGTCAATGGGATTGGAAGAGCACGTACAACGTAAGTACAATTGTGGGAGTGCTAAATTATCTCCTATATCCACACTATAGGAAGTAGTGAAAGATTGGAGTTCAATAATTTTGAACTTTGGAGGCCATTTAGGGCCTTGATGTTCATGTACATTAATAACTTTTTAGGAACAATAATTTTAATTAATTCAAAGCTTATAATTTATTCATCCCAATGTGTTTTTTCCCTTTTGCCCATAAACTCATTTTTGTTGACTTATTCTTGTGGGAGGCCCTGTTCAAGAGGTATAGGTATGTTGGCATATTGAAGATCCTTATCATGACTAGTATGTATCTATATCATAGTATTCAAAACTAGTCGGTTTGAACTGGAAATTAGTCAAACCGGTCTGTTCATTGTTTGGTGGGGATGAACCGTTTGAAAAACCGGGTTAGAGCTCTTTAAAAGTATGTCTTCCCTCTCATTTGTCTCACACATCTCATTTGGAGTTTTTTTGAACTTCATTATGAGCTTGGAGAGTGCTGATTTTTTGTTTTAGTGTAACAACAGAGAGTTTGGGCTAAGTAGTAGCCACCATGCCTCCAAAAGCCAAGGACACTGAATGGGCTCATTGTGATATGAATGATGGCAAAATGAGTAGAAAATATTGCCAAAAATCTATTGAAGGATGTGGTATTTACAAGCTGAAACAACACTTGGTTGGGATAAGAGGCCAAGTAAAGCCTTGTAGAGGCAACGAATAAAGTAATAGGGCTCAAGGGGTAAGTGCATGATGTGTTAGATATAGCAGTGGATACCCCCTTTAAGGTAGGGCAGTTCATTGCCCACCAGGGGTTGGGACAACCATAGGTTCCTAAATGACAAAGCAGGATCATCTAGGCACTGTAGGAACCAGGGTAATGGCCATGATGATGGGGTTAGAGCTCATGTATTGGCTTTTTCCCATGTGCTAAATGTGTTTATCCCGACCATCTTTTGCATTTTGTGGTACATTTTCGTGTTGAATGTGGCCAATTATGCTTTTACTTTTCTTTTCAGCTGCATCAACCTCTGGGACATCATTCTTGGCTTGACCCAAGGTGTGGGCAAGAGGAGGGGGAAGGCCAACCCTATGTGGAACCAATGGAGGAATGTGGACCAGGTGGGAGAAATGATGAATAGGGTTTTAATGAGTGGAAAGGGGGCAATATATGTGGATGAAGGAGCGAGACTTTGCAACCAAAATCAGGGTTTCCCATGTAATACCATCCCTAAAGCCCAAGGGCCAGTAAAAGAGATCCCATGGGACTAGAATCCAAGGTTAACACTCAAAAGGGGTCTTAAGGGACAAGAGCACAAACCTGGCCCATTCTTTCCGCCGAACCCCCCATTAATCCATGCACAAAAGTGTATATGATAAGCAAACTACAATACTCGATTACCAAATGACAAGGCATACCACCTTTGCGTTTTGGAGGCCCACCTTCAAACATACGATCATGGCAGGTGGGCGAGGGACCACATGGCTGGCTCAGGTGATGGAGAAGTGGCACAATGAGCTAGTTGGTGGTTGGTGGCTGGGGACCATCTTGGAGAAAAAAATTCTCCTAGGGGTCACCCACAAAATGGTGGGTAACAGGTCCCACGAGGTTAGAATGATGTTCAAGCTATGTTTTACAAAACTTCTAGAAACCCAACGTTTCGGGCTGTACTCGTACCGGTAACTTCATTGAAACTCGACCATCACATAAACATCTATGAGAGTCAATATAGACTTGGTTTTCCTTCAAAATTGCCGTCTATGGGAGTTATTCTCCTTTTTCTTGCAAAATAATGTGTTATTCCCTTATTTATGTATATATTTTTTATATTTATATACAACTGACATTTCCATTTTTGGGAGGTGACGTTTCGAAACGTACCCATTTCAAAAACTGTGAAACCTTTTGACATTTTGTGCAACTTAGTGTTGAAGCTAAAAGTTAAAGAAGGATCTCTAAGGCTACCACTTTTATATTTCGGGTGTGGAGATTAAGATCATTATAGCTTGCATATACTTGAGAGTTTAGTCCTTAGGACCTAGATTTGGTTTGTGGTACCCTCTCCATCCACAGACTAGCAAGGGTCTCTAAGGCTACCACGTTTATCTTTTGTGTGTGGAGATTGAGATCACCATAACTTGCATATACTTGAGAGTTTAGTCCTTAGGACCTATATTTGGTTTGTGGGACACTCTCTGTACACAAACTAACAAGGGTTTTGACTCCCTTGCTCATCTAGAGATACAATGCTTCTAGAACAATTTTGAAGAAATATAGTCTTAGTTGGAACTCCTGGACAACATTATTAAGGCCAAACTTCTTTACAAATTTGAGGTCTGGGGACACTTGGTCTACTTTTGTTTGACTGTGCCTTGATGGAGAAAGTTAAGGTCTTGATGCTTCATGACCTCAATAGGAGCAAGAGGATTGTTCTCTATCACATCTAGGATTCAGAGGTAATATCACACCCCCATCAAATTGAGATTTGCACTAGTGTCACCTTTGCATCATTTTTCGAGCTTTTCTAACTCAGCCATTCGTAGGTATTAGTATCCTTTATGTTGCTTACTTATCTTTGGAAATCGTTGTTTCAACCATCTTTCTTAGGTGGTCTGATTGCAGGCTATCTGAGGCCATATGTCTGTTGTAGTTAGTTTGTATCTTAACATATTGCATGCCCTCGTTAATATATTCTCCATATGCCCTTATTGAAGAATTGTTGACAAGAGCACATACATAGACAATGTATTTAGGACACTTGGTCAATCACTTGGTGGGATGAGTTTTCAGATGGCCTGCTATGCAAATCACATCATGAAGCTAAGGGATGGTATCATTGATCGACCTCCTTACTCGCTTCGTCATTGGATGCATGCTCTTAGTATCCCTGTAGGCTAGCTTTGTTTTGAACTGGCCTTGAGTTGAAGTTGATCATCGTATCACATAGGCAAACAAGATTTTCCAGTGTTGCGATCTTTAGCAAATGGAGATTGTGGAGTGCGTGATATTTCGTTGTCGTATCTATTATGGGATTTATCGTTTATTGTTACATCTAGTATGAAATTTGAGGATGAATTATTGCCTTCTGAGGGAAGTCCCAAGACTATTTATGGAACTTTTTCAGATGAAATTGTTTTGAGGATGTTCAGATCTAAGAATAGTTCTTGTAGTGCGATCGACTTTTTTAGAGTTTGATTGCAGAGTGCATTGTCTTGACTATGACACACATTGTACTAGTTCCCCTAGTGGTTGTGGGTCTTTCAACCAGTCATCTATCTGGGGATTGCCTATCCACAACTTCGGATGTTAGGAAACATATAGTTTTGGGGGGCCTTATATGGTGAAGTGCACCCCATCTCCTGTTGTTTAGGCAATAGAAATAGGGGGCCTTGAGGTTACCTTTTGTGCATCGTAATGTTGGGCAATGTTCCTAGGGCTTCAACTCTCAAAGATGCTATCACTTTTGCTTATATAATTTTATCCTTAAAGATTTGGAAGTGTAGAGGTCAAATCTTTGGTTATTTTGTGCTCAAGAGTCATTGTTATTTTCTATTGTTGAAGCATGTGTTCGCACATGAGGAGAAATTCCTTTGAAATTGACAAAGGCAGAGGAAATCTGTGAGTTGTAATCGTGCAGTGTCCAGGTTGTTTGTGTTTAACACAAAGAAGGGGAAAAATGTGAAAACAAAATGGCTAATGAGAAAGTTATGTGAATCTTAAAAATGTTTAGGTGTGGACCAGAAGGGGACATGCAGGCCTTGGTCATTCGGGGAGGTGGGCAAGTCTGAGGGTGATGTCACCTTTGTGCTTGGCTTCCTACATAAATCAAAAGGCACATGGCCAAGTATTGATACTTGTGGAGCTTAGTGTGCATAAAGGAAAATGTGGGAGGAATAGAGTCTAGCTTTGTGTTTTGTACTTCACACTTTGCACAAAGGGAACAAGGAATGAGCTAATGGCTGTGGAGCGTGAGACAGGCTCCACTTTGGCAGAGAATTATCACTTACAAGTGGAGAATTATCACTCTGTTATAAATGCAGGTGCCATGTGACAGAAACTGGTAGCCTGTGGTAATTATCTTTCTTCATGCTTGGGACCACACTTCTGTTTAGACCTACGCAGACTTTTCTTTCTGGATTATGATAAAGGGGCTGCCTGTGCTGATTATATATGAAGTTTCTCCTGATGTGTTTGCACACGAGGAGAAACTCTCAAATGCCTTTGAAATTGACAAAGACAGGAAATGTGTGGAGATATAATTGTGCAGTGTCCAGGTTGTTTGTGCTTAACACAAAGAAGGGGAAAATGTGAAAACAAGATGGCTAATGAGAAAGTTATGTGAATCTTAAGAATTTTTAGGCGTGGACCAGGAGGGGACATGCAGGCCTTTGGTCATTCGGGGAGGTGGGCAAGTCTGAGGGTGATGCCACCTTTGTGCTTGACTCCCTACATAAATCAAAAGACATGGCCAAGTGTTAATACTTGTGGAGCTTATTGTGCATAAAGGAAAATGTGGGAGGAATAGAGTGTAGCTTTGTGTTTTGTGCTTCACACTTTGCCCACAGGGAACAAGGAAAGGGCTAATGGCTGTGGAGCATGAGACAGGCTCCGCTTTGGTGGAGAATTATTAATCATAAGTGGAGAATTATCACTCTGTGATAAATGCAGGTGGCCTGTGACAGAGAAACTGGTAGCCTGTGGTAATTATATTTTTTCATGCTTGGGACCACACTTCTGTTTAGACCTACGCAGACTTTTCTTTCTGGATTATGATAAAAGGGCTGCCTGCTCTGATTATATATGGAGCTTTTAGGATTATTCACTCTAAGGCACATGTGAGATGATGGTAACATGAAATCTTCTATTATAATTGGAGTCATTGATACAAGAGTCTAAATATGGTTTAGTTTGTGTGCTAATTAGTTAAACTAGTGGGCTCCACCAAATTTTAGCATTAAACTGACATAATGTTTGTCACTATATATGTGATGCAACTTTTATTAAAACACTTTGGTAAAGAATTATCACTCTTTGACAAAGGCAGGTGTCTGGTGACAGAGAAGCTGGTAGCCTATGTGGTAATCATCATTGTTTCATCGTTGGGACCACACTTGTGTTTAGACCTACACAGATGTTTATTTCTAGATTGCACGGAAAGGGCTGGCTGCTCTCATTATAGATAGTTTTTAGGATGACTGCCACATATAAGACACATGTGAGATGAGGGTAACATGAAATCGTCTGTTATAATTGGAGTCATTGATACAACATTCTAAATATGCTTTGATTTGTGTGCTAACTAGTTAAACTAGTGGGCTCCACCAATTTTTAGCATCAAACCGAAATAGTGTTGGTAATTATATTTTTGATGCAACTCTTATTAAAACACCAACATCATTGAGCAGTCCTATTTGACTACTTGTGCCATTTGCTGTTTTTTATGTAACTCTGTAATGTTTTTGATTTATATACTCTTGCTGCCTTTTGGCTATGGTATTTAATGTGTGATCTATTCAAATTTGATCTTTACGTAGAATATTTTATTTTGGAGAAGCATGCTTTAGTGACCATTGCTTTGGTATATTCGTATGTTTTCATTTTGGTGTATGTACTGTACTTGTACATTCTTATGCAGACAGTTATAAGAAATGTTTATCTTATATTCTGTATATATAGTGTAATGCTGCTCATACATGGCTCGTCTTGGTCAGGTGTGGCCTTAAATAAATTTGTTAGCAATATTCTAGTTTTCCTAAATGAAATCTTGAACTTAAATGCCCAGGATTAATTGTTGCTTTAGTTTTCTTTCAGATCCATTCTCAATGGCAGCTGGAAAAGCTATCGAGGCAATTGGAAAGGCATTGGAAGGTCAATATACACGCTGGCAACCACGAGTAGGTTTCCATTTGGTTGTTCAATTAACTTTCTTGTCCATTGGGGTTGATTATTTATTTCCTGATGTATGCTTTTGTTGTATTTAAACATTTAGGCTAGGTACAAGCTCGCAGCTGATCCTCCTGTGGAAGAGGTAAAAAAACTTTGCAATCACTGCCGCAAAAATGCCAAATCAGAGCGGGTGCTGTTTCACTATAATGGGCATGGTGTTCCAAAACCCACAGCTAATGGGGAAATCTGGCTTTTCAACAAGGTTGTCGGTTGATGTTGAATGTTTTGTAAAATTGTTCCAATTCAATTTTCTTACTTGCAGTCTTGCTGACAATAGTTTCCTTGAGTGCAGAGTTATACACAATACATTCCATTGTCAATTTATGAACTTGAATCGTGGCTCGGGACACCCTCAATATATGTATTTGATTGCTCTGCTGCAGGCATGATAGTTAATGCCTTCATAGAGGTAGTTTGATGCATCTACCAGCGATATTCTAATAAATATCAGGATGAAAGGCAGTTTATATTTATTGTTAACGGATGGGTGTGATGTTTTTAATGTTTGTTGCCTGTTTTTATGATGGGATTGTGTATTGATGTCCAGCGCCAAGAATGGGGTTCTGGTGTTTCTTCTGCGACTGCAATGAAGGATTGCATTTTACTTGCTGCTTGTGGAGCAGATGAGATTCTTCCTCAGAGCCCTGAGTTTCCCGCTGACATTTTTACTTCATGCCTCACAACACCTATAAAGATTGCATTACAATGGTATTATGTTATCTTTCACTCAGAAATAGTTAGGTCTGTCAGTAAATATATGTTCCTCCAATGAAAAAGTTATCTCCTGTTGATTGATTGTTTAGGGTTTGTCAATCAATATGTTTACATTTGAAGAAAAGTGTACTGACTTAATATAAATTTATCAATTTTTTAGTTTCATTTGTAGGAAATAGTGCTCTGCTGGATTATAGGTTAGGTATGATGCATCAGTTTTGCTTTCTCTTCATGTTATAGTTGTGATATGGTCCGCTGTTTTTATGATTCGTTCCAGTTAAATTGCTGGTGAATCAATTTTCTTGCTGCTAATGCAAAACAGAAATTTCTGGATAAATCACAACTATTGCAAAACAGAAGTTTCACATCTGACTAGAGGTTTCCTGGATCGAAGGATCTCTACCCAGTGAATTTTCAGCCTTGGAGCTGTCATGAAATCAAGGATAAACAATGGAAAAGATATAATATTTCATTTTATAACAGCTCAGTTTCCCAGGCAATCCAAGGAGAAAGGATACCAACTATCTTGATAAAATTCAGTCTTCAATGGCAACTTATCCTACCTAAACTAGATATGAAAATCAACTTTTACAGCAGTTATAAACAATGTTGCGAAAATCGCGATCGGGATTAAATCGGTGAGGGAAAAAATTGGAAAAAATCATAAAAATTGGTAAAAATTGGGAAAAAATTGGAAAATACAAAAATATTCATTTGTTTTTCAAATTTTTTAATATCCAAAGCATCTACAACATAAAATAACTACATTGACACATAAATAATGATAAAAGAACTAATATATAAGATGTGTATTGTCATTTCTAGTGCTACATCACACATAACAGTGAATCATGCCTTGAATAGTAAGTCATGAGTCCCAACTCAGCCTCAAAATATCAACAAAAATATAATAATGTATCTCATATCATGAGTCATAATGTCATATACAATGAAATGAACCAAATAACAAATACCACTGATTTCCTCTGCCCTTAGTAGTTGCCTTCCTCTCCTCTTCAGCTCTCAAACAAGTACACTGTCTGCTAAAAATGACAAATAAAACTCGTGAAATCGCTTTTACAACACGCTGTCCCAGAGGGCCACGATTTTTTTCTGCTCGAATCACGATTTTTTCAGGGATTTTTTCGAAAAAAACTTCATAAAAACAGGGCGGTGTTATCAGCATACTTAAAAAATCGCGATTAAATTGCGGTGTTCACAACACTGGTTATAACAGCAGATATAGCAGCAGCAATGCAACCCTTAAATTCTTCTTTTTTGATGTCAAATCACTCAACAAATTGTTCTTTTATTTATGTGAAATGATCAAGACGTATATAGATGTAAATAACAATGCATGAGAACCTAGATGTCTGAACATCAACTCTGGAAATTTTATTAGTGTTGGACAGCTGAAAACATAATTCATATACTCAATATGAAAAGTATATAACATAGCCTTCTCAATTTTCAAACCACTAGCTCTCCAAAATGCTAACAAAACCAAGTAACTGGAACATGGAAGAATCACACAGACAAATCCTCGAAGGCAATACGTCCTCTTTTTTTCTATTTTCCAGCAATTATATCATATGGTTGTTGAATTTTCTGCAAGATGTGCAATGAAAAACAATTTTCTGATCTGATAATTACTACCTAATGATCTTCAAAAATTTATCTCAAGCCACTGATCTCATTGAGCAATGATACACAGAAAATCTCAACAGTAAATGCAGCGGAAACAGTAAAGATCATAGAAAAACAACCATGCGCAATAGAGACTACTTTTACCCTGGGAAACCCAACCTTGGCAGAAAAGCCAACATTTTTTCTTTAGGAGAAATTATTCTTTGGCAAGGTTTACAAAATTCAGCAATTGTTTAGAAATCTGTGCCAATAATTCAAGTAAAATACTAGTCAAACCTGGTCTAAACAACAGGAAGTTGACACTAGTCAAATGAGTCAAAAAAATCAAAAGTCAATGCTGCTCAAACAGTGAGGTTGCGGGCAAATTCAGCCTTGTGGTTAACCCTGTGGCCTGTGTTCAACAGTCCCACAGTCATCTGCGCTCAAGTTACTATGCACGTGCAGTCCTCCCGAAGCTCAGTCAACTTGGGTCAAACTCGGTCAAATAGAGAGATAAATGGCTTAGTGAAATGGTCAACTCGTCCTCCTTTTCCACACACCTGCGGCTGTCCAGGATACCTCAAAAAGATGAAGAAGAAACTCAATCGCTTGGTGTAGAAAATGTGTTAAAATTGGCAACTAGGGCCAAACTGAACATGGGTCATCTTATTTATGACAACTGATAATTTTCTTGGATTCCTCTCTATGAGAGGTGTAGGATTGATCTAAAGATCATCCTATTCTGACATGTACAAATGAAGTTATGAATTTATTTTGATTATGGACAAATTGTCAAGGTTGACCAGCAAACTTATGTAGGCTCATGAAGCTCAAGCAACGTGTCTCTTCACCCACCACGATTTATATAAATAGAGTTGGTTTCCAACCTCATTACATACATTTTCTTGAGTATTTTTGGAGCTCACACTTGGAGGGGTTAATCTCTGTTTTGACCGCATATTAGAGGCAAACTCAGTGAAGGCAGAGGAGGACTGTTGGAGCACCTCTTGAAGACTGTTTGGGGGCCGAAATGATCAGATGCACAGGCTGAGGTTATTGCAATAATTCTGGGCTGTTTTGAGATGAGATGTGGCTTATCTTCCATAGGACCGAAGGCCGCAGAAGGACTGGTGTATTACTGTGGTTCTGAGCTTGAGATAGGGCATCATGTTGGGAGCAATTTATCCAAGTTTACTGTGAATATGAGGCCGCACCAGCTGGGCAGTCTAGAGGCATGTTACATGTATTTTCTATGCATATTTGTGTGGGTTTTTGCCTCTGTTCTAATGCCGCAGGTAGGAGCTGAACCTAAAGCAGCAGACATATTGTTTGATGGATGAAAGGCCTTGTTTAGGGCCTTCTCTCTGAACCGCTGTCACTAAAAGGACGCCGCAGTCCTTACTGTAGGTAACAATCAGTTGGAGGGACTGTTTGAGTGAGCCGAGAAAGCTAGGTAACCTCCCCTGCCCTAGCTGCAGTCACTCCAAGGAGCAGTGTAGTGATCAGGGGTGTTTTCCCTTGATTAGAAGGTGGATCATCCTTGCTGTAGCAATCAATTGCTGTAGGGTTGTTGTGAAGTATATCAAGGCCTATATCGGGGTTGAGAAAGGGCTTGAATGGCAGCACAGGGTGACAGGTGTTTAGACAAGGAAACACTGAGATTGAAGGAGTTGAAAGGAGGAGTTTTGGACCTGTTATTTGGGATAGTGGTGGGCTTAATATAACCCTAACCAGATCAAGCTTCTATAACAGTATGTCATCAGCTTTGCATTTTGAGCCATCTACTTATCTAAGGGCAATACTATTGGGCAAGTTAATTTTGACTTTGAAGTCTTGTACTCTCTCTTTCTCTCTGCTGATCATTTGATATAATATAAGAAGATTTGATTAAGGGTTTTCCCCATCTTGGGGTTTTTACCTGGCTTGAGCCATATCCTTGTGTTTTATTGTCTTGGCTTGTCTTCTTCATTTATTGTTCATGTTCTTTCTTCAGTTACTGTCATTGGGATGATGTATTTGATTGCTAATGGAAATAAAATAGAATTAGTACATGCGCTGATGTAGATCATTGAAGTGACTATCTTAAGCAAAGAACATGTTAATCAAAATTTAACAAAATGAGATGTCACATCATCTATATATACAGTTGAATGTAGGTGAATTAACCTAAGATGCACACCCTTTCATGGGTTGTGTCGACTGCAGGTGAATTAACCCAAGAGGCACATCCTTACGTGAGTTGTGTCGGCTCATGCCTTCAAAAAATTAAATTTAAATTTAAATTTTCTTAGGTCGACTTGGAAACCTCTTGGGCATGCGGGAATACCTCCCTGATGCTACAAAACAAATCAACATTTTAGCGAGGGAGGTATTTTCCTTAGCTGTAACAGATTTCCCCTTAGATGAAATTTCTTCTCTATAAGAAAAGTTCATGAGCTTGCTATGCTGGTGCATGCCTGTAAATCACTCCATCCTAAAGTAGGCAATGCGAGTATCTTGGGCCATTTACCCCTGGCCAAATCAACATGGGAGACTTTTTGCATTAGGTCAAGCTTGTCTATGAAGTATACAAACTTTGCTCTATATAAAGGCTTGGTGAGAATGTCTGCAATCCGCTCGTTTGTGGATATATGTACTGGAGCTTCACTGCTCCCCTCTGCACCATCTCTTAGATGAAGTGATATTTCTTCTTGATCAAATAATCTTGCAAACAACTTCCAAAGCGACATTGCTTCTTGACCAATGACATTGGTTTCGATATACTTTGCCTTTGCTGTCCTGCGTGCGACAAAAGCCTGTGTCCTGCGAAACTAAAATATTAGAGTTGATCCCAAGGTGAAGCAACACCCATAGTTATTGGAAGCTCTTTCGGTCATCTGGAATGGTTCTTGACGTCCTAGTTGTTGGTACAATTTCTCGATACCTTGGGTCATACAAAAACCTGAGCATCTAGTGTTTGTGCAAAAATCACCTTCTAGTCCACTCCCTCTTTCTATGAAAACCCTATTGTTAAAAACTTTGCCTTGTACTTTTTGATGTTGCCAATTGCTACATGAATCATAGCATTGCCAATCTCCACAATGTACCCTTTCTTCCTTTCTACAAACTCCACTCATGAGGTCATGGAAGGAAAAATCATAATCGAGGCAAAATACAAGGACAGTAGGCTGACCGAAAATAATTTTTATTAGTAATACTAAAAGGAGAAAAACATGATTGGAAATACTTATCTCTTGGTTAAGGATGAAATTGTTGATGATTGTAGGTACTGTCAACTCCCTCTTTGAGAAATCTGTAAGTGAAACTCAGAAACCTCTCCTTTGCCTAGAGGCGCAACTATTCCCCAACAAAAGATCACTATTATTGGTAATAGGGCCTGAAAGAGTGGAGACAAGAAGATATTCCTCAAAATACAAGGACAATAGGCTGACCGAAAATATTTTTTATTAGTAATACTAAAAGGAGAAAAACATGATTGGAAATACTTATCTCTTGGTTAAGGATGAAATTGTTGATGATTATAGGTACTGTCAACTCCCTCTCTGAGAAATCTGTAAGTGAAACTCAAAAACCTCTCCTTTGCCTAGAGGCACAACTATTCCCCAACAAAAGATCACTATTATGGGTAATAGGGCTTGAAACAGTGGAGACAAGAAGATATTCCTTCGATCTCTTTTGAGGTGGATGCTCATTATCATCATCAACATCAACTGTTGATGCACGCTGGTTTCCCCTGAACTGTCTTTGGCTTTGGAACAACTTTCTCCACATGATCCTAAAGCTCATTTTCCAGGATAAGGATTGTCATAGTCTGCGAAGATTTGAAGTTGATGGCACCATCTAATTTGTCTTCAATTCTGAGACTTGGTGCCATTTTGACATGAGATCCAAAAACCAATCATGCTGCCAAACACTTGCCTTCTATGTTGACTTCAATGGCTGCTCTTTCAATAAAAATCTTGTACCATGTTGAATTTTCTACTAGATGTGCAATAGATATCAATTTTCTAATATGATAATTACTGCTTAATGATCTTCAAACAATTTATCTAATGCCATTGATATCATTGAGTAATTATACACAAAAAATCTCAATGGTAAATGCAATGGAAATAGTAAAGATCATAGAAAGACACGACATTCTTGTCTCCAGATTGGAAGAAAGAATGTAGGATTGTGTAATCATCTGGCATCCGACAATCTTTGAGGATGTGGTAGGGAGTCCAAGGCAAGAGTGGGCAAGAGGACCAATAATCTTGAGGGTTGGGAACCCAAGATGAGAATAATCCTAGTAGGGCATACACAGAGAACAACGGGGTGGGTATGACCGTAAGAGAGACAATGATGATGTGTGTCTATCAATCATTGGTCTCGCTAACATTGTGTGCTCTGACCTAAGTGAGAGATAGAACTGTTAGTTAAGGCCTTGCTATATGAAACAATGTTGGTTGGAATGATGCTATAACAGATGGATTGCAAATCTGATTCTTCTTATGAGAAATTATTCAGATTGAGAATGACCAAGTACCATTATGAATACCTCCCTAGTTAAGAGGGAGTGTTGAAGAAAGTGTAACTAGGTTTGGTCCTCATAATGACATGATCTTTGTAATTGATGTAGTAAAAGAGAATAAATTATTTCTTTTGTATGCCTTGCTACATGGGTTTCATGAGCAAGAAGTATCATAGGTCAAAAGACTTCTTCTTGATGTCTTTAGGATTTATTAATATGTCAAAGAGTCATGTCATGTAAAAAGAAGCTCTCCATGAGCTTATGAAAATGTATACAAGTCCACAACAATGTGTAGCAGCCCTCCAAAGACCAAGATCAATCCTCCATTAGCAAGCACAAGAAGACTGCAAGCAAAACATTAAGAAGGACATCATGTCGGCTCCAAAATGAATTAAATACTTAATTAAATGTCATGTTAGCTTGGACAATAGACATGTCGTTTCATGTATTCAAGTCAGCTCAATATAGGAGGCACAAACGAGTATAAATACCCGTCTAGGGTATCCGCAAATCCCAAGGACAAAACTCACAATTTTCTCTGAACTGCGGATAGGTATGAGGTGCAGGAGGGATATCTCGGTTGGGTTTAGGATCTCAGAAGGCCTTATCAAATGCGGTGATGATCTTAGTGATAGTCCTCTCCTCCTTGGTGGCACTCATTTCAATGAAAGATATCACAACCAATGTTTTTTGATGGAAAGGAAGATCTCCGAAATCCTACAACAATACTAACAATCTCGGCATGATTGTGACAAGTAAAATCTTGAAGTATATGACAGTGAGAAGACTCAGTTCTATCTTTTAGCACCTCGGTTTATCCAAGTAGTATTTGTGTTGCAGTCTCAGCATAATGAACAACAATGATTAGGGTTACAAGAAATAGGGCTACATTTTAAGCATAACTATTATGGTCTCAGTTTCAATATAGAAGATCACGATGATTCCACAATAAGCACATATACCCTCTCGACATAGTCTCAGTTACTGTAATGATACTGAAGATAGACGCAACATATAATGATTTATATCTCAATTGTATATTTGGTGATCACTGTAACATTGAATATAATCACAGTTTTAATATATTGATGATAAGGAAGGTTCTCTGTGATATGTTCTTATACTTCGCCTTGATCTTGGCATGGATGTAATTATGATAGTTATAGGATCATGATTTTGATCTTGATATAACTCTCATATCTCAGTGATTTCATTGATTCAGTGGTATAGAAAATGATCTCGGTATGTACATCAAAGATGATCTCAATGAAAGGAACAACAACTGAAGATGCAACAATAGTGTGATGACACAAGTGTGGTAGAAGTGATGATGATGATCTCAGCAGGAAGGGATTGATGATCTTGGTCTTGGAGTGGTAGAGTAGGTCAAGGGTCATGGTCTTGGTATTCGCCAATTGGAATCTCTATAAGAAGAATTTTGTGCGGGTTTTCCTCTCCAAGAGGGAGAGGTTTTGGCCTTGGCAGAAAGCCAAATACCTTGTGTTCTTATCTCTTTATTTTTGATAGCACTTTGATGAAGTAAACACACATTAATAATGAAAAAGAAGATCAAGCTAAGATAAATTGTAAAAACTCTTCACAAAATGTTATCATGCAAAGAAAAATCTCTTTAATTATGCTTGCCGTAGATTCTTTAACATGGTATCAGAGCAATTGGGTTCAAAAGTCAAAGGAAGGGCAAAAAAGAGACATTCAAGGATCAAATTTCAAACAAAGCATCAAAGCAAGTTGTAGAAATCAAGATCTACATTAAAGAATCAAGACCTAGATTAAAGAAGTAGTCTACATCAGCAGTCTTCAACAACAAAGGTTTTGGTACACATCAGATAAAAGAAGTGTTTAGATCTCAGGATACATGACAACAGTTTCAGTACCTCCCACAGTTTTGGTCTACAACATGCCAGTGGTAGTCACTAACTTAGATTGTGTTCGTTTCTATAAAAGAACATAGTCTTAAAATCTCGGATCCTCAGAGCTTCTGGATACATGTTTGAAGGCAGTTTATATGGACAACGCTCAACATAGAAACTATTCCAATTGATGGGTCTTCATACATCTTGACAAGCAACTTCAAATCGATGTTGCATACTTCCAGGCTCCTTATGAAGTCAAATTATATCAACAGTTTGTATATCAAGATAGCTCAAAGGCAAAGAAGGCAATCTCCATATCAAGGATCTCATTTGGTGGAAGCATCAATACATCTGCCTCATCAACAACCATCATGATCAGGGTGAAGATCTCATCTTCACATATCAAGTAAGCATCTTTTCATTCTATAATCAAGTTTGGTTCAATGACTTCATGATTGCAAGGAGATCTATAGGATAGATGGGTTATGTAAGGTCCTTGCATGGAGTAAGAAGGTTGACAGAATCCTTATGGAGAAGAAGAATCATTGAACATATCAAGGTCTTCTTTGAGTTCAAAAGAACTTTGAAGGTTCTCTCCTTCCGATGTATTTAGAGAGGAGACATAAAAGAGCTACATGAAATGCTAGAAGATATACTCTCTGAAATGCAGTGAAGAAGGTATCAAGGAATGAAGAAATATCTTCATGAGATCTCAATTGCGAGATCTAGAAGAATGATGAGAAGATAATCATCATTGATATTGATATTGGTAAGCAAGGGAACAGTTGTCCATGATCAAGAAGGTTACCACCATCAACAGTTTGTGGTCTCTATGCCAGAGAGAGGAAGACAAGTTGAAAGAACTCAAATATGTGCAAAGGAAAGGTTGACAAGACAATACTATGGAAAGATTATGGAGAGGAGATCATATCACCTGAAGGACGGAGGAAGCTGAAGAAAAGGACCAAGTAAAGAGGGAATATCTGATCTCTACTATAAGTGAGATGGTGTCCCTCACAAAAAGGTCCTATCACAAGCTCCAAACCTTTTGCAGATATGATCATTATAATAAGATGCATCATGGCAACATGGAAACATGAACTCATAATATCACCATGAGAAACATGAAGAACATAGCTCTTGGGAATCTCATTGGATACTAAAGGAAAGGAGGAAGTCATCCAGGTCAAAGGAAACATTTGCCAGATAGGGATATGCAAGATCCTAAAGATTCTCTGATAGAAACCTCAACGAAGGATCCCCTCGTCTGGAAAGGCAACAAGTGTTCCATCAGGAAATCCAACTTTTGGAATTCATGAGATGATGGTCTGATGACATGAGAAATGAAGTAGATCAAGGGATTGAAGATATTTTCAATCAAGGAAGCTGCTGGAAGAAGCCTAGATAATCTAAAGATGAAATGAGGTATATATGCTTGTATTTGTATTTAATATTGTAATATCATGACATATGGTTGTAGGTAACATGGATCAAGCATGATCAAGACGAAAAGGATCTCCTCCTCTGAAAGGGTGCAGAAAGGCATAAGTCACACTAGATGAAATCAACATAATATGTCTTTATATGAAGTATGAGGTGGTTGACTACTATTGAAGAACTTAGATTGGAAGCTCCTGAGAATGGAAGGTGTGAGTGTTGAAGAGATTGTGAAATAGCAACCATGATGAAGGCAATCAACATCCAAAGAATCAGAAATGTTTGACTAGGAAATCTCTTAGAAGGATAAGAAGACTCTGATGGAAGTCTGAAAAGATGAAGTCCCTTGACAACAGATATTGTTGGAAGATGTGTCAACAAGTATGCAGGGGATACCTACAAGATGTCACTAGTAATGGCCATCACCAAAAAGGTAATATGCTATGTTGCCAAGAAACGTGGGTTCGGGGACGGGTACGCCATTTTTTGAAACAGGGTGCGAGAGTTAGTCGGGGTATATTATAATTTATATATAATATATATAAATAGTATATTTTATAAATTATAATATATATGAATTTGTATATTTTTCAACTTTAAACAAGAAAACTAAAATATTTATGATTTAACCGTATTGATTTCAGAGGTTAAAGGTTGATCAAATATCCTCTTTCAAGAGATAATAGAGCCCAATTTATGTATCCTTATTTACTCTCCAGATATCAAGATTTTTGCCAAATCTTGTAGCAGCTTGCCTACTCAAGAAATCAAGTTAATTGCAGAAGTTCTGACAATCAACAAGTTTAAGTTCTTATCAGATGGAGTATGTTCCAGGTGTGTCCTTCGCAATGGCATTGTAAAATTTGGGAAATTTGCTCTTAAACAATATCAGACTTTGCCTTGTTAAACAACCTTTTTTAGAGAATAAGCTATGTTTATTGCTGATCCATCTCTGCTGTAGAAGACTGATTTTAATGGCTGAAGATCTGTTATTTAAAGGCTGATATTCCATTTATACACTACTGTAATGCTACCAGGTTCCACCGTTTTGCCCTTCACTACATCTATTGGTGTCTAGTTAATTGCATGGCTGTTTATGCTCAAAATTTTTCATCATTTTAAGTTGTAACAGCAGTGAAAGTCTAATTCCGAGTGTATAAATAAGTTGTCAAGTTATTTGAAGCATTTTCCCATTGCAGCAATGACCACTGTCCATGTTATTTGAGAGAAAATATAAAACTAACATCTACAGCAGTTGTCGTTCAACTACTTGATAAAATACCTCAATTAAGACTCATTGAAACTCAATTAAAAACTCAGAAATTTTAAGAGAAAATTGAGTATATTTGAGTTGGGAATATTACATCTACATCGGCACTTTGCAATCCTTTCTGATGTATCAAAAGAATTGGTTTATGATTTCGAAGTCTCGAGTTCTTTCAAGAAGAACCGGGTTCTTCTCAGAGGTACCCGTTCCATCACCTAGAACGTGGGGATGGGTACCTGGGACGAGTTCGAGAACCCCACCCCTGGGTTCGGGAACCCGTGCAACATAGGTAATATGTGATTTGTTTTTGGTTTTTGACTTCTTGGAGAAAGTTTGGGTATGTGTGCAGGGCCAAGGTAAGGAGAGTTGTGAAGGATGTCACAACTATGTACCTTGTGATCTAGAGCAATCACCGTTGAGGGAAAAGTGAAGATAGATGGTCCTATCAAGAAAAGTCCCAGATGAAAAGCCAAGATAGGATACCTTCCGGGAAAGAAGGAATGACATGATGAAGGAAAGTGATGGATGGCTAGACACTACATATGAAGAAATTGATGACATCGAAGTCTTGGATCATTAGTCAACTAGAAGACCCTATAAAGTACTAATGATAGAGTCCCTGAGTAAGAGGGGGAGCTCTTGGAAGTTCCTATGAGTCAAGGAACTCAAGTAAGTTTTTGAGTTAAGAAACTTGGAACTCATCCTTGGGTAAGAGGGAGAGTTAGACACGACATTCTTGTCTCTAGATTGGAAGAAAGAATGGAGGATTGTGTAATCATCTCGCATCCGACAATCTTTGAGGATGTGGTAGGGCATCCAAGACAAGAGTGGGCAAGAGGACCAATATTCTTGAGGGTTGGGAACCCAAGATGAGAATATTCCTAGTAGGGCATACACAAAGAACAACCGGGTGGGTATGACCCTAAGAGAGACAATGATGATGCGTGTCTATTAGTCATTGGTCTCGCCAACATTGTGTGCTCAGATCTAAGTGAGAGATAGAGCTGTTAGTCAAGGCCTTGCTATATGAAACAATGTTAGTTGAAATGACGCTATAACAGATGGATTGCAAATCTGGTTCTTCTTATGAGAAATTCTTCAGATTGAGAATGACCAAGTACCATTATGAATACATCCCTAGTTAAGAGGGGAGTGTTGAAGAATGTGTAACTAGGTTCGGTCTTCATAATGACATGATCTTTGTAATTGATGTAATAAAAGAGAATAAATTAATTTTTTTTGTATGCCTTGCTACATGGGTTTCATGAGCAAGAAGTGTCATAAGTCAAAAGGACTTCTTCTTGATGTCTTTAGGATTTACTAATATGTCAAAGAGTCATGTCATGTAAAAAGAAGCTCTCCATGAGCTTATGAAAATGTATACAAGTCCACAACAATGTGTAGCAACCCTCCAAAGACCAAGATCAATCCTCCATTAGCAAGCACAAGAAGACTGCAAGCAAAACGTTAAGAAGGACATTATGTCGGCTCCAAAATGAATTAAATACATAATTAAATGTCATGTCGTCTTGGACAATAGACATGCTGGTTCATGTATTCAAGTCAGCTCAATATAGGAGGCACAAACGACTATAAATACCCATCTAGGGTATCCGCAAATGCCAAGCACAAAAATCACAATTTTCTCTGAACTGCGGATAGGTATGAGGTGCAGGAGGGAGATCTCGGTTGGGTTTAGGATCTCAGAAGGCCTTATCAAATACGGTGATGATCTCAGTGATAGTCCTCTCCTCCTCGGTGGCACTCATTTCAGTGAAATAGATCACAGTCAGTGTTTTCCGATGGAAAAGAAGATCTCTGAAATCCTACAACAGTACTAACAATCTCGACATGATTGTGACAAGTAAAATTTCGAAGTATATCATAGTGAGAAGACTCAGTTTTGTCTTTTAGCACCTCGGTTGATCCAAGTGGTATCTCTGTAGTAGTCTCGACAGAACTGTTATGGTCTCAATGTCAATATAGAAGATCACGATGATCCCACAATAAGCACATATACCCTCTTGACATATTCTAAGTTAAATTTGTAAAGATATTGAAGATAGACGCAACATGTAATGATTTATATCTCAATTGTATATTTGGTGATCACTATATCATTGAATATAATAACAGTTTTAATATATTGATGACATGGAAGGATCTATGTGATATGTTCTTATACACAGTCTTGATCATGGCATGGATGTGATTATGATAATTATAGGTTCATGATTTTGATCTTGATATAACTCTCATATCTCAGTGATTTCATTGTTTTGGTGGTATAGAAAATGATCTCGATATGTACATCAATGATGATCTGAGCCAAAGAAACAACAAGTGAAGATGCAACAATAGCGCTATGACACAAGTATGGTAGCAGGGATGATGATGATCTCAACAAGAAGGGATTGATGATCTTGGTCTTGGAGTGGCAGAGTAGGTCAAGGGTCATGGTCTTGGTATTCATCAATTGGAATCTGTATAAGAAGAATTTTGTGCGGGTTTCCCTATCCAAGAGGGAGAGTTCTTGGCCCTGGAAAAAAGCTAAATACCTTGTGTTCTTGTCTCTTTATTTTTGATATCATTTTAATGAGGTAAGCACACACACTAATAATGAAAAAGAAGATCAAGCTAAGATAAATTGTAAAAACACTTGACAAATTGTTATCATGCAAGGAAGAATTTCTTTAACTATGCTTGCCCTAGAGTTTTCAACATACATTTGAAGATTTCAGCCCTTCTCGATAAGTTGTTGTACGTTGTTTGCCAACAACTTTGTCTTTTTTAAGATTCTTAATTTGCGTTAGTAATTTGTCACTATGGTCCTTAAGCTGTGAAACTAGAATTTAGTCAGTGGTGATTTTGGCAACTTCCATTTGCATATTTATTGCTGTTTTACTTTCTTGGAAAATTACTTTTGAGATACCTTGTATGTCCTCTGGTGTTATTGAATCTGATTTTAATGTAATGTTTTGTAGTGTTATTTTTGTTCTTGTAGGAAAATGTTAAAAACTTCTTCTATTTAGGATGAAGGACCTTAGTGTTTCCATCTAGGGTGAACCTAGCATAATGTCACGTTGATCCTTCCAAGGGGATCGAACAAAGAATTTCGATATAAAAGCATAATCCCGAATTTTTAATTGTAATTGGTTGTCATATATATATATATATATTTTGTTGTTTATTTTTATTTGGTTCTTGGTTCTTGTAATGTAATTTTTCGATTACATTTGTCTCGGGAGGCACCAATTGGTTATCAAGATTAGGGTTTATATATTTTTTTTCTTTTGCGGGAGAGATGGAAATAGTAAAATCTTTTCAAGAGTCCTCTTAATTCTAAGTAGCACTGGAGCAATGTTGAGTAAGGTTTCTAAAACTCTTCCATTGCTAGTCTCCATTTTCTTTCTCTTCAATGATTGACTCTCTTTGTATTCGTGAATAATTTCGTCAACAATACTTGACCAAAGTGTTTATGTATTCTCTGTATGAGAGACCCACTTCTCCAATATATAACTTGATCTTTGATTACTTTATATATATATATATATATATATATATATAATATTTTTTTTAATAATTTTAAAACTTGAATCTTTTTTAATCTTCCTTGTCCTCTCCTCTCTTTTTTCCCAAAAAAAGTTTTATATTTTAAACTATTTATTAAAAATTACATCAAATTACATTTATTATCCTTTGACTTACTCAAAGCACTTTAATCTTTAATGGATACCCTTCTATTTATTTGAATCAAATAATACCTTGATTTAAAATTCACTTTATGCCTTTTCGGTTGTAAGAAGTAAGGTATTTTGATATAATGGTCCATGAGGCCTTCTTAAATTTGATTTGATTAGTATATTCTTTTATAATTAACCTTATATCCATATGGTGCTTACTTATGTAATTAATTTATATTTCACTTTACGAATGCCGCTTCTTCAATATTGTAAATATCCTTGTTTTAATATTTTGTAGGCTCATAATTGTTTTTATTATATATATTATTTAATTTGTAATCCACCAAGTCGATGCTCGTTGGATTAATAATTGTAATATTTAACATGACGGTTTGCTCTTGTTCGTTGAAGTTATGGAAGTGGCAACAACGGTTGAACCTCAATAGGCGTGACCTCTCATTTTCTACTACTACGGTTATTTGTTGGTGGGTATCGACAACAATTTTGAAAGAGTCAGGGGTTGAAATTCTCTTACGTTAAGGATAATTGGAATAGTAAATATTTTTGCAGAGGGTCAATTGTCTTGAATGTCAGGTGGATTGCGCTGCAGTGACTTGTTCAAGGTGCGGAATGTTTGGTCAACCACGGTAGTTGTGGAGAAGTGGACTATGGATGGCCGTGGTGGCTGTGTGCTTGCAAATTTAAGGCTGGCGGTGGTGGAATGCTGTAAGATGTGGCGGGGATGGCCGTGACACATTGGACTGGTAGTGGCGACAGTGTCTTGACGACAAAGTAGAATGTTGTTTGTTGCAGTCTTCTATATATATATATATTTCAACTCTTTTTTTTGTTATTTATTTATTTATTAATTTCAAATAATAGAATTCTGAGCTACAAATATATATATATATATATATATATATATATAGATACACATTTACATTTTATTTTATATATATATATATATTTAAATTTTTCATAATTTATTTTTTAATCATTTTTTATGATTTTTTTTAATGGCCAAAGGCCGGGATTAGACTAGCTTTGTGTAGTGGTTGAGCGGCTAGAGGATCGAACAATGTTGATACCAAATGTTATGAGCAAAGTTCATATATGCAGCAAAATACTCAGAAGATCTGAAATATGTAAATATCCATTATAACACAAGTGTATTCATATAGAAATGTATAGAAGATATGAGATGATGGAATTGTTACAAATGAGGGCCGACTTAATAACTAGGCAGGTGCCCCTTTATGAATGCCCCTTTATGAATGGTCATGTTAGACGTGCCTGTTCAGTATACTGTTAACTATTTATTATTAATAATTTACATTCATAACATTATGCATCATGAAGGAAGAAATCCCCACAAATCACCTTTGTTATGATGTAGCTTAACAATAGATAAAAAAGGATAAAATATGCTTAATGGGCTACCTTTTAGGCTCATATATAATGTTGTAACCTCTAAGAAACCGCATGTGTCCGACACGATTCTCTAGGGACACGTGTCTGATTGGATCTGTTTCAACTTTCAACCCATTAATTCTGGTAGCAAACCCGGAGTTGTCCAAGCAGGATCCTAATGCCATTCACCTTGTGACATTGAATGTAATCTATACAGAAAATCACGCAATCTTGCCACTGCATGAAATGTTCATAACAAATGGACATCTTGAAGCCAGGAGTCTTGAGTTCCCTGAATGTGCACAGCATAGGTATCACCTCTAACAACCCAAAAGTTCTCTCCTTTGGTGGGGCAGTGCTTGTGGGGCCAGACAAAACTCTGACTTAAACTAGTCCCCACCACAAGAAGGTTGAACGGAGATGAACTTCAACAAAGAATAATAGCCATTACCTGCAGTTCTATGAATATGACCAGAAGTCCATTAGTCGTACCATCAAATAATTGAGAAACAGATAGAGGAAGCTTATAATGAATACTATAGAGCAAATATTTACACAATGATAAAGGTTAGGATTGCACCATTGCCTAGGTTATATTAATAATTTGGAATCTTACTATTCTAGGTGTATGACATGCCCACTCCTCTAAGAAGGCTTCATCCTCAAAACATAAAGTAGAAGAAAAGATCACGAAAGTTTCAAATAATTTAACTCAATTCTCAAACGAGATATTTTACCAGGACTCAAACCTAAGTCACGATATACGACAGTGTGTATTTCAGGTAGAAGGCAACATTAAGAAGAAATAGTAAGTAGAAAATGAAAAAGGCTAAATCTCAAGCAATAGCAACTGAGTTATAATCATCAATTGAATGTAGATCGGGTGACGGGGATTAATGTTTTTATCCTCCCTACCACGGTAAAATTCCCGCATGTCACATGTTGAGTTCACAATGAGTATTAAGCATATGATGGCAATGGCCTCAAGCCTTGTCCCTCAAGGACTCAATCAAGAATAGTCCTTGATTATTAAGATATTTCTTCAAGGAAAAAAATGTAATTGAATTCTAATAACCACAAAATCAAAATCATGTGCAAATTTCAATAAAAATGGACTATTAATATGCCATCCAAAAATAATTATGTTTTATATAAAATAATGTTCCCTTATATTAGAATTTTGAAATAATACGGTGATTAGATTTGGAATATGCTCTTAAATTCTCTCGATCCAACTTTGTGGAAAATTTTACCATATATTTTTCTCTAGCAAGTTTTATCCTAATTTCCCTGCTAACAATTTTAGAAAGACATTGAAATTTCATGTTTAAGAAATATATAAAAACGTCAACTGTGTTGGAAGTATTGTCGAACTTGACAAATTCACCAAGTGGAACAACTCTTCTTATTGGGTTGCCACTATCAATCCATTGTAGAATGTTTTTTCTGACCTTCATTTTAGGACAATAATTATTGATATAAGTTCTGGATTTGGTAATTCCACCAAATGCTTCTATATATATATATATATATATATATATATGCATCATTTCTATTTTTTTGAAAGATGACGTGTTATTTAATATATATACAGACACACACCTCTTTTCCTCCATGTGCCCCCTTTGGAAACTTGTTCATGTTTCCATGTTTTGTGCAACTTAGCATCAAATTGATAATAACAGTTATTTATCAAGATGGTATCCTGATCGAGATTTAAGTGCTTTGAATTTGCAGCCCATCACTGCAATTAGGTCATCACCTTATACAATAGTAAGTGTTTCTGCCCATGACTGATATTGTGGTTTCCTACTGCATAACTAAAAGTGAAAATGATAATGTGGTTTTCCTCTACATAACTGATGAGGAAAATGGTAAAGGCAGGATCATTAAGGGACTTTAAGGGATGGTTATCTCGAAATTTGTGTAGGTTATTGAATATTTACTAAGAATAGCAGGGGTTCTCTCTATCTTATTACGAGGGTAAAGGGAAAGCACTGCAAATATATTGCATTTGGCATAACAAAATCATGACTTCTGCACCTGGGATAACAGAATTCGTGGTCTACCTAATTTCAGGTGTAGTTTATTTACATGAGCTTTGTTCAAGCAGAGCTTTTGCCATGATTGAAGAATTTGGCTTTGACTGTTTAACTTTCTGGCGGTTGCAGGTTCCGTTCACGCTCTTTGCTTCGAGATTCACTTAATTCTAATCTGATTGATAAGATACCTGGAAGACAAAATGAACGGAAAACACTCTTAGGGGAGTTGAATTGGATATTTACAGCAGTGACAGATACTATTGCATGGAATGTCTTACCTCGTGGTAATGAAACCTTCATTTTATAGCTATTAAAGAAAGGTTTCTTATTATCATAATGATATATACATGAAATGCCCTAACAAAGTGCTTTTGTTGCAGAACTGTTTCAGAGGTTGTTTCGACAAGATCTTCTAGTTGCCAGTCTCTTCCGAAACTTCCTGCTTGCAGAACGCATCATGCGCACTGCAAACTGTTCTCCCATTTCTTTTCCACTTTTGCCTCCTACTCATCAACATCCCATGTGGTAATGCGTTTTGGAACTCTTATTTTCATCATTATTGTTCATGTGTAAATGATTTATTGATTGAGATTATTATTTCTTTTTCCTGTTCAGGGATGCATGGGATATGGCAGCTGAAATTTGTCTTTCTCAGCTTCCAACTTTGCTTAATGATCCAAATGTTGAGTTTCAAGTAAGTTTGTAGCATGCTGAATTGTATATCTTGTGTGCATTCCGGATAATGTATTTTCCCTAGTTTCAGAGGAATTCATTCTTACTGCTAGTCGACTTGTTTCTCTAGTTCTCTCATTCCAGTCTTTGGAACATGTAAGGAACATTCCATTTGGACAAGGGAATAGCATTGTTGTAAACATCCTCGTGTTTTTGGCCTTGCCAATGTTTGCTGATTTTTACTGATATTTTCGTGGTATCTTAATATTTCCAAAGTTTGCCGATTTTCACTGATATTTTCTTGATTTTACGATTTTGTGGTATTTGGGCCTGTGCTGATTTGATCTCAATGCCAATGTTTGCAACATTAGGGAATAGCAGTAGAAACATTGGGAACAATCCCAATTTTCCTGGCCGATAAATAGGGCTCTCAGAGAGCTTCTGGCTTCTGGATAATTGAAAAATCGATGAAAATACATTCTAGTAATTTGCATAAACTGTTCAAAGTGAAATGAGCCTCAACATTTGAGGCTTTGTTGAATTGTCCTTTTGTGAACTCTTATATAGAACATGCATAACCTGTGGTAACTTGTGACCTCTTTTTCATTTTCTAGCCAAGTCCTTTCTTCACAGAACAGTTAACGGCCTTTGAAGTGTGGCTGGAACATGGATCTGAACGGAAAAAGCCTCCAGAGCAACTTCCTATTGTTCTTCAGGTGAGTCCTATGTTTATGGATGCCATCATTTTATAGCTGTCTAGTATCATCACTGGCAATTTTTTCAGGCTATTTTATTTTACATAGTACTACAATTCAAAATTGGTGACAGATCTCTCCTGTGTTCCAGTATATTCTTGTATTCTGTTTATTACAAATTAGTATAAAATGAGAAACACACCCACACACCCACTAGGTATATTAATTATTTGTATTCTTCTTATGCATTTACTACTGTCTGCCATATTTTCTTTTTTGTTATTCTGATTATATTGTAGCCTGGAGATGTTCTGTGCATTCCTTATAATATATTTACCATAGTTGAACAGGAACTCATTCCTGCTGCTTCTTGACCTCTTTCTCTAGTTCCTACACCCCAGAGAACTTTGGAACATGCAAGGAACATTCTGTTTGGTAGGGAACAGCATTGGGAACATTCGCAATGTTCATGGCCCAAAAATAGGGCAATGAGAGAACCTCTGGCGTTTACTATGACTTGCTGGGCTGCAACAAATGTGAAAATGTGCTTGCTTTGGTGCCGTGTCATTCTGGAGTGCATACACATGGGGCCAGCTTGGATATTAAATTCCCCAAATAGGAGAAAACAACAAGAAATAAGAAAACCCTAATTCTGAGCCCACAGATATGTTAAAATTGGCAACTAGGGCCAAACTCCATGTGGGTCACCTCATTTATGGCAGCTGATATTTTTCCTAGATTCCTTTTGTAGAGAGGTGTAGGATTGATCTAAAGATTATCCGATTCCGACAAGTATTTATGGAGATATGAATTTATTTGTATTTACTTGACAAATTGTCAAGGTCGGCCAACAGTGAAATGTGTGGCACACATGCCCAGTGAATCATTTAAATACAAGAGAGGTTGATTCATTTTCTCATCATCTCATCTCACTCATTCTTCTGTCTCTCTCCTTAGCTTTGGGTTATACAAGGAGCAACTCACACGTGGGAAGGAGGAGGACGCATTAGGGCAAGGAGGACGTTGAAAGGAGGATGCAGAAGTTGCTGAAGGTTTCTCTGATCTGCGTTGACCAAGCGTTGACTCATCAAGGGTGCGGTTTTTGGTGTGGCTGCCTCTCCTAGGCAGGCCACAAATTTTGCCACAAAAATCAAGGCAATTTGTCCACAGGTTTGACCAGTGTTGACTGCCCTAGTTTTGGGCAGCAGGTTGAGTTCAGTCAACAACAGTTTGACTGTGTTTTTGGGGTTGTTTCTTCAGGCTATTCAAGGGCTAGTTGACCGGAAATTGACCAAGCATATTGGAGGTCAATTTCAACTCGTTTGACCAAGTTTGAATTTGCTGATCTAGGGTTTGCTGCTGCTGATATAAAATTACAGAATTCTAATTTTGTACTATTTCTCTCTGCTGAACTATTGAAGATAAAATAAGATTTGATCAAAGGGTTCCCCCGCATTGGGGTTTGTCCTTGGCTAGCCGCCACATCTTGTGTCTCTTGTCTTGGCTTGTTTTTTGTTGATTGTTTAATGTTCTATCTGCACTTTACTTAGTGTATATGTGATTGCTAATCTGTGGTTAATAAGAAGAAAAGAAGTAATCTGATTTAAGCATAGGACATCCCATAATTTAACATGGTATCAGAGTTGAGGTGAAGACAAAGCCCAAGCAAGAGCAAGAGCAAGAGCAATCACCGAAGAGAAGGTTGGCAAGGCTATCCTAAAAACTTCATGGGGTCCTCAACACTCTTCCTCGCCAAAGACAAGCTCCGTGAGAAGTCTGACTATCACGAATGGAAGATGTCTCTCAATCTGACTTTAGAAGATCAGGAAGTGTTGGACCATGTGAGAGGCAATGTTGTTGCGCCTTCATCAATTGCATCCGCTGATGCCAAAAGCAAGTGGTTCAAGGGAGAAGTCAAAGCAAGGAAGATCATCCGGGACTCTATTGACAAGCGCCTGGTGGCCTATGTTTCCAAGCTGACAACCTCTAAGAAAATCTACGATAGACTCGTGAGTTTATTTAAAGTTAATGATGCAAATCAAGTGCTATTCCTTAGAAATTAACTGAAGGAAATTAAGAAGGGAAAAGATGAGAGTATGCAAGCATATTTCTTAAGGATCACCGAGATCAAGAATGATCTCCTATCTATTGGGGAAGTAGTTCTTGACAGGGAAATGACTATCACAACTCTTGGAGGACTGCCACCTAAATGGTATATATTCATGACTACTCTTCTCAATAATAATGTCATCCTAGGATTTGAGGAATTGATGGCTAGATGTATATTCAAGAAGAGACAAGGATGGAAGAGCAGAAATGCTTGCACTTAAAGGCCACCGCTCTGCCTTTTCTTCTCATGCTGAAAGAAGAAACAATTTTGGGGCTAAATCCAAAGGAAAGATTGGACCACAGGGTGGAAGAAAAGGTTGATGTTAGAATTGCAACAAAATGAGCCACTATGCGAGGGAGTGCCCTGATAAAAGGGACTCACACCATAATGATGACCAAAATCACTCTCAAGGCAATCAAAGGAATGGCAGGTCCAATGGCAGAGGTAAAAGAAATGCTAGAAATCAAGGAAGAGGACAACCCTTCAAGAAGGCAAGAAACTCTAGGTATGAATCTAACGTTGTTAACAATAAGCAAGATGAATATTGTCTACTAGCGACCCTCTCTACTATTGCTCCCCCGAACTCGTTGGGAAATTGGCTTATTGGTAGTGGTGCCTCAAGGCACTTCATTGGTTTCAATGAAGCTCTCTCTAATCTAATAGAGAAGGAGACTAACCTGGAAATTGTTCTTGGGGACAATGCAAAATATTCAGTGAAAGGTGGAGGGAATGTCACTCTTCAATTGAATGAGGGTAACACAATTCATTTGCAAGAAGTCCTATATGTACCTGATCTCAAAAAGAACTTAGTGTTCATTTCGGCAATGGAAGACAAAGGCTACAAGGTAACGTTCATCAATGGCAAGGTACGTGTATGGAAAAAGAATTTTAAAGAAGCTTTCACTCTTGAGTTTCGAGTCGATTCATTATATCAGGTCGGAGGAAGTCCGATGGGTGTCATGTCTTGTGACACATCACTTTAGTCCAAAATATGGCATTGGAGGTTTGCTCACCTTCATTATAAAGCTCTACCCAATGCAAGACAAGTGGTGACAGGGATGTTGGAGTTCCGAGTAGAGCAAGAAGGTGTTTGTGCGGGATGTGCCGGAGGGAAGCTCAAAAGGGGACCATTCTCCTCAAGCCAAAGCAAGACCTTTGATATATTGTAGTTGGTTCACTCAAATATGTATTGTATGATACTTGTGAACTCCTTGGGAGGATATTTATGTTACCTCACTTTTACAGATGACTATTCTCGCAAGACTTGGATATGCTTCTTGAAAAAGAATGATGAAGTGTTCACTTGGTTTCGTCACTTCAAAGCATTGATTGAGAATCAAACCGAAAAGAAAATCAAGATCTTAAGGATTGATAATGGGACCGAGCATGAATCCCATGAGTTCCATGACTTCTGCAAAGAGGCTGGCATTAAGAGGGAGACTACAACACCATATACTCAGTAGAATGGTGTGGCGGAAAGGAAGAATCGTACGATTGTTGAAGCTGTCCGTGCTATGCTTCATGCCTAAAGACTCTTGAAGTTTCTACGGGCCGAAGCTGCGAATACCGCCGTATATGTGCAAAACCGATGCCCTTATCAAGCATTGGGTTCCAAAACTGCCAAAGAGATGTTCACTGGTAAGAAACTTGATGTATCTCATTTTAGAATTTTTGGAAGTCTGGTATATTTTCATGTGCCGAAGGAGAAGAGGAATAAATTGGGTGCATCTGGAAAGAAAGGAATCTTTGTGGGCTATAGCGAAAACACTAAGGGCTATAGAATTTATGTGGTTGGTCAAAGGGAAATTGAGGTAAGCCATGATGTCACCTTTGACGAAGATATGGCTCTTAGCAAAGTTGACAATCTTCCTAGTCAAAGGGGATCTAAAGACGCTGACACCAGGGAACCAAAGGAAAAGGAAGATGAGACAATACCTGATGTGGAAGAACCTATGGATTTGCAAGAGCCTTCCTCTTTTAGGAAGAGGCCTTCGTGGCTAAGGGGGACACTTGATGATGCTGAAGGGCATGTTGCACCTAGGGGAACCTTCCGGGAAAGTAAGAACTCGACCAGGTATCAGGGATACTTGACCATCATGAGCATGATCATCCAAAATGAACCTTCGTCATTTGCAGAAGCTGTGAAGCATCAAGTATGGAATGATGCTATGACTGAGGAATATGAGTCCATCATGAAAAACGATGTTTGGCATGTGGTCACTTCGAAATGGCTTTACAAGATAAAACATGCAGTTGATCGAAGTGCGGAAAAGTAAAAGGCCCGTTTTGCCGCTCGTGGCTTCTCTCAGAAGGAAGGTATAGACTATGATAAGATATTTGCACTTGTTGCCCGATATATCACCATCCGCTCGATCATAGCCCTTGTTGCTGCGCAAGGATGGAACCTACATTAGATGGATGTCAAGACCATGTTCTTGCATGGTTCGATCAAAGGGGAGGTCTAGGTGGAGCAACCCGAAGGATTTGAGATTCATGATCGAGAATCTCACGTGTGCAGCTTGAAGAAAGCCCTCTATAGGCTAAAGTAGGGACCTCGAGCATGGTATGAGAGGATCGATAACTACCTGATGACGCTGGGATTCACTAGGAGTGAAGCCGACCCTAACCTTTACTTTAAGGTTGAAAATGACAAACCTCTCATACTGGTACTGTACGTTGACGACCTCTTTCTAACAGGTGCAGACCCTCTCATTCTGAAATGTAAGAGGGAGTTGGCTTCCGAGTTTGAGGTGAAAGACCTAGGACTAATGCACTATTTCCTAGGATAGGAAGTCTAGTAGAAACCAGGGGAGATTTTCCTATCTCAAGGAAAATACGTGGTGAAAATATTAGAGAGATATGGTATGGTGGACTGCAAGCTCGTGACTACCTCGATGGAGCTTGACTTCAAGAAGTTAAGCGGTAGTGCTGTCGAACCTGTTTTACGAAATGCTTCGTCGAAGCATTGATGTTCTTGGTGAACTCTTGTCCGGATATATGCTTTGCAGTCAACACGTTGAGGCAACATATCGTTGAGCCTGACCACACACATTGTATTGGTGCCAAGAATCTGTTGAGATATCTTCGTGGCACAATCACTCATGGGTTGAAATACACTGCCAGAGATGTGAGACTATTTGGATACGCTGATGCTGATTGGGCAGGCAGTGTGGTGGACCGAAAGAGCACTTCTAGGTGTTGTTTCTCTTTGGGATCTGCCTGGATATCTTGGATGAGCAGGAAGCAGAAGTCGGTGGCTTTGAGCACCGCTGAGACAGAGTACATTGCTTCTAGTATGGCCTCCTGTGAGGCGGTCTGGTTGCGAAAGCTCTTCAGTGAGCTGTTTCGATTTACATTGGATACCACTGTGATCCTGTGTGACAACCAGAGTGGGATTTGTTTATCAGAGAATCTCATATTTCATGATTGCTCCAAGCATATCGATATCAGGGACCACTATATTCGGGATATGGTGTAGCAGGGAGCAATAAGGCTCCAACATATCGGTACAGATGAACAAGTCGCCAACATTTTGACGAAGCCCCTGGGAAAGGTCAAATTCTTGACTTTCTCATAATGACTTGGTGTTGTTCTGAGACCCTCTTATGAGGATCGAGTATGATGTATTGAGCTCTGGGAGCGCTCCAGAGGGGCATGGGGTACTTCTTGGAGCGATATGCGACCACAGGGCGACTCACCATCCCCTGGTGGTGCACTATGTACAAGGTGAAAGGTTAAACCCTCCCTTGTGACACCCCGTGGCGACTGTAGGACAGGATGATTAGTTCTCCCGTGGGCTAGGATGATTAGTTCTCCATGGCGACTGTAGGACAGGATGATTAGTTCTCTTGTGGGCTAGGATGATTAGTTCTCCGTGGACTGTGGAACAGGATGATTAGTTCTCCTGTGGGCCAGGGTGATTAGTTCTCTTGTGGCAACTGTTGGACAAGATGATTCATTCTCCTGTGGACAGGATGGTTAGTTCTCCTGTCGAGGCATCCTACCCATGCAATCTGGGACGCATGGGAAGTACCTGTCATCTGATCAATGAGTAGGGAAATGGGAAGTACCTCTCATCTGATCAATGAGTACGGAAATGGGGTTAGGGACCATTAGTAGTACTATCGATGGACACATTGTTGTATCTATCGTACTCCCTATGCTAGGATGACCTCCATTGATCTGGGATCAATGTTATTGATATGGGATCAGTGAGAGTGGTATGACGCACTCTGAGATTGACTTCAGGTCAGTGGAGGATGCTATGATACATCCTTGATCATTTCTTCTTTTCCATAGTTCGTGCAGAGCAGAGAAAAGTAGGGCCAAGCAGTGTAGGGCAGTGCATTTGATGGCTGGAATAGTAGCGACGGTTAGACAGATTGTAGATGGAGTTCTCCCTAGTTGAGAGGGAGTGTTAAAATTGGCAACTAGGGCCAAACTCCATGTGGGTCACCTCATTTATGGCAGCTGGTATTTTTCCTAAATTCCTTTGTCGAAAGGTGTAGGATTGATCTAAAGATCATCTTATTCCGACAAGTATTTATTGAGATATGAATTTATTTGTATTTACTTCACAAATTGTCAAGGTCGGCCAACAGTTAAATGTGTGGCACACATGCCTAGTGAATCATATAAATACAAGAGAGGTTGATTCATTTACTCATCATCTCATCTCACTCATTCTTCTCTCTCTCTCTCCTTAACTTTGGGTCATACAAGGAGCAGCTCACATGTGGGAAGGAAGAGGACGCTTTAGGGCAAGCAGGACGCTGAAAGGACGCAGAAGTTGCTGAAGGTCTCTTTGACCTGTGTTGGCCAAGCATTGACTCATCAAGGGTGCGGTTTTGGTGTTGTTGCCTCCTAGGCAGGTTGCAGATTTTGGCACAAAAATCAAGGCAATCTGTCCATAGGTTTGACCATCATTGATTGCCCTAGTTTCAGGCAGTAAGTTGACTTTCATCAACAACAGTTTGATTGTGTTTTTGGGGTTGTTCAAGGGTTGTTTCTTCACATTGTTCGAGGGCTAGTTGATCGGAAATTGACCAAGCATAATTTAGGTCAATTTCAACTTGTTTGACCAAGTTTGACTTTGCCGATCTAGGGTTTACTGCTGCTGATATAAAATTACAGAATTCTGATTTTGTATTATTTCTCTCTGTTGAACTATTGAAGATAAAAGAAGATTTGATCAAAGGGTTTCACCGTATTGGGGTTTGTCCGTGGCTAGCTGCCACATCTTGTGTCTCTTGTCTTGGCTTGTTTTCTGTTGATCGTTTAATGTTCTATTTGCACTTTACTTAATGTATATGTGATTGCTAATTTGTGGCTAATAAGAAGAAAAGAAGTAAACTACTCTAAGCATATAACTTACCATAATTTAATAAGATACGAAAGGGACTCCTTATTTTTCCATGTGTTTTTCATGTATCCAACAACTTAGTAGTTTGAAGTTATTTACAATTTTGTTTTACAGACTTCTGTTCTTTTTTTTTCAATTAATGGAAGGAGACGGTTGGAAAGAAAACCTTTCTGCAGTATATGTGACAAGAGTCGATGCTGGCTATGGCAGTTCTAAATCTGACGGACATCCATGTAAAGCTGAAGTTTGTGGGCATTGTTTTCACAAGGTTAATTTGTGTTTTGAGCAAACCTCGGTATGCAACGAAGCCTTGCACTTGCTCAAGAAATCTAGTCTCTCAAGCATACCTTGAGGCAAGATATTTTAATCAGAAATTTATATTGCTGAACATTTTAAGAGCATTTTGCCACTTTGGTTATATACTATTTTGGGTGGCAGCATATTTTATTCCAAAATTTGATTTGAACATATTTGTAGCATTTTGCCACTCTGGATATATAATATTTTGGGTGTTTTGCTAGTTTGGACAAATAATGGTCATTTTTTGAATTTAGATGTGTTAGGATGGACATGGAATAAAGTCCCATTAATAAAGTGATATAATAATAAGGCATTTGATGCTGTACTTAATGTAGGAGTTAATTGTTAGGAATTGTGGAGAGACACAACACACTGATCTTCTCCTACTGTGTATTGCGATATTATATAACCTAATGAATATGATTGAATCCAGTCTTTTTCGTTATAATATTTATTTTGTGTATGTATGCCTGTGTAAAAACAATATAGACCACATACTTGCCGACTTCTATTGAATATGTAAATAACTTATGAGACTATAGTCAGTCTTATCCTTTTAGCTTTTTGCTATACTTCTGATATTTGTGAAATCATGAATGATCCTCCTTATGAATCATGTTCAATTTTAAAAAATCCTATGTAGTTGTTTTGGGATTTTGTTTTTCTCAGTTCTGATATGGTTTGACTATAAGTATTGTTGAAAAATGTGTAACTAGGTTCGGTCTTCATGAGTATGAAATGTATTCTTGTAAATATAAAATGAAAAAGAAATTATTATTCTTATTGGAGCATGGGTTTCATGCTCAAGTTCTTTTATTTTATAGGTCAAGCACCCATCGAGTGTTGCTAGGGTTTGTCCTAGGTATAAGAGTCATTGTAATATATTGAAGACCCTATGGGCACATTGTAAAGTGTAAAGAAAAAATTAGTTTGTCTTTAAAGTGTCAAAATATCTCCAAAATCAAGTCGGCCTACATGAAGAGCCACACCCAACCTTGAAGAAGCCCATATATAAGAGGAACTTGTTCTCCATTTGGATCACTCACTCACTCATCTCTTATGCGAAGAAGTAGAAGAAGAAGAAGTCGAAGAAGGAAGTGCAAAGAAGAGGAAGTCAAAGAAGTTGAAGTGTTCTAGGCCTATTCTATTCTTTTGGGAAGATCGAAGTTAGGGTTTCTGCACTGTGCTCTCTGGTGGTTCGATTTTGAAGCAGAAGACAAGGGAAAGCAAGCGAAGGTCTTTTAGGGTATATTACTAGCCCTAGGACTCGAGTCAAGGCAAGCGAAGTCAAGAGGAAGGCTATTAGAGGGAGATTGAAGTCTCCTAGAGAAGCAACAACAGTTACAACAGTTGTTGGGGAGCATAATTTTGGATCTACTGGGAGGTCGAAGAGATTACAATAGGAGGTAGTGGTACACTTGATCTTGGAGGGTGTTTGTTTGAGTCTAGGTCATGGTATTTGTCAATTGAAAGATCTGAAAGATAAAGAAGATATTTATGGATTTTCCCCTCAATAGGAGGAGTTTGGTCCTTGGCTTGTAGCCTCTATATTGTGTGGTTCCTACTGCTTTGGTAGCTGTTTGATGCATTGCACATTGGAATAATAAAAGAACAAAGCTAATAAATAAAAGGTAAAAAAAGCAGTTATCAATTTAAGAGAATTAACATATTCATTGTCCTATTGAATTGTCAACATGGTATCATAGCTTTGTTTCTCCAAGGGCATCATGAAGATCTCCTCTACAATGAAGAAGATCATCAAGAAGATTGCAAGCCATTTAAGAAAGGTATAAAGAAAGCATGGAGTCCCTTATTCCCTTCAAAGAAGGCATCAATCATTGGAAGGGGTGAAGGTCTCTTTTCGGCTTTTTTTGGTACATTCCAAGATGAAGACATCTGGGTAATTGATAGTGTGCATCAAGGCACATGACTGGTCACTCCAACCAATTGAAGACCTTATCAAAAGGAAAATCTGCTTACTCTGTGGAACTTGGAGACAACAAAAGTTATTTAGTGAAGGGCATTGGATCAACTTCCATCAAAACTCAAGGATGGAAGCAACATGCACCTCAACAACATTTTTTTTGTTCCAGGTTCGCACAAAAAGTTATTTCCTATTTCAAGTTTAGAAGATAAAGGGAGATAGAGTAGCCTCCTTTGATGGAAAGGTAGTTGTTTGGTGAAAGGGCTTAAGCATAGATCAAGCTAAAGTTATTAGTATTCGAGAAGGAAGGCTTTACAGATTAATATCTCCTGCAAACCAAGCCCACACTCAGAGTAGTCCATGTGAACTTTGGCATCGAAGGTTTGGTCATCTACATTTCAAAATTCTTCCAACTTTAAATTTCATAGTAGATGGAATCCCGAATCTAAAGGTAGATCATGAAGGTGTCTGCAAGGGATGTGCATTAGGTAAAAATACCAAGGGACCATTTAGAAGCAGTGCTTCACGGTCAAAAGAAATCTTGGATCTTATTCAGTTTAGATGTATGTGGCCCTATGACTTCAAAATCACTTGGAGGCCATCTATACTATGTCACATTCATAGATGATCATTCAAGAAAGACTTGGGTTTACTTAATGAAAACCAAGGATGAAGTATTTACAAAATTTCAAGAATTCAAACCTGAAGTGGAGAACCTTACAAAAAGAATAATCAAGATACTAAGATCTGATAATGGAGGAGAATATACATCTAAAGAGATTATAGCATTCTGTAAGGAGTCTGGGATTAAGAGGGAGCTGATAATCCCATATAATCTCGAACAAAATGGAGTCACAGAAGTAAAGAACAAATCCACAATGGAAGTATAAAAGCAATGTTACACGATCAAGATCTACCTAAGTTTTTGTGGGGGAAGCAACCAAGACATCGGTCTACATTCAAAATCGATGTCCTGATAGATCTCTAGATAACAAGATTCCAGAAGAAGTGTTCACTGGGAAGAAGCCATTTGTAGATCATCTTTAAATCTTTGGGTGTCTTGTGTATATTCATATACCAAAGGACAAAAGAAAGAAGCTTGATCCTTTCGGTATGAAGGGGACTTTTGTTGGGTATAGTAACTCATCAAAGGCCTATAGAATCTATATGAGAGGGGGACATCACAATGAAGTTAGTCGTGATTTCATATATGATGAGAGTATAGCATTCAAGTAGTCAAAAGAACTTTCCATACTTTTTGATGGCGAAGAACTTCTGATGTTTGAGGAAGAAGTTTAGAAGGAGAAGGATCACACCATGGAGAAGAAGGGCCAAGTGAACCTGTTCAACCTGCAGTCATTTTCGAAACAAGGAAGATACCTAATTGGTTGAAATCCACACTACTTGATTCAAAAGGTCATGGGGTAGCACCAAGATAATTTAGAGAAAGTAAAAGACCCAAGAAATATTCTGGTTATGTTGCATGCATGAAAAAATTAATAGAAGCATAAGCATCCACCTTTGAAAAGGCTGTAGAACATCGAGAATTGAAGGATGCCATGAATGAAGAGTATCAATCTATAATGAAGAATGGAGTTTGGGAGATCGTACCTAGCCCTGAAGACAAATTTGTGGTTGCTCCCAAGTGGATCTATAAGATAAAGCATGCAACTGATGGAAGTATAAATAAGTATAAAGCAAGATTTGTGGCTAGAGGGTTCTCTCAACTTGAAGGCATAGACTATGAAGAAATATTTGCTCCAACAACAAGATATACAACGATTCGGTCATTAGTCTCTCTGGCAGCATTGATGGAATGGAACATCCACCAAATGGATGTCAAGGATGCGTTTCTGAATGGAACCCTTGGGATTCGAAGTCTATATAGAACAACCCTTGAGATTCGAAGTCAAAGATAGGAAGGCATATGTCTGCAGATTGAAAAAAGCATTATATGGTCCCAAGCAAGCACCAAGGGCATGGTATTCTAGAATGGATGCATACCTACAAAGAATAGGCTTCAAAAAAAGTTCTGTTGACTCAAACCTTTATACTAAGGTTGTAAACAATTAACGTGTAATTATTCTTTTGTATGTAGATGATCTTCTCTTGACAAGTGTTGAAGGTCTGATTAGGATCATGATGATGCATTACTGTTTGGGACTAGAAGTTTGGCAAGAACCAGATGAAATTTAATTGGGTCAAGGAAAGTATGTGATCGAGATTCTAAAGAAGTTCGACATGATGGACTGTAAACCTATGACCACTCCGATGATCACAAACTTGAAGAGACTGAGGAGTTTCGAATCTAGCCCTGTGGATCTTTCAGGTATAGACGACATGTTGGCTCATTGATGTACTTGGTGAATACTTGACCAGACATATGCTTTGCAGTAAATGTACTTAGTCAATTCCAAGTGGAGCTGAAGCATGATCATTGGGTAGCGGGAAAGCATATTCTAAGATATTTGCAAGGAACCATCAAATATTGTATGAAATATGATAAAAGGAATAATGTCCTATTAATAGGGTATGCAAATTCAGACTGGGGAGGTAGTGAACAGGATGGAAGAAGCACTACAGAAGGATATTTCAGTGTAGGATCCTCCATGGTCTCATGGATGAGTAGAAAACAAGACATTGTTGCTTTGAGTAGTGATGAGGTTAAATATGTTGCAGCACGTGAAGTAAGCAGGCAAGCAGTATGGTTAAGGACGCTGCTATCCAACTTTTTTGAAGGACCAATGAACCCTACAATGATACTTCGTGATAACACATGTTGTATTCGTTTGTCTGAAGATGCAGTGTTTCATGGAAAGACAAAGCATATCAACAACAACTATCACTATATTTGAGAGCTAGTACAAAATGGTGTGTTGCAGCTATAGCATATCTTCACTGATGAACAAGTAGTTGACATATTGACGAAATCACTTCCGAACAAGAAGCTTGTATACTTAAGGGACAAGGTTGGTTTGGTGGATTTGTCCTCCCTAATTGATAGGGAGAGATAGACACTACATGCTTGTCTTCATTTGGGAAGAAAGAATGGAGGATTGGGTAACCATCTAACATTCGATACTTTTTGAGAATGTGGTAGGGCATTCAGGACAAGAGTAGTCGTGGACCGATATTCTTTGAGGATTAGCTACCCATGATAAGAATAGTCCAATGGGAGGTCATGCTTTGTGAACACCCGGGTGGGGTATGTACCTTGGAGACAATGATGATGGTGTCTATATATATCATTGGTCTTGCTAGCATTGTGCTCTGATCTTGTGCAGAGATAGAGCTATTAGTCAAGGCCTTGCTATGTGACAATGTTGGTTAATATGATGCTAGACAGATGGGTTAACAATGCGACTCTTTTTATGAGATCTCTTCAGATTGAGAATGACCATGTACCTCTTATGAATACCTCCCTAGTTAAGAGGGAGTGTTGAAAAATGTGTAACTAGGTCTGGTCTTCATAAGTATGAAATGTATTCTTGTAAATATAAAATGAAAAAGAAATTATTATTATTATTGGAGCATGGGTTTCATTTTCAAGTTCTTTTATTTTATAGGTCAAGCACCCATTGAGTGCTTCTAGGGTTTGTCTTAGGTAAAAGAGTCATTGTCATATATTGAAGACCCTATGGGCACATTGTAAAGTGTAAAGGAAAAATTAATTTTGTCTTTTAAGTGTCAAAATATCTACAAGATCAAGTCGATGTAATGAGCTATCAAGTAGGCCTACATGAAGAGCCACAACCAACCGTGAAGAAGCCTATATATAAGAGGAACGTGTCCTCCATTTGGATCACTCACTCACTCATCTCTTATGCGAAGAAGCAAAAGAAGAAGTCGAAGAAGGAAGTGCGAAGAAGAGGAAGTCAAAGAAGTCTAAGTGTTCTGGGCCTATTCTATTGCTTTGGGAAGATTGAAGTTAGGGTTTCTGCACTGGGATCTCTTGTCGTTCAATTTTGAAGCAGATTAGAAGGGAAAGCAAGCGAAGGTCAAGAGGAAGGCTATTAGAGGGAGATCGAAGTCTCCTAGAGAAGCAACAACAGTTAAAATAGTTGTTGGGGAGCAGAATTTCGGATCTATTGGGAGGTCGAAGAGATTGCAGCAGGAGGCCATGGTAGACTTGATCTTGGAGGGTATTTGTTTGAGTATAGGTCATGGTATTCATCAATTGAAAGATAAAGTAGAGATTTATGGGTTTTCCCCTCAAGAGGAGGGGTTTTGGCCTTTTGGCTCGCAGCCTATATATTGTGTCACTGTTCTTATTGTTTTGGTAGCTGTTTGATGTATTGCACATTGGAATAATAAAAGAACAAAGCTAATAAGTAAAAGGTAACAAAAGCAGTTATCAAGTTAAGAGAATTAACATATTCATTGCCCTATTGAATTCTCAACAAGTATTGCCGTTTTATAGAAATTTGGGTAGAAGTTCTAGCTTGCACTTGAGAAACCCATACTCTTTGCCGTCAGTTTCTAGAACTCATTCAGCGTAGTATTTTCATATCACATGTTATTCAGTCTAAATGAATTGTCATAGTTATCTGTGGACATTTATATAGTTTCGTTCTTTCAAACTTCTAGAGGGATGCAATGGCCGATCTATGAAATGCCACTGGGTAATTTCTGATTCTAACGTTATCTTCTATTGTTGCCAATCGAGTAGAATGGAACAATTTGAAGCCTTTAGCTGTACTAGCTGGTGGTGTTTTCCCTAATCAACGTTTCCTGTACATAGTTTGGACTTAGGCTGTTAATGCTTTACAGACACATTCAGTGAGCTTTTTCCAAGGTGAAGAACCTACTTTGTACTAGCTTGCACTTGAGAAACCCATACTCTTTGCCGTCAGTTTCTAGAACTCATTCAGCGTAGTATTTTCATATCACATGTTATTCAGTCTAAATGAATTGTCATAGTTATCTGTGGACATTTATATAGTTTCGTTCTTTCAAACTTCTAGAGGGATGCAATGGCCGATCTTTGAAATGCCACTGGGTAATTTCTGATTCTAAGGTTATCTTCTATTGTTGCCAATCGAGTAGAATGGAACAATTTGAAGCCTTTAGCTGTACTATCTGGTGGTGTTTCCCCTAATCAATGTTTCCTGTACATAGTTTGGACTTAGGCTGTTAATGCTTTACAGACACATTCAGTGTGCTTTTTCCAAGGTGAAGAACCTACTTTGTACTAAGTTGTTGGATTATCTCTGCAAACATTGTCAGGCGTTTGTGCGGGTACCAACCCTTGAGAATTTGCTTGGTGTGCATTTTTCTTTCATTATTATTTTCAGCTTGCTCTTATCTCCAGTCAGAGTAGGTATAAATTTAATATTGGTCGAAAAACATAGGTTATTTTGTTGAGATGGGATCACCTCCTGATAACCACATTTACTAGCTAGAATTTATGCGCTGTAAAATTTTATAGATGCCAGTGTTTCAGAGGGGTTTTTTTCGATGTTACTTATCCTTTTTGTTGTACTCTGTCCTGTTAAAATAATGTTTAAGAGAAGCAGTCCTATCTCTGCAGGTATTACTTAGTCAATCTCACAGATATCGGGCTTTGTTTCTGCTGGGAAGATTTCTAGACATGGGAGCCTGGGCAGTGGATCTGGTACACAATTTTCTATTCTGAGAAGTTGTGTTGTTTTTCAGACATCAATGTATAACTGGATTTGTGGTAAGATTATTTGTTTTTATACACTTAGATTTCTAATTTTTGGCTGTTCTATAGGCTTTATCTGTTGGGATTTTCCCATATGTCCTCAAATTACTTCAAACAACTGCGGCAGAGCTGCGACAAGTTCTTGTGTTTATCTGGACTAAGATTCTTGCTCTGGACAAGGTAATGGCAAAGCCGAGACAAGGGCATTGATAATTGGATTCAGTTATATAAGATTCTGGACAAGACATTTCACATCATTTTTCTTTAAGTGTTTGAGTTCTTTTTTAGACATTTGATAGTTATCCTGTTAGTCAGGTCACTGAATTTTGCTAGGGGCAGACTATTATTCATTTCCTAATATTTCTTTTTGTGAAAAATATTCATTTGCAGTCATGCCAAGTTGATTTGGTAAAGGATGGTGGTCATCAATACTTCATTAGATACCTCGATAACATAATGATAGGGGGACATCAGCGTGCTATGGCAGCTTTCGTGTTGGCTGTTATTGTGGATGGGCATCGTCGAGGGCAAGAAGCATGTATTCAATCTGGATTAATTAGTGTATGCTTGCAGCATATGCAAGCTGGGCTTCCAAGGGAAGTACAGCCAGAGCCTCAGCTGAGGCCTTCAAGGGAGGTACAGCCAGAGTCTCAGCTTGGGCCTTCGAGGGAGGTAGACTCAGATCCTCAGCCTGGGCCTCAAAGGGAGCCTCAGCTTTTGCAGTGGCTTTGTTTGTGCCTTGGAAAACTGTGGGAGGGTTTTCCAGAAGCTCAACTACTAGGCCTACGTGAAAATGCTTTATCTATATGTTCCCCTCTTCTATATGAACCTCAACCAGAGGTAAGGTTTATTTTCCAATTTATGTTATACCATCATCCAGAGAACTTTCAGAGATAACCTTGTTGTCGGCTTTCAGGTAAGAGCAGCTGCGGTCTTTGCATTAGGAACTCTTCTATCTCTTGGAACTGAATCCTTAAGAGATGGCCCTGTATATGATGACTATGATGATGACGATGAAAAAAGTAAAGCAGAGCAAGAAATTGCAAAACATCTCCTCAAAGTACTTTCTGATGCAAGTCCACTTGTCCGGTCTGAGCTTGCAGTAGGTAATGTTTTTTTATTTTTATTTTTATTTTTTAAATTTTTATTATTTTGTTTTTTTGACTTTCATCATTTTACTTCTATTATCTTTTTGGAAGTCTGGAATAACGTGATTTATTTATTTATTTTTGAATTGGTGAACTAGATGGTTTTTTTGTTTATTTAATTATTGGTGTATAAAATATTAGTCGTTCTTAATTGTTTTTTTTTTTTTTTGTAAATGTTTTTCTTTGTTGTTTTTCTTTTGGTTTATTCAATTGTTAGTTCTTTTTAAATTTATTTCTATCTTTACTTGTAATTATTTCTTTAACAAGTTTTCTTGGGCTAAAGCTTGGCTGAAAGGTGTTGTGCTCTCCCTTGATATACAGCCCTATCACGCTTTGCTGTTGGACATAACAAGCATCTGAAGTCAATGGCTGCTGCATATTTGAAGCCACCATCGAATTCCACTTTGAATTCTTTACCATCATTGGCAAACATTAGAAGTCCAACTAGCAGTTATACAAATGCAAGCCAGTTTATGTTATCCTCTAATGCAATTTCTGCTAATCATGGTCCGGTTTTAAGAGTAGGAAGTGACAACAATGCTTCAGCTCGTGAGGGAAGAGTATCTACTAGCAGCCCACTGGCTTCAACTAGTATTATGCATGGCTCTCCTTCATCTGATGGTTCATCCCAGAAGTCAGAGTCTAGGATGTCATTGCCTGATGCTGCCAGTAATGGGAATTTGAGATTACCAAGATCCAAATCGATGGATAATGCAGTATATGCACAATGTGTTGCTGCCATGTATGCTTTGGCAAGGGATCCAGCACCATGGGTTGCAAGTTTGGGACGACAAATACTAGGAACAATTGGTGTTGAGCCAGTTGTAGCAAAGTCAGCCAGGCCTACAGGTGGGGCTGGACAGCACCGGGATTCTTCTGTTGCATCTGTTCCTCCTAGTTTACCTGGATTGGCACGTTCATTTTCTTGGTTAGATTTAAATTCAGGTGAGTATTTCTAAATTGCCACAGCTATATCTAGCAAATTGCAAAGGTGTGCACGTTAGTGGGATATATAACTAAGATCTAGTTTGGAGTTTACTAAATATAGTGGCTGGCTTAATGACAGTAGGCAAAAGCTTAAACATGGAAATGAGTGCTACCATGAAGATAAGACAAGATAATATATTTTTATTAGTGTCCAATGCATAGTCATGAGAGTTGCTAGTCTTTCTTCTTGGTGCTTGTCTTGATGGTCTTATTGTACAGATTTTGCTCTACATTTATGCATTTGATTAGACCTAAAATATTGCTGAATTGTTTTGATGACAGGAAATTTACCTATTACATTTAGAACGCCTCCTGCAAGTCCCCCAACCCGACAGAGCTACTTAACTGGAATGCGTAGAGTATGCTCCTTGGAATTCAGTCCTCACATGCGCACAGCTGCAGATGCTGGTTTAGCAGACTCAATCTTAGCCTCTGGTGGATCATCATCCTCTGAAAGGGGCCTCCTTCCACAATCAACTATCTATAGTTGGAGTTGTGGCTTTTACTCAAGGCCTCTGTTGTCTGGAGCTTCTGATGATGAGGAAGCATTAGTAAGACGGGAAGAAAGAGAGAGGCTAACTCTTGAAAGAATTGCAAAATGTCAACACTCTAGTACGTACATTTTAATGTTTCCCAAGTAAATAATTTCATTATGTCCTGACAAGATGATTTCCTATTCAGATCTTTGTTTTAAATCTGTAGCTTTTTGATGACAAAATTCGTTAATGCTGATTGACTATTTACAGATGTAAGCAGAATCAGTGATCAGATTGCAAAATTTCCGGAAACAGGTTGTGAGGCTGGGCTGAAATCTGTATTGCTACATCCTTTCATTCCTATTGTTATTGTTGCTGACGAGAAGGAGACTGTAAGGTAATACTTGGATGTCATGCCATTCCTTTTCTCACTCCAATCTATGCCCGATATATGGGTTCCTCCTTATAATTATGTTTTTATTCTTCCAACATTTGTCATATAGCATTGATCCTAATTCTTTTGGTTTTAACTTTCGGGTTTTTGGTATGTTCTTTATATTCTCGTTGTTGTGTTTGTTTTTTTTGTTGTTTATGTTGGTTATCCAATCCGCTGCCCAATCTTTTGAACATTCATAAAGATATAATTGTACCCTGTTCTCAGAAAAAGGCAACCATGACCAAGAATCGTGCCTATTTGATATGCTGTAAGAGTAATAAATTTTTTAGCTATATAAGTTAAACAAAGGTGGAAAAATTAAGGTTTCAATTACCATATATATACATATAAACATTACAGTTATAAACATATAACTTAATTAAATTTTATTAATTAACAACTGATTAAATTAATCAATTTATATAATCGGATTAATTTATTTACTTAATTTATATAATTAAATATTATATATATATATATATATATATATATTTATAATAATATTATTATTATAAAATAGAAATAAAAAAGGGAGGATAAATATATTATTAATGCCAAGTTCACCTCGATAAACGCAAATGGAGTCTAATTCGGGATTGAAAGAAGGAAGATTTTCAGAAATCTCAATCGGTTATGCTAAAATACTATTTAAAATTAAAGAAACTATCGCAGGATAAGATATCGCTATTGGTATCTCTCCTGCCGAAGATAAAAATTATGCAACGCCTAAAATCGCAAACCAATTAGTAATTCCAGAGTCAAATATAATCAAAAAATTAAACTATTTAAAAAAATCTATACGAAATAACTAATTTACAGTTAAACATTGGCGATTATACATTTATATCACAATTCTCGGTTCAATCCCTATTGACTGACCCAAGTGACATTATTTTGGGATCCCCATGGATGGAAACCTTGGGTTCTTTCATCCTAAATATGAAAAAGAAATTTTTGACATTTTCATACAAAAAGAAAAAAATAACGTTTTAAGATGTTACATTGAAGCCAAATTCAATAATGCCAGATGACATACAAGATATTTCAAAAGTAATTTTTCAAGAAGGTAAAAAAGTTCTACAAAATATGTAAGGAGAAGTTGACAAGATCACTGTTGACAAAAATGAAGAAGTTTTTCGGCTTAAAAACTATAGTGAGAAGTAATTGACGCGAATTAAGAAACTTAAGAAGGATAAATAGTCATTAGAAAACAAGGTACACCAACTTATCGAGAAGGAAGCATCAAATGTAGGAATTCAAGTTGACAAAAAAACAACAGATACCGATCCAGTGAATGTCACAACTCAGGAAGAAGACAAGAAAGTTGAAGAAAATACAAACTTAGATGTTGCAGTTCAGACAATGAACATCCCAAGCGAATGTTCCGTAACCAACTCAACAATATCTTTGCCAGAAGAAAATAAAAAAATTGCCACACGCCCAATAAGGGAAAGTCAAACCAAAAAAGTTCCATATCTACATCCAAATCATGAGAGTAGACAACTCAACCATGCTACGTATCAGGACCATTCAGACTAGAACAACAAACAAATGTTCCAGAGAATAGTGATGTAGCTTCAATCCAGTCTTATGATGACAAGTCGTTACAAAATTCCAGTGATCAGAATATTACACAGAAGATTAATCTAGGATGGTCTGATCCCTTCTTAGCGTGACAATTTTGTTTGTCACTTAGAGGATCATGTTGTCTTGCTTCGACAAAGATGACTATTCTGAGACGAAAAAACATTCGAAACTGAAAAAGAGATCAAGCGTTTTCATCGACAAGCTTTGAGGACAAAGCTTTTTGAGGAGGAAGGCAATGTTATGAATAAATATATAGGAAATAATGTAAAATAATGTAAATGATAATAACCATAAATAATTATTAGTTAATTAGTAATTAGGTTGAAGAGTCATGTCTAAATGAGACACGACTCTCCATGAAGAGACACTTGCTTGGTATATAAGCAAGCCTTTTGTTCTCATTGTAAATTCATTCTTATTCATACATTTAATATAATATTTGTATCCTCATGGATATCTTTATATTCCAAGTCTTTTGGAGTAATTAATCAGTAGAAGGAACTTTGTTTGGCATGTGCTAGTGTTCCTAACTCTAAGTATTCAAACCAGGTAGTTGTTGGCATGGAACTAGCTAAATGCTAAGCATCATTGGTGTCAACCAGTTGAGCTAACTTGTAGTTTTTATGAGAGTACTCAAAGAAATTGTATTACTCTGTAAACTAATCAAAGGATTTGTAGATACGTTGTATAGAGTATTAAAATGACCATTTATGTCACCATTGACATAAATGTAAATATGAAGGCCACCGAGTAAATATTAGTGTGAATCAATTATGTATGCTGACAGTGAGATAGAAGGTTTTATAAATTTCCATGACTATAATAATATATTTTTATCTTTATCTGTTAGCTCTAAATGTATCTCAGTGATCATGATACTTAGGGTTTCATCAGAACATGTAGTTTGGTCAAGAGTCTCCAGCTGTTGAGGTATCTCCACAATCTTTGGATAAAGTTAAGTAGCTCAAATTGAATATTAGGTCTCTTACATAGTATCCAATGCTAATCTCTACATCGTGAAGACATTGTTGCCATGATAGAGACTCTACTGTGGGATGGTTGCAGTTGTGGAAGCTTACTGAAGGATTATATGATGACTTTTATATGTTGATAGTTGTTGAAGGGAAATATATTCTAGATCAATGTTTATTCATAGCAACGTTGGAAAAGTCAAAATCGGCAAAACTTAGGCGAGGGCCCTGAAATCATCGTTTTGGAAAAATCAGAGAAAATTGGCAAACATAAAAATACATAATATATTCATTCAAAAAAATTTAAACATATAAAGCAATAAACATTGGATAATCATATTGGCACATAAATATGGTGAAAGCACCGATAATGCCAAATAAAAACTGATTCATCATAGTCGGTTGGGATTCTGAAGTATGATAGTTGTCCAATCAAGGACTCAAAAATAAAGAACCAATACAAAATGACATGACTTATATAAATGTATCTCATCATAATGAGGTAGATTTACAATGACAACAAATGCAAAACTAGCATGTAGCTAATGCCCTCTCCCCACTTTTACAGGGAAAGATGATGTGATGTTTGTCAGGCCTGCCCTTAACAATAGAAGGCCCTAGTGCTGCAACAAGTGTTAAATTTCTAATCCCAACAATATTTTTATTAAATGGAGTTAGAGGAGGATGGGTTTAGATAGACTTAGTGGATGCACTAAATTTGGCAGAGGCACCCACAAGTGGGGCCAAGGCACAAAACTCACTTTTTTATTATTCGTCGACTTTGGAAATTTTAAATTTTCCTATAGTCTAGATTTGGAGCGATCTCATCCATCCAGGGAGACTTAATCTCTGCCCTTTGTGGAATTGGTGGTCTCAAGTCAAATTGTAGGAGAGAAAAAATGGCACTTATTTGTTCATTATGCATTAGATCAATTTGTTCTTACTTCCTTGAGCAAAGCAATTTCCATCCCTAGGGTTTTCTACTCAACGCACTCTAGCAAGAGAAAACGGGTCGTACATGCGTCATCACCTTCATAATTGTTTCCACCAGCGGAGCAAGTAGGCTTGCACAAAGCAACTTTGCAGAAGGCCGTACGAGACTGTACGAAACTTATATCACACAAAAGAGGGAGGCCGAGTTGAATTGATAGAGTTTAGCTGGTGCAAAGAAGTTTGTTGGGCCTTTTCGTAATGAAGGGAAGTTTTATCCCCCCTTGTGTAATTCGCTATTGTTGAAGAAAATAAAGAGAACACACAATTTGTAGGTTTTCCCCAGTTGGGGTTTCCTAGGTAAAACTTATTGTGCACAGTTTTATGGTGTGTTTATCTTCATCTATTCCTTTTGTTTGTGTTGCATGCTAGTTAGAAAACCAACTAGAGCCTTATATACTAGAGCCATCAAGCAGATTGGTGTAAGGGTGTAAAGGTACCAACTAGAGCCTTAAATACTAGAGCCATGAAGCAGATTGGTGCAAGGGTGAAGAACCTTTACAGGCTACAGTTTGAGATAGTTGAGACCTTGATTAACAACAAGGAGGGTTGTGAGTAGGGTTGAGACCTTGGGGAGCGATGGCAAAGGTGTATGGGACATTTGCACGTCTTTGACTGAAGACCAACGCTTCTGTTTTCGACCCCACAAACATGTTAAGGTGTAGAAGGAAGGTGCGGTACATCTAAAGGGTTGCACTAGGGTTCTAACAGTGCAATTCATGTATTAACCTACAAAGCATAGCTTTAACTAGTGAGACCAATGCGCAAGGGTTTCTGAGGAGTTTGACCTAATGAATCTCTTACCAAGGTTTGATATCATAACACAGTTTGGAGGGAGCAACAAATTTTTGCTCATGGAGGGTGAGGATTTTTGTGGTGCTTGAGGAGCAGGGTGTAAAGGAGTTTGTGGTGAACCCACTAGCAACACTAATTGATCCCCAAGAATTGGCTCAAAACAACAAGAATGATGCCAGAGTGAGCAGGATCATTCTTGAGGGAGTGAAAGACCATATTGTGCCACATCTTTTTGGCAAGAAGATTTCCAAGGAAATGTGGATAGCTATTTTAGACCTCTACTAGAGCTAAGTGATGCCAAAAAAGTTGTGTTCAAGGAAAACTAAGAAACATCTAGATGGGCAAGTATGTGGCCATAATCTCTTATCTCACTAGGTTCATTCAGGTGAAATACGAGTTAACATGTGTGGGGGAGATAGTACCTGAAGCAGATGTGGTGAGCCTTGCGTTGTCAGGTCTTCACAAATCTTGGGACAACTTCCAGGACACAGTGAATGGCAGGGAGAAGCTTCCAGATTGGGAGCAGTTGTGGGGTGACTGTGTTCAGGAGGAGATTTGGAGGCAGGGTAGATCTGGAGCTCATGTTAAGCATGAGGAAGAGGAGAACTTTGCCCTAGTTGGAAAAGGGGGCAACACCAAAGTTAAGAAGGGCGCAAGAGGGCCTAAGTCCAACTCTAAAGGCAAGAATGAGAAGAAGGATCTCAACAAAATAAAATGCTTCCAACGTCTTCAGTTTGGATACACCATCAAGTGCTTACAAAGGAAGAAGGGGTTCAAGAATTACGAAGTGGCATCTTTGACAAAAGTGGACGAGTTCAATTCCAAGTCTGAGAAGGAGTTCTCACTCATAGCTTGCATAGAAGGCTCTGTAGCCAACAACATATGGTACATTGGCAGTGGAGCATGCAAACATAAGACTGGGAACAATGAATATTTCAGCGAGTTGACTGAGAAGGACATGCAATTTCACCTTTAGCTAGAAGATGATCGCAGGTTCTTGACCAAGGGCATGGGTACTGTCAGATTTGAGAGGGAGTTTGGTAGCCCTCTTTATCTGAAGAATGCTCTTTATGTTCTAGGTTTTTAAAAGGACTTTTTTTTGTTTTGACCCTAGAGAACAAGGTTTAGGAGGTTATTTTCAATAGAGGAAAGGCCTACCTCAAGCCCTTAAATACTAGAGCCATGAAGCATATTGGTGTAAGGGTGAAGAACCTTTACAGGCTATAATTTGAGATAGTCGACACCTTGATTAACAACAAGGAGGGTTGTGAGTAGGGTTGAGACCTTGGGGAGAAATGGCCAAGGTGTATGGGACATTTGCACCATGGAGTGTTGGAAATCCGTAGGGAGATAGCCAGAGTGTAACACAAACCAACATGACTTGTGCAAGGGCTTCACACTTGGCATTTGTGTCAAGATGTCCTTTCCCAACAACGAAAACCGAGCCAAGGGCATCTTGGACTTGGTTCATTTGGACGTATGTGGTCCATTCTCATCTCCATCCCTCATGCGATACAGGGACTACCTCACCTTCATTGATGAGCATTTGAGGGAGACGTGGATCTTTTTTGTGAAGAAGAAAGATGAAGTGTTCTCGAAGTTTCAAGAGTTCAAAGCATTGGTGGAGAACCAGACATGAAAAAGGTCAAAGCGTTGAGATCAGATAACAAAGGGGAGTACATCTCCAGTGCCTTCAAGGATTTGTGTGCTAAGGAGGGCATCATGAGAGAGCTCACCACACTCTATAACCCTCAACAGAATGGGGTGTTAGAGCGCAAAAACATGAGCATTGTTGGTGCGGCCAAGACCATTTTGCATGACCAAGGACTGCTATTATTCCCTTGGTTTATGGCGTGCAACACTGTAGTTTATTTGCAGAACAAGAGTCCACATAAAGTGCTTGGATGAGTTACACCAGAGGAGGCATTCACTGGCAAGAAGTCAGATGTCTCACACTTTCAGATTTTTGGCAATTTGGTTTATTGCCACGTGCATTCAGAGAGTCTAAAGAAGCTGGAGTGTACAATAGTAAACAATTTTTTTTTTTTTTTTTGCTTGCTTATTTGGTGGGCTATAGTGAGACATCCAAGGTGTATAGGGTGTACGTACTAGCATAGAGGAAGACAATTATCAGGTGTGATGTCAAATTTGGGGAGGAAAGGGCTCTTATGAAGTCCTTAGATCGTGAGCAAGCTACAACATAGGAGGAGGAGTTGCAAGCTCTTAAGCAGGAGGCTCAAACAACCACTCAGGCCACGTCACAACTGGTTGTTGGGCAGGCCATACAACAGTAACTTGAGGAGATAGTGCGAGAGCAAGAGGAGAGAGAAGAGCAAGCATGGCCAACTCCAACAGTGACACCTAACACAGGTAGAGGAAGCCGAGGTGGGCTGATCAATTGATTCAGGAGGCTTAGGACAAGGTCGGGGCGACCAACTCCACATTCAGTTAGGGCAAACAACCTTAGAGTTACTTAGGTTTTATGGCATTGATGGCTGAGACCATAGAATAAGATCCTTCTAGCTTCAAGGAGGCAAATTCTCAGTAGGTTTTGTGCGATGCTATGGTGGAAGAACGATGTTTGGGATATTATGCCTAGGTCGGAGGGCAAATCTATGATTGGATCCATGTGGGTCTATAAGACTAAGCATATCGCTGACGAGATCGTGGAGAAGTAAAAGGCCATATTCATAGCCAAAGGGTTCTCTTAGGTGGAGGGCATTGACTACGATGAGACTTTTGCACCTGTGGCTCGTTATTCATCCATTAGGACCATTCACTAGATCATCGTGACGACTACCTTTCTCAATGGTGTGGTTGAGGAAGAGATTTACATAGAGCATCCAGAGGGGTTCGAGGCACATTGTAGGGAGACACATGTAAGAGTTCTATATGGGCTCAAGTAGGCCCTGCGAACGTGGTACTCTCGCATTGACAATTATCTTTTGGGACTAGGATTAACCAAAAGTGAAGTTGTCCCTAACGTTTACTACATTATGGTTGGGGTGCAAACTCTCATTCTTGTGTCGTATGTAGATAACCTTATACTCATAGGAGACGAGAAGCTCATCAGTGACTAAGAAGGATATTGCCATTGAGTTTGAAAAATGAAGGATATAGGGCTCATGCACTATTTCCTTGGGTTGGAGGTTTGGCATTGAGTTGGGCATATTTTCTTGGGAAAGGGAAAGTACACTCTGGAGATTCTCAAGAGGTTTCACATGATTGCAGGTCCATGGCCATGCTTCTGGTGAGAAACTGGAGGAAGATAGACGCTAGTAGAGTAGACAAAGTTGGTGCTACTATCTATAGGAAACTTATTGGGTTGTTGATGTATTTGGTGAGGACGTGACCAAACATTTGCTATGAGGTGAATCAGTTAAGTCAGTGCATGGAAGAACCTATTAGAGTACATTGGGTTGTTGCTAAACTTATCCTCATGTACCTGAGAGGCACAAAAGATTATGGATTGATCTATAGACAGGTTGATGGAGTGAAGTTGGAAGGTTTCACAGATGTAGATTAAGCAGGGGATTCCATCGATATGAAGATTACTTTATGTTGTGCCTTCATGTTAGGTCAACTGTTGTTTCCTGGTTCAACAAGGAGTTGATATTATTGGCACTGAGCTCAACAGAGGCCATTTGGTTTAGGAAGTTGCTTGCCAGGATTTTTAGTCAGAGGTTTGAGCCTACAATCATACATTGTGATAATTAGAGCTGCATTAAGGTATCTAACAATCCAATGTTCCATGACTGCTCCAAGCACATCGAGATCAGGTACCATCATATCAAAGACTGTGCTCAGAGGGGCAAGATGAGACTTTAATACATTCCTACAACGGAACAGATAAGAGACATATTGGTTGGGGCTTTGTCTAGATGGAGCTTTGTTGGTTTCAGGGATAAATTGGGTGTAGTTCAAAACACCATCCTCTCTAACAGATAGTGTTAAATGGAGTTAGAGGAGGAAGGTTTCAACCGGATTTAGCAAATACAGTAAGTTTGGTAGAGGGAGCCATAAGTGGGGCCAAGGTGTAAAAGTCACTTTTTTATTATTCCTTGACATGGGAAAATTTAAATTTTCCTATAGTCAAGAGTTTGGATGGTCTTAGCCATCTAGGGAGACTTAATATCAACCCTTCGTGGGACTAGAAGGCCCATGTCAAATTCTAGGAGGGAAAAAAAGGGTGCAAACTTGGTCATTATGCATCATATCATTATGTTCTTAATTCAGAAATAGAGCAGAGCAAATTCCAACACTAGGGTTTTCTACTTAGCACACTCCGGCAAGAGAAAACATGTATAATTGTCATCGCCTTCAAAATTGTGTTTCCAGTGCCCACAAGTTGAGTGAGTAGATTTGTGCAGAGCAGCTACGGAGAGGGCCGCATGAGATTGTATGAAACTTGTATCATGCAACAGAGGGCGACTGAGTTGGATTGACATAGTTTAGCTGGTGCACAAAAGTTTGTTGGGCATTTCTGAGTGAAGGAATGTTTTATCCCTCTTTATGTAATTCACTATTGCTGAAGAAAATAAAGAGAGCACAATTTGCGTGTTTTCCCCAATTGGGGTTTCTTGGGCAAAATTTATTGTGCACAAATTTATGGTGTGTTTGTCTTCATCTATTCCTTTTGTTTCCATTGCATGCTAGTTAGAAAACTCAATATGTTTGTGGGTTAAAAGTTAAAGTTCAGATTTTAGTTCTTTATTTGGTAAAATTGACAAATTAGATAGATGGGCTTTAAGAAAACTAACAAGAATTATTTTCTTAGGGAAATTTAATTTATCCCCAGTTTATTATTTATTTACCCAAATAATAATTGAATCACCGAAAAATAAAATCGCTGATATCTCTAACTCCTAGAATTAAAAATATGCAACAGAAATAAACTAGAGAGATCAATCACACATTGCATAATTTAATTAACCCACAAACAATTTTTTGTCATTTCATTAGGTGGAAAATCTAGGTTTTTCAACCCATAGAGATACAAGCAGAAATACAATATGGAATGAGAAACTCGACTCCCTTAAAATGAATTCGGCTTAGGTAAACTGGGCTTAAGGGAATTTACCTCCAGATGAAATCACTTTGAAGAAATTGACCTCCTACAATTAGATTTGCGCTCTCTAGCAACTTGATCTACCCCCTGGCACTAATGCACAATGGAAAAACTGCAACACTTCAACAAGTCAACCTCCTCCAGACAAACTCTATGTCCTTTTGGAAAGCCAACCTTGCAATCTCCTCCAACTCTACTGTCTTGAATCTGCTCAAACCCATTCACACTTCTCCTCCTCTGTGCATTGGTCACTGAGCCAATCGAACTACAGAGAGAATCACTCTCTCCCTCTCTCTCTCGTGATGTCTCTCTCACACACTTTTGCTCTTCGTTGTGTCTTCGCTTTCGTCACTAGCCTCTATTTATAATCTTCATTGAATCCAAATCTTTGTTATGAATATAAATTATAAAAATTATAAATGAATATACAGTAAACATAATTAGAGTTAATTAATTGATTAGTTAATGAAGAGGCATGTTCTATGGGACATGACCAGTGATTAAAGTGAAACCTGCCTAGGTATATAAACAGGCACTGATTGTTACATTCAACATCCTTGTACACTCATCTTATTAATAAAAGTATTATTTAAAAATACATTTGTGTATTTTACATTTAAAGTCATCAATGTACAATTTTGTTGCTTCAGTGGTATGAGAGCCATGCGAGCCTTTGGACGTTATCCGCTGCACAATATGCCATTAAGTTTGTCCTGAAATTATGTCGAGAATCATTTCAACAATAAAAAAATAATTTGCAGAATATTAAACATGTTCAAAGGAAGAAAACATTGACATGAAAGGAACTAACATTAAAGAATGTTCTAATTGAGAAAATGACGTTGAACATGTTGAATTGGGATCTTCTCAAGGTGACATGAATGATAATCAAAGTGGGTATATGACAACTGAGGATGTAAATACAGTTGTAGATGATGAAGATGTCAAGATTATTGATTTTGATGATGAACATGAAGGGAAAGTAGTTGATGCTGATAATGGAGAGGAAGATGCAAACGCAAAGAGTTCCAAGGGAAGAAATGAATCCACAGATAATAAAGGGGAGAAAATAAAAATTGATGATGATCACATTGCCACCCGAAGCCCTTATAATGAGATAGTAAAGGAAATCTTTATGCTAGTGACAGAACAATCATAAAAAATAGAGGAAAACTTTTGTATACAATCAAGATCCCTTGAGAATAAATTGCTTCATGAAAGGACAGACTGAGGTTCACAAACACAACAATGGAAGAAACTGTCCTGAAAGATACTTGTGTTAAAGCCAGGGCTTTGACAAGTCTTCCTATTAATATCCTTGAGGTGGCAAGCGTTAATTTAGATCATGAGTTGTTCAATACATCTGATATGAAGAACTTAAAAAATGAACCAAAACAACCTTGGGATTTGCCATCTGAAATGGAGAAGGTTCAACACAACAATGAGAAAGATATTGAAATTTTCGAAACCCAATATCTTGAGAAGGAAAATAAAGAAATAAATTTCTCAAAACTGATGGAAGAGATGGAAGCCAAAGAGTTCCAAGGTTCAAGCATGTCTATAAGAAGTCTCCACCCTTTAAGAAATTGCGATATATGAAAAATTTGGCTAGGATATTCTCTTCACAAAAAGGTATTCTGGATAGCAAAAGGTCACCTTGCATGGTGTCTTCTTCTCCATCTAGTGCAAGTAATGCAAGCGGTGACTCAATATTTGTTGCAAGGAATGATCACGGAGTTGGAAATCAATTTAAGAAGAAAATTTCAGGCTGGCCATTTTTAGTCTTTGGTAAGAGGCGATTCTTAGAAAGAGTCTTGGCTGAATCTATAAAGAGACTACAAATACAAAAAATGCTACGTTTTGGAATGTATGATGGAAGTGTTGCCAATAAAAAGGATAAAAAAATAATATCTGAATCCACCACAAACAATGAAAAGCTTGAAGATATTGAGAACGTTATAGAACAATTTGCAATGAAAGATGGGTAGTACGAGGTTGTTGTTTCTCATGTTTCAAAAGATTTCAAGAAGCCGAGGGGAGTTTCCAGAAAGAGATCTCTGAGAAGCAACAATACTACAGAGAAGTGGTTTTGAATAAAAATAATCTAGAAGCAAAAGTTCTGAAATCCAATGAGGAAATTGAATGTGTTGATTCGAGGTTGTTATCTAAGTTTATGGTAAACAAGGCGGTGGCATTCTAACGCAGTCCCGATATGAAATTAGAAAGAATCACACAACAAGTTTCTCTATGGAATGTATCAATATACACACATAAAGTGTCATACATGGATGATGAATCTGCAAATACTTTCAATCAGAGATGACAAACACAAAGTGAATAAAATTGTCAGCATTAAAGCTTTGAGTACAAAACTTTTTGAATAAATGGGCAATGTTACGAATATAAATTATAAATGAATATATAGTAAACATAATTAGAGATAATTAATTGATTAGTTAATGAAGAGGCATGTCCTAAGGGACATAACCAGTCATCGTAACATTCAACATCCTTCTACATTCTTCTTATTAATAAAAATATTATTTACAAATACATTTGTGTATTTTACATTTAAAGTCACGAAGCTAATTTTGTTGTTTCAATCTCTAACCTCAATATCCTCTTAAAAACATATTGAAGATTCCTTCTAGAAACATCTTGAATCTTCCTTCTAGAAACATTTTGAATATCTTGAATCTTCCTTGTAGAAACACCTTAAAGATCAATGGTTGAGATTATTTCTGTCACTTAAATAATTAAATTATTTATCTTTAGAAAATAACCCAATAATCTACAATAATTAATTGACTTTTCCTCAATTAAGCTTAGGAAAGAAGACATAAATCACTCTAAGAGGCAAATAATGTCTTCCACATGCCAAGACACCAAGCAATTGTAGAAGACCATCAGATGCTACTCACATCAACAACAAGTGTATGATGGTGACCGGTGGGTGTAAAACTAGGCTCATTAGTCTGTCTAAAATGCGGTGCTAATACTTGCGCATCCTCTTCCTCATCCCCTCCCTCATCCTCCTCCTCTTGTTTCTTTTGTTGTTTTGCTTGACTCCTCCATGATAGGCCACTTTGACTCCACCCTCCACTTAGACAGTACATCAATATTGTCTAAAGAAATGGCATCCACATCTGACATCTTGTCGATTTGCCTCATCCGTAGTTAAAGGTTGGTAATGGAGATACACCAAGTCATTGAGACATGAGAAGTCCAGTTGTAAAAGGGTCATAAAAGATATTATGAGTCTTGAGGGTCATAGTATATTGGAGCTTCATAAATTACAATAAATGTAATTGCTCTATTCAAGTTCGAAGTTCTAACTTGTTGCGTTTCCTTGAGTGTATTTTTTCAAATACACTACAATTGCGCTAAAATCTTGAAGCTCTATAGGTTTGAATGAAGATTCTGATGGCAAGTTTCTGTAAATGTAGTGGCCTTGCAACATATTTTGGTCACCAAACATCAATAACAAATAAGAAAGAAAGTGAACTAAATTGCATTGCATTAAAATGGAAAATAGAATATAAAGAAAAAATAATTAAAACTTTGAAATAAAACGAAAGTGAATTTAAAAAATTTGAAGTTCTAAATCACTTTCATGGTATCAAATTAGTCCTTCCACTAATAGCATCATTGAAGCCAATTAGTGCAATTCCCTCCCAATAAGTTTCTATCTCAAGGTTGATTGCGCTACGGACCTTGTTATTGGGGATAAAGACAAGTAAGCAACCCTTCTATCACCTCACCATCAAAATCAAAGTTGCATTTGTAGGAAAATGCAGGGCCGAGGAAAAGTGTTCTTGCATGAATGAGTTGATATGTCATGATGTCTTTTAAACCTTGGGGTACCCTTGCCCACATAATAATATTTGTTAGTTTCTTTGGCCCTATCCATGACCTAATATAGACATCCCAGCATGCTGGTCGTCATCGACCAATCTCAAAACATTTACTAAAGGTTCACCAACCGAGCACACTTCTTCCACTCCTTCCAAGAAGTCTTCAACATACACCAATTTAGCAATAGATTTGCCATTGCCTCTCTTCCTTTATGTACATGCACGCCACTGATCACAAACAATCATTTACTTGAACTCAAACTGACATTGAACCAAAAGCGTGTGATTGCAGGACACTGCAACTCCGTGTTTGTGGTGCATTTCCTCTTGAGGCTAAGAACGACATCATGGTTATATTTGAACTTGGGGATGCTCCTAGCCTGATCCTCTTTGATGATGGGAAGTTCCACCAGATCCTCAAGCATCAAATCAATACAATGCGCAACACATGGAGGTCAAAATAATGAATGATGCTTGTCCATAAGCATCCTACCAATAACCACATAATCAGATGCATCATCAGTTATGATTTGCACCACATTGGGCAAGCCAATCTCCTGGAGGAACCCATCCAACTCACACAGCAACGCCACATCTTTTACTTGTGCTGATGCATCCATTGATTTGATAAACATAATACCCTTGGGACAATGTATCGAGAAATTTAGAAGGGTCCTACCCTTCCTATCTGTCTAGCCATGAGACATGATTGTGCATCTCGAGTTTTCCATGACTACTTCAACTCCACCAATCTAGAGTTGATGTCCTTTTCTGCCTGATGAATTGGCCCCCACAAGTCATCATATATAGCTCTTTTATACCCTGGGCAAACAACAGTGATGGCATCACACATCGACTGCCAAATTGGATTGTTTTTTGTAATGTTGAGAGTTAACTCACTCTAGAAAGGACACCTTTCGATAATCTTGTCTGCTTCTTGCGTATTTTTGTTGTTGTTGTTGTAAATTTATATCATTTTATTTTATTTTAATATATCACAGATTTGGTGGAAGGTTGAGCTCTAGCTCTGGTTCATAGAAGAAAAAGAGATGAGTACCTCTTGGCAGGTGTGGTTGTGCAGCCACTCCCACTACCCTCAAGGGTAGGTAGCCCTGAATTTCTAGTTGCTTGTTCAGCTTTATTTGTAGCTGCCTTTGGTTTTTTAATTTCATTTACATTAATTGTATCATGCACTATGTTACCTGAGCCACGTGGTCTTGATGCTGGATTTTGGGATCCCTGTTTCATATATGGATATGGATCCACCCAGATCCACATAGGATCTGCCATGTAAATGGATCCTTAAAACCGGGAAATGGATCCCATGCTATTGAAATGGGTCCTTTGTCAACTCAACTAGCTCTCCCATTACGAATCCCAAGCAAATAACATTAGAGTTTTGTTTTTTTGTTTGTTTGTTTAAATATTCTATTTAGGTTTTTAGTTAGATCACTTACTAGTAATCTGTAGGCTGTATAGTACATGATAAAGCTACTAGGAAAGGTTTGACACATCAAAATGTTAATTTTTAATTTTTGATAATCCCATCAAGAAAGCCTTAAAACAATACATAGATAATAATGTATAGTGTACAAAGGATGTCTGTGTTATTAATAATTTAGTTAGATTAATACATCCAACTCTAGGTGAAGTGTTCTCTTAGAACAATATGATACATAGACTATAGCATGTTCTCATACAATGTACAATATTCATTGACCACTGTAACTGGATGCAAATTTTTAGGTTTTAAGCCAAATGCCAAGGAAGATGAGAGGTTGATTAAGATGTAGATTTGAAATATTCAAATTTCAACTAATGCGCATATAGAGCCATTTTTTGACATGTAGGTAGACCTACCGTACTTCTTCATATCAATAGAGTGATCATTGATGATACAATTTTGTATTAACAATTATTCTTTTTGTATAAAGCACGGTGCATTATGATATCAATCTTCAGATTTATGAAGTAACTAAAGATTTCAGTTCTAATGTTGTCATTCATGAATGGTTTTGTTTTTCCTACTTTTAATATGTTTTTTAAAATTAAAAAAATATTAGTGTATTTTGTATACATGGCATTTCCCCACCTTATTGGGATCCTGGCTTTTCAAAAATCTCGTGGATCCGTATTCGTATCTCTTTCCGTTCCTGGTAAGTTAGATCATGCACAACTCTCACAATCTCTGGGCTAGATTCTTTATTAATCCCAACTTCTCTGCCAGGGATTTTAGCTAGATGAAATTTCAACATGAAAACCACTCCTGACATGTACTGGCCACATAATTTGCTATGTAATTTTTTCCGGCTGTCATCTACAGGTTCCCCATACTCTGCCAAAATGGGTCCAAAGCCTTTGGCATATTTGAAAACCCTTACATTGTTTTATGTGCATGAAAATCATGGAAAATGTTAAGAAATAGAAGCAAAAAGTAGGCAAACAGAATGGCAACCAAACAAAGAAAAATCTATGAAAAAAGCATTACGATAGTGCGGCTTACATGTCTGTCAATGGAAATTTCACCACCGTCTTGGCAAATGAAGCTCACCCATTGCAAAAAATCTTGATGGTGGATTGGTGATGGCTTCTTAGATTCCTCCACGATCGTCAAGGATGCCCACAAACCCTTCTCTTCCCTTCCCCAACGGCTTAGAAAGAGCGGAGAAAGAAGACAATTGGACTCTTTAAACTGCCCTTCACGCTGGCCATGTGATTTTTTGTCAGGCGGTGATAAATCGGAAAAGTCGTGATTTATTTTATATCATAAAAAATCATGATTTTTAACAGGCAATTCGTTGTTTTGCTAACAAAATTGCGATTTTAAAAAAAATCACCAATCTATTGCTGATTTTTTCAACTGATTCATAGAGTTTGAACTAGTATTAGCTTGTTTGATATTTCTCTTGCGCTAAGTCTATAGAGATCTCAGGGTGAAATTTCGTCAGGTCCTATGTAGCTCGTGTTTGATCTGCCTTCCATCCAGAAATTCTGGGGAAGAAATGGGAGAACTCACAAAAGCTGGCATGGTGTCAGTGCCCTCATTCTATGCTCAAGTGTGTGATTGTGGATTATTTCCCTTGAAAAGAATAGTCTGGACTCTGTACAAGAGACTGCCTTTAAATAAGTAATTCATATTTTACAGAGGAGATTTGCATAAAGCTGGTCCTCATTGTAGTGTTGTGATGGATAGTTCAAATCTAGGGAAACACTAGTCTTTCAACCTAAATTTACTGCCTACAGTTTTAGGGTTGTAAATCTGATTGATGATGATCTATAATGATAACTTTTAGGCTTCTAATTCTAATCGATTAATGCTATCTTGATTTTGTCTTACGTATTATTATTATTATTTTCTTTTTTGTGCGTTTGTGTGTTCTTTGAAGAAATATGTTTGTATTCCATATGAGGAATATAAATGTTTCAGTCCACGAGGGACTCTTAGACAACAAGGCTTGAAGCCATTATGAGGATAGACTAGTGCAGATCATTGTGGAGGACTTGTACGGGGCATCGGCTGGCATGGATCTAGCGAAATATTAGCGACAAGGATCAGCTTCACTTCTCGCTGACAACTATTTGAGCTCACTCCTTGTTTAGATTTTCTTACGCATGCATTCACGTGCACACACACATGTATGATTGTTTGTTTAACCATCGTATCGACCATGAAAATTTGTTCTTTCATGTGTTTTGTTTCAATAGATTCTGCAGAAAGTCTTAAATGTAGCTCGTCTGTGCAAAACTTGGATCTCTTAGCTGAAGCTCGATTGTTCTTATTTTAAAATGACTTTATTTTGGATACATTTGCTATCCTTGTCACTTTTTTTTTCGTTCTTTTTAATTGTGTTATTGTATTGGGTGGTCTATGACAATGTTTTTGGAAAATTTTGAAGTCTGGTGGGAACTCTAGTGTTTTATGAAACACTTTGTCCATAGCTGTGAGGTTTTCGAAAAACCTGGCTCCAGATATGGCAGGGAAATGGCGAGGACACAAAATACAAAATTTTAAAAATAAAAGAAATAATTTATAACTTATATTTTTTATAATGCAGATTTTTTGATCATTGATAAATTACTAAATTTATTCTGGTTGCAGAGTCTCTAACAATTTTTTTCGGACTTTGCCATAGTCCAGGAGAATTTTGATAATCTGTAAGATGCCCATTTGCAAGGCATAGGGTGCTGTTTCCAGTAGTAGTGAGAAATCTTTGGTGGTTAGTTACCAACTTACCATACATACATTGTGTTGTTTATAGCTATACCTTTTAGCGTTAGGACAGCAATGCATTAGCATATTTCTCTACATGCAATACTTAGGTCTTGCATTTTAGAAACAATTATCGAAATTTTGAGAACCATATATTTTGCTGAGAAAGTAAAATGGATCAAAATTTTAATCAGTTGGCCACCAAACTTACAAGCCAATTGCAGAAACAGATCTGTTGGATGTTGATCCAAGAACTTCAGTCTTATAAACCTGCACACATTCTCTATATGATGGATGAATATCTAGTCCCAACATTTTTTACTCTGCAATGGGTGAAATTGTTCTTCTTATAGAGTATGAGAGGGCTTTAAAAGGTTTTAGGCATATACTGTTTTGGCCATCTGGTGTTTTTTGCATTAAAAAATAACCTTGACTGGGGATTTGAGCTCAAAAATCCTATATTTCTGGGAGCCATTTCTCAACACAGAGTCCCTTTCAGAAAGGTCAGGTTTTGGGTCAACCTAACCCCCATATATTTTGGGATCCATCTCATAAAGGCAGGATTTATTTCAGAAAGTTGGCATCTGTTTCATGGTGGTGAGATCCATTTCCTTTACGACAGGATATCTGCCTCTGATGGGCGTTGGATGGTTCTTGGTTGGCCTGAATCAGATCCATGGATGTTGCCAAGTGTGGAACCCCTCTAGCATAGTAGGCACTTTGAATTATGTCATTAGCCTATATATATCTTGGTTGTATGCTTCTTGGTCAATAACTAATCCCGTGTCGTGTAGATGGATGCATTTTTTTCATGGTGCAGTATGCTGTGTTGTTGCTCTGCTAATAAAGTCCAGGGCATGGCATGATTTGATCCTGATTTATCCTACCATTTTCATCTGTATAATGCCTAATTCAGCGGCAACCTGCAAAGCTATTATTTAGAAATTAGAAATGATTTCTTTTATTGGATGTTTAGAATTTTAGTAACATTTTCACTGATTGTCATTGATTTATAATTTAATTGCCTGGTCATATACAGGCACCGTTGTGCTTGTACTTCTTTTGGCCAAATTTATTATTGTCCATTAGATATCAGAGGTAAGGCTTTGAGCTAGAATCAACACTATCAACTTTAAAATATGGAAGTAGAGGTTAATTTAATGTCAAACAACCTGTTGAAGTTGCCACCTGAATGAAATTTTTGATATGAAGGAAAATAAATATCATGCTTCCTGCAGATCTTGAGCACAATTCCGTATCTTTTTGATAAGTTGGAGTTGACATATTGCTCCACAGAAAAGGTCTATTTTATTATTATTTTTAATGTCATGCAAAGATGTTTTTATAAATGTACATAGATCAAGGCCATCCTTGTTAAGGGCTTGATGCTAATGCTAGAAGCATGGAGTCTGGACCTGTGTGGTTCAGCCAAAAGATATGTTTAATAATCTCTCTCACTTTTGATTTCTAGCATGTATAATGGTATATTATTGATTCTGGAAGGCCATACACTAAGTTTCCATAGAAAACTATTTTTTATTTTATTTTATTTCCAGGATATGGAACTATGATGAAGAAGCACAGCTGAATGTTTTTGACAACCACGATGGCCCGAACAGGGGAATTTCCAAGCTCTGTCTTGTGAATGAGCTGGATGACAGCATGCTTCTTGTTGCTTCAAGTAAGATCCGTTGCCGGTATGTTTTCTAGATTATTGTATTAAAGATGTAGTTTTCCAGACGTCAGTGCCAATGGATGATGCCTATGCTAAGGTAAACTTAATTTCCAGATGATGGGAGTGTTCGTGTTTGGAAAGATTACACTCAACGAGATAAACAGAAGCTTGCAACAGCGTGGCAAACAACTCAAGGGCATAGACCTGGTGCTCGCAGTGTTAATGCTGTGGTTGACTGGCAGCAGTTGACAGGGTTTCTGGTAATTCTATTCACGAAATTTTGTAGGCTATTTTTTCTACCAAGAAAAGCTTCAGTTTAGTTGCTGCAACTGAGGAGTATCTGTTCCATCAATTTCACCCAAGACTTGTACCTACCTCAACCTGGATATATCACCCATTGCATTGGCCTTCACAGCTGTGATTCCAGAGAAGGTGTAACATATTGCTCCAAAGACCCTTTTTCTAATTATCAGTGTAAACAGAGTGATGCTCATCATGTAGAGCAAGGTTGGCTGCTGTGGAAAACAAAATGAATCCTTATGATTTCAACAGCCAAGTTATTAAAAAAGTAACTGACCAGTCACCAGCCTTTCAACAGCCAGGATTAATAGCTTCAACTAATCATTTCTGATAATTTATTTATACAAGAACAAGGCTTTTAGTGGTTAAACTCTCATCTCTAATTCTAAGATTCTGTTTACAACTTGACCTTCTCTCTAATAAGAATTATCTCTGGTTTCAGTGAGACGGCATTTCTATAGGTTTTATTATATCAGTTGGCATCTAAGTCTCCATACATGAGATTTATTTTCTATTTTCATTCAATCAATATTTCCTTCTTATTAAGAACTCTGACACATTATTTCTATCTGCAGTATGCATCCGGAGAGATATCCTCTATCATGGTTTGGGATCTTCGTATAGAACAACTAGCTTGCAGTATCCCATCTTCTACAGAAAGCTGCATTTCTGCCCTGGTTAGTTTATCTGCCTCCTGTACATGTTTCATTTAGGTTTAACGAGCTCATTCAAGTTAGACTTGTACAATGTTGATATAGAAAATGTTGGTATTTAAACCTGGGTTTTATGTTTCTTTGTCAAATCATTTTGGACTTCATACTGTCATTTTGAACTGCGGTTGTTTGTAGATTGGGCAGGTACTTCTGCACAGGCCTAAGTGTCTAGGTATGTAGAAGCTGCCTATTATACCCGTAACCTTTGCAAATTACTTTAGTGATTAAAGTAATTCCTTTTATAAGACAAAAGTGAGTTAATCTAATGAAATGCAAAGTTTTTTTGCATTAGTGAATTAGATGTAATTTCAACTGTCGATCTCAAGTGATGTTGAGATCTAATCTCAATTATCAATGACTTTGGATATTAGAGTAAGAGATTTGGTTATAACTGAAGCTTATAAAAAAGGAGATACTCTAAGGGTGAAGACACAACAACACAATGAGCGAGCACAGGACTTGAGAGGAGATCTTAGTGATTGGGTGAGGTTGTAGTAGGCGTAGGGGGGAGTGTTGAAGCAAGAAAATAGCGTGTAGGTTATGTTGCAAGTGTCGTAGAGGTGCTGAAGGACATGCAAGATCTATCAAAGGTTGGTCCAAACATCGGTACAAGGCAGATATGGCAAGTGACAACATTTAGGCAATACATCTAAAATTTTCTAGCAATAGATTCTTGTCTGAGTTCTTGATTTGGAGATGGCTGCAATCAGTTTGAGGTTTGAGGACATGTTGAAGGTTGCATCAAACTTCACCCCGTGGAAGCTGAAATTCGAATGCTACATTAGTGGGAGAATAGTTTATGGGAATTTGCTAGTAGCATGCTCAACCTTGTTACAATTGCTGCTCAACAGGTCATCTATAATTAGAAGGGTGTGAAAGCCATGAGAATCATCTTAGATGCAGTGAAGGATCATGTGATTCCTTGCCTGTTTGAGAAGAAGACAACAAGGGAGATGTGGGAGGATCTGAAAAAGCTTTATCAGAGTGATAGTGCCAATAGGAACATGGTGTTGAGAGGGAAGCTCATGAACACCAAGATGAATGGATCAGATGTCGTGACCAATTATCTCACCATGCTTAGTTAGGTATGTAATGAGTTGGTAGCAGTTGGGGAAATTGGGGCATTGTTGCATGGGAGACATTTCCCAAGTTTGATAGGCTATGTGATGATTTCATGCAGGAGGAGGAGATTCGAGGGGAATATTTAACAGGGCAACAAAAGGGTGGTGATGAGAACCTCACCCTTACCAGCCAAAGTGGAGGGATGACTTCATAGTTTGGAAGGAGGAGGATCTGAGCAAAATAAAGTGTTTTGTGTACCACAAGAATGGGCACTATGCTTCACAATGTCTTGAACAACAGGTGGGTAAGAAAAGGTCACAATAGGTAGCGACATTTGTAGATACTTAGGTTAGTGGGTTTGTTGCAAAATTTGAAGAGTTCTTGTTGGTATGTTTCCTTTCTAGCACAATTTCCAAGGGTGGTTAGTTTATGGACAATCATGCTTCTTATCACTTGACAAGATCACTTGAGGTATTCACCAGTTTTTTGGGGAAGGACTTACATCGACATTCGGAACTCGACAATAATTTGAAGTAGGATGTAAAGGGAGTTCGAACCTTTTGTTTCAACGAGAGTTAGGGGGTTGTTTGGAGGTGAAGGATGTTTATGTTCCTGGGTTAGCGAAGAATTTACTCTTAGTCCCAACAATGGAGGACAAGGGTTATGTCCTCTATTTTTAGGATGGACATGTTCTTGTTCAAGAGTCTAGCATCGGCTTGAGACAAGTGATTAGAAGTAGAGAGGGTAAACTGTATATGTTGAAGGATCAGGGTATACGAGCCTCAGTTCATGACAATGAAAACTTGTGTAACCTTTGGCATAGGAGGATGGGTCACATCATAAAGCATTGCCTGTAATGAGGGATATTGCCATTGGCCTTTTAGAGTTCAACATTGAGCATTAGGGAGTGTGCAAGGGATGTTCACTCAGCAAGTGTGCCAAGGCTACTTTTCCAAGTAACAAGAGTAGGTCGAAAAGGATCTTAGATCTACTACATAGAAATGTGTGTGGTTTGGTGTTAGTAGCATTGGTGAAGGGTTCCAATTCCTATGTGACATTCATTGATCATTTCTCGGATCTTCTCCATGGGGACCAAGGATGATGTCTTTAGTCGATTCCTGGAGTTTAAGGTTCTTGTTGAAAATTAGACAAGGAAAATTAGAGTCTCGGGGTTGGGTAATGGGGTAGCTGATAGTACCTTTCAACTCATAAGAGAATGGGTTTTCTGAGAGGAAGAATTGGGCCACAATTGTAGTTATTGAGGTGATGATTGATGGCAAGGATTTGCCCATGTTTCTTTGGGTGAAGGCATGCAATATGACAATGTGTGCAAAACATGATCCTCATAAGGTCTTAGGGGATTCCAGAGGAGAGGATTTCTTTGGAGTGAAGGCAAAGAGGGGCCACTCTCGCTTTTTCGATTGCCCATTATATGTCCATATCCCAGTAGAGAAGAGGACAAAGCCAAAGCTCTCAATAGAGAAAGACATTTTTGTGGTGTGTAGCAAGACTTCAAAGGCATACATGATTTTCAATCAAGGGCAGAGGAAGGCCATAGTGAGTAGGGTTGTTAGGTTTGAATAAAGCTTGGGATCTAAGAAGTCTTGTGAGACGCCACCAATAGTGACAAAAGACAAGGAGTAGGAGGAATTGAACGTAGAGAAACATAAAGAGACTTCTAGTGCAGGGGGTCAACCTTCAACTGGGGAGGAGTTAGTAGCTCATTCCATTTTTTTCGGGAGACACAAGCGGTTAGAGCGGACATTGAGCGATTTTTAGGAGCATGTGGAGGCTCCTAGGAGCATATTAATGAGAGCAAGCCTTCGAATACTTTTTCATACTACATGACACTAACAACCAACATACTTGAGCAGGCAGCAAAGCAAGAGCTTTGGAGGAGAGGCATGGTAGTGGATGATGCATGGCACATTGTGCCAGGACTGAAGGGGAAGCCAGTTCCAAGTGGCCCTTTAGGAAGTAACTCCGTCACTAAGAGGGATATATGTTTGTAGCTTGGGCGTACAAAATTCAGTTAATACCCTTAACATTAGCAAATTAGTTTAGTGATGAAAGTAATTTCTTTTACAAGACAAAAGCGAGTTAATCTAATGAAATGCAAAGGTTTTTGCATTAGTGAATTAGATTCAATTGTCGACCTCACTTTGGGGGTTAGAGTTTGAGATTCCATCATAACTCAAGCTTATAAAATAAGGGCTAGGGTAAGGGAGGAGACACAACAATGAGTGAGTCCATGACTTGAGACATCTCAATGATTCGGTGGAGGTGCTTCATCCAAGTGTGTTGGGTCCAAAGAAGCTCAAAGGTGCAGTGGAAATCCAGATCAGGGATAAATCTAGGGCTTTATTAGATTCATATTAATTGTTGTTTGTATTTTATACAGTTTGGACTTTTTTTCCAATTGAGGGGGGGTGGGGGTAGCATATTGTCTTGATCATTTAATGAAAAACTGATTTGATTGGGCAAAAACTCTATTTATAATGTGCATGTGTGAGATTGGTTGTTTTACTTGCTTCAGCTAAATAATTTATGTTAAGATCCATGTCATGCTTTTATTCAATAGATCTGAAATAAATCTGTTAGGCTTGACATGTCGTGGATATCCCTTTTTGTGTTGAGAGGTGCTCTACTCAATATGGGGAAAATGTTGTAGTGAAGCCTTGGATCAAAAAGTAATAATAAGAAAGTCTAATGTTGCTTCAATTAAAAGAAATAATACAAGTAAAAGTCCAATGTTGGTTCAATTAAAAGTAAAAGTAATAATAATAATAATATTAATGTTAAATTGCAGTTCATTTTTTTATTAATGAAATTACAAAGAAATTCTTTGGAAAAAAATGCATATGTCATAATATGCATATCATATTAAAAGAAATTTCAATAATGATGATTCATATTTGTAACGATGGTATTTGAGAACTTCATGTTTAAATTTAGGTAATAACCATCTAAAGATTATATATACGTAATCCATGCAATGCATATCACATTAAAAGATTGAAATAATTTTGTTATAAAACAGATTAAAGAAAATTACCATACATATATCTATGCAGCTATACGAATGATAAGAGGTTTAATATAAATTTAGAATTAAGAATACTCTATATGTAGAGATGTGAACTTTATATAACACATATAAATATTAGTTGTAATTTATACATCCATCTTACAATATAAGTTCACATCGTAATTTTCATTAAATAATAGTGAAAATTACATACTGTAGATGCTGCATAGCATACCAAAATGTGACTGTTGATAAAACAACAATTGTCTGAACATCTGTAAACTGTCCTGTAATAAAAATATACATAAGAGTATCAAAAAACATATAGATAAATCCTGTCCGTGATAAGATCATCTGTCCTGATATAATTGCTGCCTATCGTCATGAGCTGAAAAAGGATAAACCAGATGTACAAACATGGTGTCATAATATAAAGTCACTCAGGAGCTGTCATATCCTGTGATGTCTCAGAAAACGGTCGATGATAGTATTAATAATGTTTGTGCCCATTCTGTTCTGTCACATGCTATATACCATATGCCTGCTGCGTGCCCTCTTTGGATAACCTGTAGGAAAGTGTGTTTCTTTCACTGTAAAAATGATGACAAGTAATGTAATCAAAATATGTTTTTAACATCATAACATCATAACCTTATCCAGTATGTTTCTGAGTGTGTGTGTGACATGTAGAATGCTGATTAAAACAGTCAACTACCACGTTTGCTTCGGCAACCTCTATCAATAGAGAAAAGAAGTAACTTAAGGCTGAATAATTCTGCAAAATTGTTTGTTCCAGGCCCCAATCCAAACTTTAATACATAAGTTAAAATAATGATGATTCATGTTTGTAACTGTGATATTGCAAAAAGTTATGTTTAAATTTAGTTAATAAGCGTATAAAAACTTAATCCTTATAATAAACTATATTTCTAAGCTTTATATATTTTTAATTTATGCTTATTATGCCTATCACAATGGTATGTTCTATGCTTTAGAGCAATTTTACTTCAATTTCTTGATAAGCCCAATATCAATATCCAGATTAGCAATCACATCAACATGATAGTAAAATGCAGATAGAACTTAAACATAAACATAAACATTAGAAGACAAGCCAAGACGAGGACACAAGATGTGTCACTAGCCAGGGACAAACCCCAATGTGGGGAAACCCTTGATCAATTCTTCTTCTATTCTTCAATAGTTCAGTAGAGAGAGAGATAGAGTACAATGATTTAAAGTCAATACTGACTTGCCAAATAGGAGATCTGACATCAAAGTTCTTAACCATGAAGATGACCCAATGAAATTGCAATTCTGGCACCAAGGGTTGGAGATTTCTATACTGCAATTCTGAATACTGGTTGGGGCACAAACACAGAAATATGTCAGCCCTAAAATTCCTCCAACAGTCACTTAGAGGACTGTGGCTTTCCTTCCAGAAGACCCTCCTTCCTTCGCTGCTCTATATGGCACCCTGTTTCAGCTTGTTATGGACAGCAGTCCCAACAAAACTCCTCTACAGGCCGGCGGCCAAGTCTGCACACAATGAATAGGGCTACAACATATTTACACAGGAAAGGCAGTCCTCAAAACTTCATGCGCAGGCATCCAGATTCTTCTCAAAACATTCGGCCTCCCTTTCTATTCAAATCGGACCCAAAACAGAGATAATTATCACCTTAAATCGTACCCAGATTTGCCTTTAGGCTTGTGTACTGTAACAAAGATACACCTCACCAAATAGCACAGAAAACCATCCAACAAGCATTCCTCTTATTGCGGCTCTATTCAACAGGAAATCTGTACCCAAAATCAAGAGGTACGCTGCCCAGCCAGACCTCCTACCCTCCATGCATGATGCCACAGACATGCAGCTCTTTCTCCCAAGAAAATCGAACCCTAAACAGAGATGGGTCTCATCATAAACTCAACCCTTGCCACTTGCGTCCTGCCTCAGACGCTCTCCTATTTCAGAGGAGAGGATGAGCACTTGGATGATTCAAATGAGGGAGAAATCACCTCTATATATACCAATCGGTGGGGGGTCAAGAGACGTGACTATTGGATTAGGTGAGCCGACATATAGAAGAGGCTGACCTTGATAATTTGTCCATAATCTAAATATATTCATAACTTCATTTGTACATGTAGAAATCGGATGAGCTTTAGATCAATCCTACACCTCTCGGAGAGAGAAATCCAAGAAAAATATCAGCTGTCATAAATAAGATGACCCATGTGGAGTTTGGCCCTAGTTGCCAATTTTAACAGATGTTGTGCATGCAAGCTATTAACCATAATTTTGATATAATTAGATTAATTTAGCTATTGAATTGTAATATCAACCTCAGCATGTGTGCACAAGGGTTCATGCTGAAATAATCACGGTGCCCCTCCACATAGTTGCTAAATGACAGTGAACTTGTTTGGAAATGAAGAGTTCACTCAAATAAAATGTTCTAGCAAAACCCCATGGTGTTAACAACAAAACTTGAAGTCAACTTAAGTGCGCCACCACCAAGGGATTATTACATAAAAATTCATTATCCAACTTTCAGAAAAGATTAGATTACCTTCGCTGCGGTGCATACTCATCGGAAAAGGGCCGGATCAGAGGGGTTTGTGAAAGGATGGAAGGAGTTCGGAATTAGTAAGTCGAAGAGTGCGTGTACACCTTCCCCCTGTGATTTTAGGAAAGAACATCAGTGAGGGTACTGAAATCATGAAACACATCCAAATCTGCGGCGTGATGCCTAGCAAATCTTACATCATAAAATTAAATTACCTAGGGAAATCCCACAATGACAACATCATAAGAGAAATGGATATAAAGAAATACAAACCCCTTTCAATCAGCAAATGTTCCCTATCATACACTATACATGAGGATCATCAAGAAAACCCCATCCTAGAGACACCAACATCATATATAAACATACCAGGTCACTGGAAACATCAGTGTTTTCATGAAACATCTACCTCCTAACATCATTATCCAACCCCTTGCGGGGCAAGAACCATCATCCATATTAAAGATAAGCATATATTTCAAACCACCACGCTAAGATAGTGTGCTCCACATCAATGAAAAGTGAAACCAAGGGGTGATCAACAAAGCAAGCACCTGTGGAAAGGCCACCATGTAGCATTCACAATCATCCGGCTTTGGAGAAATGAGACTCACCAAAATCAATGATCTGTGTCAAAGGATCCAAGGCTACGAAGAAAAGGGGCTCCGTGAAGACAAATTCCTCTCAAGTCAGTCTAAAAGCTCTGGGGAACCAGCAGCAAATCTCCTCAAATCTAGCGAAAATCAAAATGTGGAATGTTATGCAATATGAGGTGTAATCACAGAGAAAATGGGGTGTGATGCTGCCGCAGCCTCAGTTAATTTGTGTATATCTCAGGGATCTCAACCTTCGATTCTATTCCTTAATTAATTGTGTTACTGTTATCTTTATCGATGGTATTTTGTTTGGGTGAGTGATGTTAAAACTATTCAGAGATAAACATATAGTATTAATTCTGTTGCAGGAGTCAAAGATTGACATGCCAGCTGGCCTTGTATCATGTTAAGTGAGCGTATCAAGAGAAGTTGGATGGAATTGACATCTAATAAGTTCGATTACATGGCCATGTATCATGTAGGATGGTCACTAATTGGGTATTAATGTGAGCCATTTTACTTTCAACACCTGTGTTGCGTTATTACTCGCACTGCTGACTAGTTTCAAAGATTAAATGTGCAGGAAAAGATCACAATCAAACATTCACATTTAGGCCCCCTAATAAAAAAGTAGGTGTGTGAATTTATCTCAGCCACTCAGAAACATGCCAAAAAGCATGATGTGCTATTAGAAACATGGGAGGGGCTCAGTTTCTAGTTCTGAACTTGTTAGAAATGGAATAATTACATGATAATATTTTAGGTGGATATACGAGTCTGTATAGATTCTGGATACTATATTCAGTACTGCTAGCTCAAGTTAAGTTGTGGCTTTGAGATTGAGAAACCAGTTCAGAGAATCGATCTAATGGAGTGCCTGCTTTGTTAAGCGTAATATTTCTGGACATGTCCTGTTCAAATTTTGTATATATTTGCTTGTTCTGCAGTTTAGCAGATTGAAAGTACATATTTAGAAGATAGAAACTTGTTCATATTTCTACCTTGAATGTCATCTTATGACTGGAGGAAGATGTCGAAAGTAGCTGTTAGGATAGCATGTTGTTTGTTTGCAGGATACAGATGTTAGAAATAGGATGATTTTTTAGAAGTCTTGTTGTTATGAATAAAATATATTAAATATAAATAATTGTAATAATGATTAGTTAATTAATAATTAATTAAACAAAGAGGCATGTCTAAAGAGACATGACCGTTCCTGAAAGGGTATTTACCTAGCTACTATATATACAGGGCCCTCACTCTCAATTGTAACATCATTCTTATTTATACATTTTATATATATTTTTGTATCCTCAATTGAGATCTACATATTCCAAGTCTTTTGGAGTATTTAACTTAAAGAATGAACTTTGTTCATTCCATTTGTTATCAGAGCAGCTTGATCTTCTGGCCGCTCCACCGTTGCACAGAGCCATGCTCTCCATTCCAGGCGCTTGGCCATCAAGGTTTTGTAAACATTGTTGTTGTCAAGATTGAAGCGTTTCGCTGTATTTTTGGAGTTTCTCTGTTGCTGAGTTTGTCAAAGGCCCTTGGCCATTTTTTTTAAAGAAGAAGAAAGAAAAAAAGAGAGAATATATCATATAAAAAATTTATCAATTATATATATTAAAAAAAACAATTAATTAAAGAAAGAAATTAGTTAAAAAAGGAGAATATAAAGGATTGAATAAAAAAAAAATAATAAGAAATATTATAAAAAATATTGTCAAAAAATAATTAAAATAAATAAAAAATATATATTACAAAATAATAAAAATAGTCAAAATATACAAAAGAGAAAAAGAAAATAACGAAGAAAATAGAGTTAAGAAAAAAATCAAAGTAAAAAAATCAAGATCCCCCGAAAAAAACCACTTTACAGCAAAACAAGGATTACGAACTCACTTTCCCGGTCACGAGAAATCTACGACATTTCGCCATCACCATTGTTGCGAAATTTTCTGGGTTTAAGGGCGGGCTCGTTAAATTTCCCAAACCTTGAAAGCTATCTTGGAAGAACAAGGAGAAAAACACCTGAAGGAGGGAGAGCAGACCCTCAACCATACATTGTGTCGGTTCATGCGTCAAAATACTTGGCCAGCCATCAATCAACGGACTCCGAGGCTGCTGCAGATCAACAGAGGATCTCAAGATCTTTGATTTGAGAGTTTAATTGACCGTTTGCCATCTTTCAACTCGACAGCCTTCTATCTGCTGTCGCCCCAGCCCAGAAAACCCACATACGATCTTTCTGTTGAGGAAATTCCGATAGATAGTGTCGCTTGACGCAATCCACCCTGTCTGCCATCTTCCCAAACCCTGGACAACTCGCCTGCGATTTGTATGTTGAGGAATTGTCAACCAAGACTTGGATTTTTTTTTTTGTTTTGTTTTTTGTTTGTTTCCTTTTTTTTTCTTTATTAAATCTTTCTTTCTCTTATATCTTTATTGTCTTTCTTTCTTTAATTATTATTTCTCTTTGTATTTTTGTTTATAATTTTTGACAATGCATTGATCCTCTCATTATTCGTTGTACAAGTCTTCTTGTACATCCACCACATCCCATCGAGCTGCCAATATATCACGTTTTTCTATAGTATATATTTGTGGTTTATTTATTTATTATTAATTTCATTTGTTCTTATCTTATCATATGTCAGTGCAAGCAACATGTGATTGGAAGTTTGGGAGAGAGATCCCAATAGTCGCAGCGACATTTTTAGAAGAATTGCAACCTTTCCTAAATCCACTTTTAATAATTATACAAATATTTAAAAAAAACTGCTGCTGTCATGTCCATACGGTGCTATCCTTGCAATCGCCTCTCAAAGGTTCGTGACCTTCCATACTTCGTAAAATGAAAGTCAAGCACACTCCAAGTAAATTATAACACTCGAAGTAAATTATATAAACGATAAATTGAAAACAAAAGTTGCAATTGAAAATAGAAAAATTACATATATTAAAAAAAATATTATGATATATAATTATATTAGAAAAAAATTATTCTACATAGCAATAGATTAAGGGATTACTATAGAAGAGTTTGAAATTACCAAAAAAAGGTGGGGGGGTTGCTTTTAGAACCCTAAGTCCATCTCAACAAAACAAATGGAGTCAACCATTGAAGAAAAAAAAAACAGAGTCCAATTCAGAAATGAAGGCCGGATGGTTCCCAGAAACTAAATATAACTATGCCTTAGTGCTATTTAGAATTAAAAGGCTTATTGCGGGAAAAGATATTACTATTGCTATCTCACTGGCCGAAGATAAAAATTATATAAAGCCCAAAATTGGAAACCAATTAGTGATTCCCGAGTCAAATATAAGTGAAAAATTACACTGTTTTGGCAACGAAATGTATGACAACTAATTTACAGTTAAATATTGGGGATTATACATTTGTATCACAATTCTCAGTTCAAACCCTATGAAGCAATCAAGGTGACATTATTTTAGGTTCACCTTGGATGGAAACCATTGGTTACTTCATCCTGAATGCGAAAAGAAAGTTTTGACATTTTCTTACAAAAAGAAAAAAATAACTCTACAAGATCTTACACTGAGGCTGAATTCACTAATACTAGAAGATATACTAGATATCTCTAAAGTAATTTTTCAAGAAGGAAAAAAATTATAACAAAAAAATTGACAAAATCACTTCTGATCGAAATGAAGACGTTTCTCAGCGTAAAGACCATACTGAAAAATTACTGACGTAAATTAAGTAGTTTAAGAAAGACAAGAAGTTATTATAAAACAAGGTACAACAACTTATTGAGAAGGAATCATCAAATGTGGAAGTTCAAGTTGACGAAAAAACAACGAATACCGATCCAGTGAATATCACAACTCATTGAACTCAAGAAGAGGACAAACTTGCTGAAGTAAAGATGTACTCAAAAGTTGCAGTTCCAGCAACAAAAGATTCAAGTGAAGATTCAGAAATTAACCATTCAACTTCCATAGCTAAAGGAAATCAGGTACTTCAAATAAATCAAGAAAATGACACAAACAAGATAAAGGAAAATCAAATCAGTAGAATTCCTTATCGACATCCGAATCACGAGAGTAGACAACTCAATCAAGCTTATGTATTTAGAACAGAAACAACAAACTGATGTTCTGAAGAATACTAATGTCAGTGCAATCCATTCATGTGATAACAATTCATCACAAGTTTCCAGTCACAGGAAGATTCCACAAAGGATTGATCTAGGATGGTCTGATCCCTTTTTAGTGCGACAGTTTTGTTTGTCACTTAGAGGATCATATCGTCTTGTATCAATGAAGATGACAGTCTTGAGACAAGAAGACACTCAAAGCAAAAAAAGAGATCAAACCTTTTCATCAATAAGCTTTGAGGACAAAGCTTTTTTGAAGAGGAAGGCAATGTTATGAATAAAATATATTAAATATAAATAATTGTAACAAGGATTACTTAAATTAATAATTAGTTAAACAAAGAGGCATGTCTAAGGAGACATGGACCCTCATGAACATGACCCTCACTCTCAATTGTATATCATTTTTATATGTACATTTTATATATATTTTTGAATCCTCAATGGAGATCTACATATTCCAAGTCTTCTGGACTATTTAACTTGATGAACAAAGTTTGGTCGTTCCACTTGTGCATGTCATAGAGACATGCTTTTTGGTTTTTGGTTTACTGGACATTTTTTCTGCGTTCCTTTCAGTATTGAGAGTTTTCTAACTTTTTTCTGACTTTTGGTCTTTTGCAGTCTGCATCTCAGGTTCATGATCGACAGCTAGTTGCAGGTTCTGGAGATGGATCTGTCAGACTCTATGATATCAGAGCTAAGGAAATGTAAGATCAAATTTTGATATATAAAGTTTAGATATTCTTCGCTCAATCTGCAGTTTTTCTGTTTTTTAAACAGGGAAATGGGAACTACTGTTTTTGAATTATATTTACCAGTTGCAAAGGACCATTAATATAAGCTGATCTCAAAATGGTGTGATATGATTAAAAATATTCTAGGGTACATTTCCATTTATTGAACTTTGAGAGTTTCCGAGTACACTGCTAGTTTTGTTAATGTTCTTTTTGTACTATGGTTGACAATTCTTTATGGGATGTTACAGGATTGTTTGTACAGCAAGGCCTCATGGTCATAGAATAGTAGGAATTGATTTTCAACCAGGCTTGGATCCAGCGAAGGTTAGAGTGTATTCTTTAACTTTTTGAGCGTTCTGCTTTGATGAATGAAAACATCTTTTTAGATGTAAACTGGGAAGTGTTTGACATACAGCTATCATTTGATTGTATGTCAATAATTTGCTTAAAACTGTCATGCATAATTTTATAAGGAACACATGATTTGCTAACCGTTCAAATTGGAATACTAATAATGATAATTGCGAAATAGTTAACTAGGTTGGTGCCGATAGGCAGTAAACTATTTTGAACTTTTGACCTGCACCTGTATTTACTTTACTTGAGATATTGAAGCACATTGTTGTAAAGACTCAGCTGACGTTGCTACTTTAATCTCCTTTTCTTTTTGAAAAGGTGACTTGTTATTTTGTTAATATTTTAATTTTATTCCACCTAGTGGATTCATTGTAACTAGTATATATACCGATTCCTCACACTTTTTAACTATGCTCAATTCACCTGTGCAATGGGCATTGTTGCTCAAGTTTTTGGTTCTTTGATGTTTCACATTGTTACAACTTTGGTATTTTATTTATGGCTATAGGAATGCAGATGTTTTGATTATATTACTTTACACAGTGAGTTTTACAGCGTTTTTTGTTTTGCAGATAGTGAGTGCTTCTCAAGCCGGGGATATCCAGTTTCTAGACATAAGGAACAGCAACAGGCCTTATTTGTCCATTGATGCTCACAGGGGCTCGCTTACTGCTTTGGCTGTTCATAGACATGCTCCAGTGATTGCGAGTGGTTCTGCAAAGCAGTACATTAAGGTGTTTAGTATAACTGGTGAGCAGTTAAATATGGTTCGCTATCACAACAGTTTTATGGGGCAAAGAATAGGACCTGTGAGCTGCCTATCCTTTCATCCATACAATATACAGCTTGCTGCGGGAGCAACAGATGGTTTTGTGTCCATTTACTCTGGAGAAAATTTACAGGCGAGATAGTACTGAAAAGGCAGTCTTTGTTCCCCAGCCCTGTTAAATTATCGTGGCCTGTGTAACAAGAGGGAAGTTGTAATTGTGTCTTTGGTGGTGTTGTCCTGGCTACAAAAATTCTTTACAAATAAGTTTTAGATGGGTAAGGTTCTTGTTACACAACATTGTTGACCCATCATCTTCTCTTGTCCTCGCATTGGAATAACTTCCTTCAGAGGTTTAAGAGGATTGGGCTTTTGTCAAATATGTATATTTATATTCATTGTTCTTTTGGCAAGAGGTGATTCAAGGTTTCGTGCCTCTCATGGAGCATGTCTTTGTTTAGTTTGGGCCGTTTACAGAATAATGTGTGCGAAAGTGACAAAGCATGTAAATATCTCTTGTTTCATTTTGTATAACATTTCCAGCGAAGTGGTTTGCAACCTATGGTGTCATATGTTTATAGCATTTATTGTATTTAAAGTGATCAGGAATGTAGTGTCACCTCCTTTAAGTCACTGTCTCATAAAATCAGTAGGGAAATCTAGTTCTATTCTGACTATGTTGTATTCTTTTCTTGAACAGGCCTGCCAAATTGTAAGAATTGAAGGGTTGTTACATTGATTTTTTGCTAAGCGTTACGTGATTTGGACTTTCCCCTCTTGAGCATGTTAATTTGGGTTTGAGTGAGTCATGGAGGTTTGGTTCACTGTTTACACAGCACACTGGTATTATGCCTTGCTGTTGTCCGAGAAGTTTTCAGTAAAATATTCTTTGGCAAGTTCTCAGTTACTGTACTTTGAGAATTAATTCAGTATTTTTTTATATGTTTTTGTGAATAAAATTCGAAGGGTTGTTTTTAATTTTTTCCTTTATTGGTTTAGATAGTGCATTTGTGTATTCTCTAAGCTCTTCCACAATCACGGATATGATCAGAAATAACATTAAGTGGTAAGAGGGTGTTTTGACTCATTATTTTGTAAGGTTCTGTTTGTGCATGCAAACAAACGAGTGATGATTTCTGATTCTGCAAGAGGACATTAGTACTTGCACTGCCTTGTTTTACATTTTATTTTGTTCCAATTGTTAGGGAGCCCTCCAAGATATTTTGATTTCCAGTTTTTCTGCAGCTAATGCGTACAACGTGCCACTTTACCTACCTAAGATGCTTAATGGTTCGTTAATGGCCTGTTCGGAGCTCTTGGAGCCATTACACTGGACGTGCATAGAGACAGAGCTCGTCCTGACATCGACAATGATATGCCAGTTTCTGTGAAGGATGTTGTCGAACACATATAGAGGGCTGCTGTCGGATGTGAGCTTTTCGTTGAATGTTCAGAATTTGTTTTGGAGATTTTCATATGTTCATGCTGAATCTGGTGCCACTAAGTTGCATGGCATTTCAGATCAAGCTGTGTGAAATAAGGTTGTCCAGAGGAGGCGTTTGCATAGCCAGCAAGGCCAGTTGGTTTCCTTTCAGAACATGCAATAAGCTTGACATTTGATACTCTTCTGGATTAATTTCCAGATTTAGCTTTTCCCGGAAAACTAGGATTTTCTTATCCAATTATCCTTTCAACGCATACTTCTGACCACTTGGGGCTGGTATTATACATCTGAGAATATTTGTTGAAGCCTACCAGAACTACATCGCACTGCTGCTATGATGTTACCATCTATCTCGTAGTTTTAATTAGCGATGTCAATATACAAGGAGGAGCACGTTTTGTTGTTTTGTCGTCTTCACTATACAGACTTAATTGATATCAAGAATTAGGTAACAATACATTTTTCAAGTCCCCATGATTTTACCGATCAATTAATGGTGTGCATGGACGCTACCATGGTATCACGCCCCTTCATTGGATATGACCACATTAAATCTTGTCTAAAATTTTGATCTTCTACAGAGTAGGAGTACAGAGTCAGAATGCTACAGATAGCTTAGCATCTGAAAATACCTTCGTAAAATTTTGAGCAGAAGCAGGTTAATTATGAGCTACTCTATGCCAACCAGACTAGTTTTCGGCACATAATCTGTACTGACATGTTACTATTCTTCTTTGGCTACTTATTGAGCTACTAGTCCACTTTGGTTTCCTATTATTAGGTCCCTAATTATATCTCTTGTATCGATACAGATATAGAAGAAGCAAAATATTTTTAAATATATCGGTTGATTTCTTCTTATTGTGCATTGCTATATTTTCACTAAAAATATCTAACTTCAAGAATGCTGGATGGTAGTTTTCCTTGTCCTAATATATTCCGAAAAATCCTGAAATGCTATATAATTGCACTGTTTTGACATTTGTGCTAATTTATTTCGTGGGGATGTTTGGGTGATGAGGAATGGAAATAAATTTACCCAAATCGTGACCACTTGTAACTTTATTTTAAAATACATGCCGTTCTTGTAGGAGTAACTTTTGCTTTGAGTTTATGCGTAAACGTTGTGCTTTTAAATGGATTCAGTTTGTATGAGTAATAATGTTGAAAACGAACATTTTTACTTATTCAAACGAGTTTGTATGAGTAATACTGTTGAAAACAAAACAAACCATTTTTACTACTTAGACGAGATTGCAGCCGGATCGTTGATGGCTTTTGGGTTTAAATGTTACGGTTCATGTGTATTTTCTTGGTCCCACTTCTATGGTTTTTCTATATTTTTCGAGTTCAACTCGTGTATTGTAATGTAGATGCTCTTTCGTTCCGTGCCAGTGAGTTTTCTTGTTAAGTTTCGTTTTCACAGCAAACTATGTTGCCCCATCAACAATTATAGCTGTTATCTTTGAATTCTCAAGAACGAAAGTTTGAGGTTCATTCAGACGATAATAAAGTTTTACCCACATTCTTGCATGGCTTTCGAATTAGTTGCATCTAAAACCATACTTCTAGCAAATTATCAGATCGAGACATGCTTATGTGGTTGTGGAATTGGTTAAAGTCATGTTGGCAGTAAATCATGAGATGATAAGAGTATCAAAGCGTTTTTATTATTGCATTTGGGTAAAAATTTGTATGATCAACTTTATAATGAATTCGTTGATATTAAACCTCTACAGCAATAAAATTTGTTATGATCAAATTTACTTGAGCTGAAGTCAGAAATGGTTGTAAAACAGATCTCGGATCTGATAAATTTTAGTGTAGGCAATTAAGCATTTATATATATACACAAAACAGTTATATATGTATACACAAACAGAAAACTGTCTTTCAGATTTAAGCACAAAAAACAGACATAGTTGAAATATGGAGAAATCTAGTTTCTCCAATATATCACCTCTCCTATCTTTTTATTTTCCCGCTAATATTTGGTTTTGGAATTTATGTCTATTGTTATTGTGTAGAATTATGGCAGGGGGAATGGTAACAGGATTTCTTTTACTAACGGGGTATGGTACGGCAATGATAAAGCTATCACTGTATTAATAGAAGCTAGATGCTCTTACAACCTGTGGTGTGGGTGGATGAGGTGCTATATATTTAGAAAAGAGAACTCAGAATATAAAAAATAAAGTTAATAAAGGGATGAGGTGTTACTGTTATTTTTTTAAGTGATTAGGGTTCTGCATTTAATGGTCTTTCACTACTAAATGAATTTGGAATTTATATGGATCTGTGTTTATACTTAGACATCTATTTTCAAAATTTCATAATCATTACAAAATGAATATTTGATTTTCTATTTGAGGAAGAGCTTTAGAAGCACCATTGACAACAAACATATGTACACACACAATCTTCTAAAATTTGTGTTATTATTACGGAACTCTCCTAATAATAGGTTTTTAACTAATCATTTAAATTAATGATCTAACTGTAGCTAAACATGTGATGTAAAACTCGTTTGTATTTAGGGGTAATGGTATACAAAAGTGAGTAATTGATTTTCTATTTGAAGAAGAGGTTTAGGAACATCAACGACAACAATATTTTCTGACATACAATCTTCGTTAATTAATGGTTTTATTATGGAATTTTACTAATAACTGATTCCTAATTAACCATTTGACTTAATGACCTAATTGTTGCTTCTGATACAAAATTCATGTGTATTGACAGGTAATGGTATATGCCCTTGTTTGTTTGTAGGGCTTCTTATTATTCTTCACTTTGAGATAGATTTCTTGTTATTCTTCACTTTCAGATTTCAAAATCTATCTGTAATGTGTGTTTTATATATATATATATATATAATTTTATTGCTGGAACATAAATTCTAAACACAATATAGATTAAGTGCTTATAAGTCTATTCTTTATCATTGTCCCCCAATAAGAACTAAAAGTCTAGTTTCACTGGAGTTTTGGAGTATAAGTGAAATCAACTCAAGCAATTTCCTAATGTTGTCTTAAGTGACTAGAAAATAGAGAATCCATGATATGAATTTAAACTCACCAAATATGGTGAAATCATAGTTGCTTGTGAATCTCTGTTTAATTGAATGTCTGTTTCCTATGTTGCCTTCACTTGTTTAGTTTCTTCTTAGATCTGTGACCCTTAGCACCATTAGTTCTTGGTTCATGTTTTCCAAGTACCAATGGACTTTGCTTGCCTTTATCTCTTCCCAAGTGGCAGGCACCTAGAGCATGTTGTCATTGACTTTGCATGTTTGATACACTGTAATATGAGGGCATTGAATTTTGCGTGCTTCTCTTGAGCTATGCCGATTCTTTGGTTGTCACCCTTGAAACTTCCTAGCATGGCTCTTATACTTCTAATGGTTTTCATTCAATCAAGGGAGTCTTCCTTCTTCCACTTGCCAATTGATTCTTCCTCCAGACAATGGGAATTTATTAGTGTTGTCTTGCACCATTCTGATGCTTAATCTTTATTCCTTTGTTGCTCTCTAATGCCTTGTGTGATTTTACATATATATAATCATTAGCACATTAAAATATAATAAAACATCTTCATTACCACCTTGGAAAATCTGTGTTAAGCTTATGGTTGTGAGGCTATCTAAAACACTAGATTTCAAGTTAGTATGCAATTCATAGTCAAAATGATATAAAAAACACATTGCACACACCAAACAAGCATCCTTTGATGACTACACTCTGTAATATGGTTCCAAATAAAAAACTTATGGGTCCATACAGGTAAAATGTTGAACCATGCTCTGATACCACTCTATAATGCTCTTTACCACTCATTTGGACTTTCCTTGATACTAGTGGGAGGTGTTACTTTCAAGTAACCCAACCTTCATGGTCTCATGTAAATGGGTTTAGAAATTTCCTTCTAAAGTTGGCAGAATTTACTTTGGACAACACCATTGTCTTTAATTTGATGAGAACCTTTCGAAAATATATGTTCATTTGAAAGTCAAATCTTAACACCTTGTCATATCAACAAGGAACTACCATGTGGCACAATAATCTCTCACGATGTTCAATGTGGTACTCGCCACATCATAGCTCCATAGCACTACTGTGCCCTTTCTACACACCCTTTGCTAAAAGCATTTCGTTCCTAGACTTATGTGACATGACATAATCTTTTTGGTCAAGTGATAGGGGCATTTCTGGTCTCTCACCCTATGTTAGTTTGCAACTCTTCCTCTCTCGGGTATGTGGATTCGACCCTTGTAGTGCGACAAACACTTCTATGCTAAATGACGAGGACAATTCTTCATTTCACGCTCACTAGTCCACACCTTGCTTATAAGAAGCAACACACAACTTCTTCGGGGACCTGCGCTCTGTGGTGATGTAGCTCTAAGCCACGTCAACTTCCCCTTCCATGCCACGTAGTGCCCTTATCTTAGGTGGCACCACTAGTCATCTCCAAGTGCCCCCTAGGTGTGATGTTAGTTCAGGGGACACATCATTGCAACCTCCAACTTGATGACATCGCGATGGCGTCTCAGTGACATCACCTTGCCATATCTAGTACCTGTGCGACATCCATGTAGCCTCCCTTGGCCTACGTGTCTCTTGCCAACTCAACCTAGTTGAGTGTCAAGCCCACGAGTTGGTGGTTGGCATGCGATGAATTGAATGGGTGCACTCCCTGTTAAACGCGATGAGCCGGGTGTGTGACAAGTTTGCGATGCGACAAGCCGGGTGTGTGACAAGTCGGCGATGCGACAAGCTGGGTGTGTGACAAGTCTGCGATGCGACGAGTCAGTGAGCGGGCGAGTCGGTTGTGACGATGGGACGTGTTGGAGAATTGCGACGAGTTGGGGCGGTTGGTTAAAGGTGCCCGGGGCACGAGTGTGACGAGCCAACGGAGGGTTTAAAAATGAAATTCGTCCAAGTGTGCGAACTTGGCAAAGGCGAACTTATATCGCACATGTGGACTCGGTGGCGCGGCGACATGACGTGAGCTGGAGGTGCGTTTGGCTAAATGGGCAGGTCGGCTTGGGCAGGCCAACCCATGATTTAACCATGGAGAAACGTATATATGGGTGGATAACCATGGAGGAAGAAATCATAAGTTTGGAGTTCTAACATTCAAGGGCGAGCAAGGAGTGGGTGAACTGAGTTAGGGCGAGGTGCAGGCAGCTCTAGACCGAAGCACCAAGCCAAAAAAAAATAGAACGCAGAAATTTGGGTTCGGTGGGTGATCCTTTGTAGGCGAGTTGCGGCAGGTGACCCTGCGTAGGCGAGCTACGGCGGGTGACCCTTCGTAGGCGAGTTGCGGCGGACGAATTGCCCAGCGCGTCGCTGCATGACGGGCGAGCTACGCTGAAAAACTATTATGAACGGGTTCTTGAATCACTGTTTTGAACGGTTTCTTGAATGACTGTTTTGAACGGGTTCTTGAACGAGTTTCTGAATGGGTTTCTGAATGAGGTCTTGAGCCACTGTTCTGAACGAGTTTTTGAATAGGTTCTTGAACGAGGTCTTGAACGACCAGGTGAACGAATGTTTTGAACGAGTTTTGTTGAATAGTGCGACAGGCAGTGGAACTGGTGGGCGCTTCTGAATGGCGGTTCGGGCAACACTGCACAATGCAGGCCGAGTTGCACAATTCGATAGAAATCGTTGAAGAAAAGTTGTGGTTCTCTCACAAAGACTGTAATTGTATTTTATGAAAGATTATTGTTATCATTGTGGGCAGACTCATTCAGGGAGTTGCCCCTCCTGTTAAATTGTATCCGCTGTGCATATGTGTAAATGGTAATAATGATGAAGATGACTAATTGAATGTTTTCGCTGTGTTATGAAAGTTACTTAGAAAGTGAAAAATAAACTATGGAATGTTAGGCGTAGTCCACACTTATAGTTTTGTTAAAAAGAAAATGGGTGGTGGCGCCGCACCCCTTTCGTGCGGTTGAAAGACTACCACTAGGGTAGGGGCGTGACAGGGGGTATCAGAGGTCCGGTTTTTGTGGGCGTTGATGATTCAGATTTACAGATTGAAGTGTTACACTTAGAGACAGGTTTAGCAGGGATGAAGCTTCGTGCTTGGGCCAAGTTGGACGACAAGACATGGCAGGTTTGGAAGAATGCCAAGGGAGGCTCTTGTTGACCTTATATTGATTGAATCAGATGAAAGAAGAGAACCCACAAATTCGAGATGAACTTGAAGTCTTGGAAATGAATGTTGAAGACAAACTTCTTCGATTTGGTTGGGCAATGGAGCAGGATGTAGTTGCAAATTGCGATGATGAGGGGGAGGAAGTCGTGATGTATGAGAATGTTGTAGATGTGACAACAATGGAGGAGGAACTTGAAATTGTTCAAGTTGGACCAGGATCGTACATGATGCAGACACTGACGGATGAGGATACTCACATGGAGGAGTCTCATGATGAATTAAGTATTCCTATTATTACTTATGTTTCATTGGAGCTTTTGGTAGATGGGCCATATGCAGGGAAGGGCAAAGTCAGTGTGTCGATGTGATGGAGAGTCTTACCATGGATATCTACGATGAGACCTTGTATGGAGAGGGAAGGACCATTGACTGTTGCAGAGCTTGTTGGGGATATTTGTGACCTTATGGCAGAAGGTGCAAATGCCCGTGATAAGGGAGGAACGTGATGATTATTGCGGAGGAATGGGTCATGCTTTAGCCATATGGAGAATTGGCTAAGTGTCCGACATGACTCATGGACAGATTGGAGAGAGGGCACACACTTGAGTTTGATGATACTTGGGTGGACTTCTCATCGCTGAGACCAAGAGGCAACCTTGGTGGGGCCTTTAGTGGGGGAGTTATGGTGGAAGGGACCTGTATGACTTGATGATGATATGGTTTGGGTGACTATGGGCACTGGAGCAAATTACAGACTTGGATGAAGATGACTAATGTTGTGATGGGTCTGCTTAATTGGACAACATGGGAAACTTGAGTCATGGACATCGAGTTGGAAAGATGGAGCATGGCAGTCTTATGCAGGGACATTATGCAGGAGCACTTGTAGAGGTGTTACTTATGGGCATCCAATGAGGAGTGTCAATGCAATGATGTTGTGCAGATGGATTTGTTGATGTTTCATGGAGATATTTCACTTATGAGCGATGGGGATGTTGTGCACTTATGTACAACAAGGCCATGGACTTGGTGGAGTTATGAGCAGACTATGGAGTATTCCTACTACATGGGGAGCTGAGGCATCTTGCAGAGACCTTTGGGGGCCGAGACATGTATGCTTGCTAGGATGTTGGTTGGAGATGACTCATGGAGCTCATGATGACATGAGGTTGTAACTTTTGGGGACTTCATATGATAGTGGACTTGGAGGATCTGATGCATTGAGGAGCTGAGGTCAGTGACTTTGATGCAGTATGGGGTGCATACTTTTGAGTACATTTATGGGGTGTGCTTGAGAGAGTGACTTGATGTGGAGGATTGATATGAGACACTTTGGAGTGATGGAGTTGCAGCGATGATGATGCCTTGGTGAAAACACTTGGGCATGGGTTGAGCGGAGACTCAACCACTTTTAATACATGGGCGCTGATTGGTCTATGATCATGGGTAGCACATGGGAGATGAGATAGGTGTATACTTGTTTCTTTAGTAGACTTGAGGGATGGCACATTACAGATATGATGGAGGTTGCTTCATGGACCTGGATATGGCACATTGAGAGTCAGTTTGAGGGGAGGATCTCTTTATTTTGAGGAGATGGATCTTACAAATATATGGATGATGATGTTGGGATAGATGACACTGATTGACATGCAACAAATTGACACCAACATCATGGACAACATGTTGCAGATGGGATGGAGGTTACTTCATGGACCTGGGCGTGGATTACTTACATTTTGATGGAGATGGGGATGGATTCTTGATCAAGTTGATGTTGTGGCAGGATGCTGAGAGAAATGACTGATGATGGCATGAGGAGGTGCATTCTCATGGTTTGAGCGCGACAATTGGATTAGCTTCCCAACTAGTTTAGATCATAGGGCTCGAGCAATGTACTGAGATGTGTTAGCATTGTGTTGGAGTATCATGGCAGCGATTCACACAATGACAATACATGATGGGGTCAACACAATATGTTGCAGTGAGCATGTAGCTCGAGTTGGAGGGACTAGCCTTCCACTGTGGGGCAGCGTGTGGAGATTGGGATGGAGGTGGTTGATGATCATGGATTGAGGAGACTTTCCGATTCATGGAGACATGAATCTTTATGGTTTGTGCGATGACGGAGCAGAGGTGGGCAACATGGACATTTTGGATGTTGGAGCTAGCGACACTTTGCGATGTCGTATGAGAGTGTTGTCGAGGACGACAACCATTTAGAGTGGGGGAGTATGTCAAGCCCATGAGTCGGCGATTGGCATGCGACAAGTTGAGTGGGTGCGCTCTCGGTTAAACGCGACGAGCTAGGCACGTGACGACTCGACGGTGCGACGAGTCGGTGAACGGGCGAGTCAGTTGCGATGAAAGGTTGCGACGACAGGACGAGTTAGAGAAGTGCGACGAGCTAGGGTGGCTAGTTAAAGGCACTTGAGGCACGAGCGTGACGAGCCAACGGAGGGTCGAAAAAACGAAATTCGGCTAAGTGTGCAAACTTGGCAAAGACGAACTTATATTGCACATGTGGACCCGACGGGGCGGCGACATGGGCGAGTCGACGTGAGTTGGCGGTGCGTTTGGATGAATGGGCAGGGTGACCCATGACTTAACCATAAAGAAACTTATATATGGGTGGACACCATTGAGGAAGAAATCATAAGTTTGGAGTTCTAACATTCAAGGGTGAGTTCATAAGTGAATGGGCAAGAAAGGAGTGGGCGAACTGAGTTAGGGCGAGGTGCAGGTGGCTCTAGATCGAAGTACCAAGCTGGAAAAAACAGAGCGCATAAATTCGGGTTCGACGGGCGACCCTCCCCAGGCAAGCTGCGGCGGGCAAACCGCCCAAGGCGTCGCTACACGACGGGTGAGCTGGGCTGAACGAGTTTTCTGAATGGGTTCCTGAACGACTGTTCTTAATGGGTTCCTGAACAAGTTTCTGAATGGGTTCTTGAACGAGGTCCTGAACAATTGTTCTGAATAGGGTCTTGAACGAGTTTTTGAACGGGTTCCTGAATGAGGTCCTGAACGACCGAGCGAACGACTATTCTGAACGACCAAGTGAATGATTGGGTGAACGAGTTTTGTTGAACGATGCGACAAGCGATTGAACCGGGGGGTGGCTCCTGAATGATGGTTTGGGCAAGGCGGCACGGTGCAGGCCGAGTTGCACATTTCGACCGAAATTGTTGAAGAGAAGTTGGGGTTCTCTCGCAAAGACTGTAATTGTATTTTATGAAAAATTATTGTTATCATTGTGGGCAGACTCATATTCAAGGAGTTGCCCCTCCTGTTAAATTTTATCTGCTATGTACGTGTAAATGGTAATAATGATGAAGATGACTAATTGAATGTTTCCGCTGTGCTATGAAAGTTAATACTTAGAAAGTGAAAAATAAACTAAGTATGGAATGTCAAGCATAGTCCACACTTGTAAGTATTGTTAAAAAGAAAACGGGTGGTGGTGCCACATCCCCCTTCGTGCAGTTGAAAGACTACCGCCAGGGTAGGGGCATGACGTTGAGGGTCCCACTGGATCTTGACCTTTATGTAAACCCATGAATCCATTTATACATTTTTTTGTCAACTATTAATCATTCCACATTAATTTATGCATTCCCATCCATCAGATCATGCTTCCTTTCGTTTATTGAGATAAACATTTATCTGTTTAGTAAACGGGAAAACTTATTGTCGCACCCTGTGCCTCTCGTTTGCAGTGCCATCACCTTCGTGGTGTGACGAAGAATTTGACGATGAGTGATGGGCAACTTCCCGTCCTGCAACTTCTATTTATCACTCCTCCTTTGCTACCACCACTTGGTCATCTTGACACGACACATTGTTGTAGGAATTTACAGGGTAAGTTCCTTAGATAGAACACCAAAGAACACAGATCAATACACCAATATTCTTGACGTGGTTAAAACCCTCAAAGAGGGGAACAGTCCACGCCCTGAGCCAACATGGCCACTTCAGGGAATTTATTAATAAAAGAATGAAAATTTACATAAGCTTCTCTCATGAACGGTTACCCTACAAATGACCCTCAATGCTCCTTAAATAGAGATTATGGACCAATAGGGTGTTAAGCCACGGATCAAGTGTCGGTAATACCGAGGAGAGAATGAACCGTCAGATCACTACAGCCGTCAGATTGTAAGTTACAAAAGTACATAGTAAAGAAACACACTTTACCTAACTCTACACTAGAACAAGTTATACTTAACTATTTCCTATGTGTCGGAATATCCTAACATCCCCCCTTAAGGACAACTTGGGATATGATTGAAGGATGTACAAATATGATACAATAGGAGAAGGAATGAGGCATTAGAGCCTATCCCCCCTTAGTGACAACTTGCTAAACTTCAACCATAAATCGAAGTTTAGTAAACTTTGCCTCTGTGAGAGCCTTTGTAAAGATGTTTGCAATTTGATCATCTGTTGAACAATATTGCACTTCAAGAATATGGTCATGAATGATCTTTTTGATTGTGCAATTCAATGTGTTCGCTGCGCTGATGTTGGACTGGATCTTTGCATAGTTGAATGGCACTTTGACTATCACACCAAAGTGTAGTCGGATCCTGCTGCTGAAAGCCAAACTCTGACAAGATATAACGAAGCCACAGGGCTTCCTTACTAGCTTCTACAGCACCACAATACTCTGCTTCTGCTGAAGAAAGAGAAATGGCACTTTGTTTCTTGCAAGCCCATGTAATAGGTCTTGAACCAAGAGTGAACACAACTTATAGTAGACTTCTGATCATCAGGGTCACCAGCGCAATCGGAGTCAGTGAAACCAACCAATAGAGGAAATGCTTCTACACTATAATGAATCCCAAATTGAACTGTACCTCGAACATAACGAAGTATTATTTTAGTTGCTTTCCAATGACTTTCATGTGGGTTTTGCATAAACTGAGCAATAAGGCCAACAACAAAGGAAAGGTCAGGATGAGTATGGGTCAGATACAAAAGTTTTCCTACAGGTTGATGATATAAGGTAGCTTCAACTTTAGGGGAAGTACAAGTGACTGAAAGTTTGGCTCCAGATTGAAAGGGAGAAGGCGCTGGCTTACAGTCTTACATGTGAAAATGGCGTAGAAGATCACATGCATACTTGGACTGGGAAAGGGAAATACCTTCTTTGGATTGCAAGACTTGAAGACCAAGAAAATAATGCAAGTGTCCTAAGTCTGTCATTTCAAACTTCTTTTGAAGGCTGGAATTCAGATGGTTTATAAGGTTGGGATCACTACCAGTAAGGATAAGATCATCAACATAAAGAACAAGAATGATAACAGAGTTGCCCACTTTCTTGGTGTAGACAATATTGTCAAAATGAAACCTAGAAAAGCCAGTTTCTAAAAGAAAGCTATCCATTTTGGCATACCAAGCCCGAGGGGCTTGCTTGAGACCATAAAGGGATTTCTTAAACGGACATATAAGATTGGAGTCTGTTTGTATAAAGCCAATAGGTTGTTCCATATAGATTTCTTCATGCAAGTCCCCATGCAAGAAGACAGATTTAACATCCATCTGATGGACTTCCCATTTGAAAGAGGCAACAAGGGAAAGAACAAGGCAGATAGAGTTCATTTTGGAAATAGGGGAGAACGTTTCAATATAGTCAATGCCTTCAACTTGTGAAAAACCCTTAGCAACAAGACGAGCTTTATGTTTATCAACTTTTCCATCCAATGCATACTTGGTTCTGTAAACCCATTTGCATCTAACAAGTTTTCATTCCTTCAGAAGAGGAACAATGTAAGGATTGAAGTTAAGATTCAACTAGATGGACATATATTTTTGTAAACTTCTATCTGATTAATTCTATCAAATTAAATGCAATTGTGTACCTGATTCTCCCATCTGGTGTCGGTCCATGTTGCTCTGAGTTTACCAAACCAGCCGATTCCTCTCTACCTATCTGGGATCAACCTCTGCAGTTCCCGGATCCAGAGGACTTTGAAATGGAAGTCCACTGGTCCCCGTGCCCAAAACTCCAAGAACAGCTCAAAATTTCCCAATTTATACTTCAAAATCGAGCCCCTGGCTCATCCCTCAAACAGATTTATTTTCTATCACCGTTCATTGAATTTCCTCCTCCTTGCACTCTATTTCCAAAGGTGAAGGTAATCCTCTGTTTTTCCCCCCAAAACTGATTTTATTCCCCCCTGCCACCCCCCCTCGCCCCCCCATACTTCTCCTTTCATTCTTTTATATAGGGAATGTTTCTTCCCTCTCAAGAAACCCCACCTTCCTTTCCTCCAATTAATCTTCAGATTTAACCTTATCCCTCATCCATTAAGATATTTTTACTTGAGTTGGTCATTATACATTAAATGAGATTTTTAACTTTATCATTTCAACCATATTCGGGAAGAGTATTTTGTTTTAAGTACCTTATCATGAATTGTCCAAAGATTTATGAAGTAATATAAATCTTGTCCATTGTAATAATAATTATTTATTATTTAAATAAAATTTTATTAATGAAAATAAATTAATATATTTTATTGTACTACTTAATAAATAAGGTATTAATTAATACTTAAAAAAAACTAATTTATTTTCTTACATAGACATCTATATAATTAAATTAGTATGTATACTAGTGCAATGCTTGTGATGCATGTGTATGTAGCTATCATACACACGTGTCGTAAGCATGCTAATAATCAATTAATCAAGTTGGGTCACTACAAACAAGGTCCCATGTATCATTTGCCAATAATGAACGATATTCTTCATTCATAGTTGCGTCTTAATCTGGATGGCCTGAAGTTTCTGCAAAGGTGTCAGGATCATAATTTGTTGAAGCTTGAGCCAGTAAAGAAGAGGCTCTATCGAACTGAGAACATGTACGTCACTGATCTATAGGATCATTGACAAGAGCACCTGTTGCATCCCGAGTAGCACGAACCCATTTTGGATGCTGAGGAGCTGAAGGAGGATCCTGAGAAGGTAGGGGAGGATTGTCATCATCGTTGTCATCATTTGAAGAAGAAATATTTCCAAAAGTAGGAGGGATAGAGAGAGGTGGCACATCTGCTGAATTAGGCTCGTAGGCCGATATATTTTAAGCAAACCTTACATATCTTCTAATGATAACATTTTTGGACTTAAGTGGAATAAGTATATATCCTTTGACATCTTCAAAATATCCAACAAAAATACATTTTTCACTCTTAGGTTATAAAGCTTTATGTTTCTCATTTGGAATATGGGCCCATGCTTCACTTCCAAAAACACGAAAGTGACTTACATCTAGTTTAATTGAGCTCCATGCTTCTTCTGGAGTGATATTATTTAAAACCTTAGTAGGAGTGTTATTTGCTATGTAATTTGCACAGTGAATTGCTTCTGCCCAAAAATTAAGACTAAGTCCTTTAGATTGAAGCATACAATTAACCATTTCTTTTAAGGTGCGATTCTTCCTTTCAGGTACACCATTTTGTTGTGGAGTATATGGAACGTGTGTTGCATTTGAATTCCATTCTCAATGCAAAAGTTGATGAATTTGTTGTTAATATATTCTCTGCCATTATCAGATCTTAGCTCAAGAAGTTGATGTCCAGATTGTTTTTCAACAAAGGCCTTAGAGGCCAAGAACATGTTAAATACTTCACTCTTGAGTTTTAAGAAGTATACCCAAGTGCGTCTAGAGAAATCATCAATGAAAATTAATAAATACTTGTAGCCAGAGAATGAAACAACTGGAAGTGGACCACATAAATCACTTTGCACAAGCTGTAAAGGGGTTGAGGCGTGCCAAGAGGCACGTTTTTCAAAACTATCCCGATGATGTTTTTCGAGTACACATCCGGAACAAACACCATCTCTGCAAGATACCATTGGAAGACTTGTCACCATATTTTCTTTACATAGATTCTGAAGGGAGCGATAGTTTAAGTGACCAAATCGCTCATGCCAAAGTTTGCTCACTTCATACAAGGAGAAGTCTAAGGGTTTTGAACTTGGACAAAAAATATTCAATGGAAGAAATATTATTGGGTTCCAATGTAAGCAACTCATTTTTGAATTAATGGGCTCTAATTTCATTTTTAATTCCAAAAACTTTAGTGAGTTGTTTCATTGCTTCATTAGGAGTATCGAGTTCTGCGATATGGAATCTAAGATCTGGAGAAATAGACATCCCTATCAACCCACGTGCTTGATCTTGCCTATTTCCCCATTTGGCTGCCTTATCTTCATCTTGAGGGTTTGGTTTCTTGGCCTAAGGCTATTTTGTAGATACTTTTACTTCGAAGTAAATCCACAATGTAGGACCACCATTGGAAGTAGTTGGTGCTATCAAGAATAACTTGGCATGGACTTTTCATTTTAACATAAAATGAAGCTGTAGACACTGAAACTAAGTGTTTCAATGGAAAGATCTCGAAAAATTAGGTTGATTAAAAAAAAGGGTTCTGAAAACGACTTCCAGATGAAGTTATGGATTTTTGAAGAAAAGTTGTTGAAGATGCCGACGAAGTGCGTGAATGCGCGGAAATGAATGATAATGTTATATTAAAAAAAAAAATCACCCCTTTTTCCAAACATAAATATAATTAGCTTACTTAAAAAAAAATTATGTGACTCACTTTTATAAATAAGTGAAAGTCACTTTTACAATGGTACTTTATGAGCTACCCACTAAATTGTAACTTAAATAAAAGATAAAGGGACTTTAGATTTATAAGTAACTCACTTTTTATAATGGGTGAGAACACTTTTACATAAAGTAACTTTAAAACATAAGCTACATATGCTTTTTGAAAAAGTAACTCAACAAAAAGAAAGACTTGAACCCAAGACCTCTATTCTCATAAAGTAACTTTGTACCAAGTGAGCTAGTTTAAACAGTTAGTAATTTTTGGAAAAGAGGAATGTTTTTTTTTTAGTCACGAAAGCTTTGGGGTGTGTGCTTACTTGAGAAAGCTCTTTTTTTGCCTACAAAAAAAACCAAAAAACCCAACATGGACATACAAAAAAAAAAAAACCACCTTATGGTTTGAAGTTAGCTTTACCTGGAAACTAAAAAATTTCTTCAATGTTTCTAATTTTCCAAGATCACACTAAGGCTCGATAGAAAAGAGCATACGCATGAGAAAAATCCTTCCTTTCTATTTTTGATTTGCCCAGATCGCACAGAGTCGTGGGGCAAAGAGCATACTCAGAAATGAAAGGTATAGATCCGGTAATAAAAAACAAAGAGATAAATAAACCAAAATAAACAGAGAGAAAATAACTAAAAACTGCAAATAAACACTATATACCTCCAGATCTTAAAAATGGTGTAGCTAGGGCTCCTGGAAAGCTTTTCGCGTGAAAAGAAAGGGGTTTTTCACTGGAACAAATGCTCCTAACACAATAGAGCAGGGCTATCGACCCGAAAGTAGTAAGAAACAATAGATCTAGGAAACGATAGTCGGACGCAGTTCTACCGGTTTCATATTTGGATCACCAACGGATGCGGCCCTCAAATAGCTCCGATACTATGTAGGAATTTACAAGGTAAGTTCCTCAGACAGAACACAAAAGGACACCGCTCACAAATAGATCATAGATCAATACACCAATATTCTTGACATGGTTAAAACCCTCAAAGAGGGAAACAATCCACAACCTGAGCCAATGCGACCACTTCAGGCAATTTATTAATAAAAGAATGAAAATTTACATAAGCTTCTCTCATGAACGGTTACCCTACAAATGACCCTCCATGCTCTTTAAATAGAGATCATGGACCAATCAGGTGTTGATCAAGTGTCGGTAATACCGATGAGAGAATGAACCGTCGTATCACTACATATCGTGACCGTCAGATTGTAAGTTACAAAAGTACATAGTAAAGAAACACACTTTACCTAACTCTACGCTAGGCCAAGTTATACTTAACTATTTCCTATGTGTCGGGATATCCTAACAATTGTGAATATTTTAGCGCATAAGTCAGAGAATTTTCCCATCTCAAGCTCCTGTTAACTCTGCGCCCTTATCCATCATGATTTCCTTCAAATATTTCATCCCGAGCTCAAGTTTGTCGCCTCAGAGTTAGTCACTTAAGAATTTTAGAGACCACACTCAAGATCCCTTGTAGTGTTACCTCAAACCTTGCTCCCAGGCACTGACAACCAGAGAGTGACTAACACTATTCTACGAATCAAGCACAACAATAATAGGCCACATCCCAACATGGGTGCAAAACATGCAATGCGACATAAAAGGAATCAACAGATTTAACCAGCCCAATATCCATGACTGTATCAAACAATGGAACCATACACTATATAACTTAACTGAGCCCAAAAGGTATGCATACAAGATTATACATTTAACTCTATAACTCAGGAATGCATCAACAACCACATGGATATGCCAATCCCTTAAACCCATGGGAACAAACACATACATTTCATTAATGGCAACCAGGGATAACACCATTCCCATACAAGTAGAGTTGACACACACACTGTTATAACGCATGACAATATCATTCAACATTCGTATTGTAACATTGCTATATAAAGGTGAACACGTGTAAATACTTTTATGATACTCTTAATCACTGGCAATTGAGGGAGGGACTTACACTTCACCCGACCATAGGCCAACTACACTGTAGTCTTTCTTGTAGTTGATAACCCTCGAGTCGGATTCAAAGTTTGAAGAGTAAGTGCTCAAAGGAATTCAACCGATGCCAATTAGTTAATCATAGGAATCCAGAGACTATCCCACCTCCATTTTCTTGATTAAGGATTACGACCTCTTGTGCCTCCACTTGTTCACCTAGGAATCCAAAATACACTGATATTCATCTGCTAGTCTTGTAGATATTGGAAAAACACAGCCTATCCTTTGTAAACCAGAGGTCCAATGTACACAAAGTTTCCACCTACTTAGTCTGACAAGGTTCCAGAATACTCACATCTCCACATGGTTTCTCCTTTAACTACGCTGCCCAACATGCTTTCGCTCCAATGCCAACACTTATTCCAATGTTCTCCCTTTTTCTCTTGCAAGTTCACATGTAAATCCTTGTATGCCTAACTTGACATACAAGCACCCATTGCCACAACTGGTTTCTGATTCTCGCTCCATCCAAGCCCCGCTTGTTCCCAACGTGCTTTTGTTCTTTCCATTGTTCGTAGTACTATTTCCCCTTTCTTTTTGCAATGATAATCCCCTCTTTTCCCTTTTGGTCGAGTCTTTTTTTGCCACCGAGCCCCCCTCGCGTGGCCCTTGAGTGTTCACCCCACAATGCAACACACAAGGAATGAAAAAGGGGGTATGGGCTTGTCCTCCATTTAGGAAGCCCATACTCCACCGTCCTACTTGCCATGTAAGACAGTAAAGCACTGTTAGAAAGGTGGTGTTTATTTAATGAACTTTGACATCTAATTTCTCAAGTAACTCCTCAAAAGTTTGAATCCCTATTCACTCCTCATAGTTAGTCATTTTATTTACATTTCCAACATAATTACATGAATTACAATTCATAATGATAATTACAAGAGGGATTACAAAACATGGCATTACAATCATGAAGTGGTTGATTCATATAGATGTCTTTAGAGTTAGGAGTTTTGTTGTGGCAAATCAGAACCTGTGGAAGTTCATAACTTAATTTTTAGTAGTAGCTGCACCACTCCACGTGATAAAAATCAGTGACAAGATTTTATAGTGTTGGAAGAATCAATATAAGGTTTTTAATGAGATGAAAAGAAAAACCAGTGAATACTTATTTCTCATGTTACTAAATTTATGGAGGCCGCTTGAAGTGGAGAGGGATGCAAGTGAGTATGCCATGGGAGTACTCTTAATAGTTATGCAGAAATTACGATTGCGAACACAAGTATCTTCCCTAGACCTAGTGGACTAGTCTAGAACAACATAAAGAAAAGAATATAGTGATTCCCTTAGAGAAATTGAAGAATAGGAAAGAGGCTTACGTGGAATCCATCGCAAGCTTTACTTTCCTCCTGACTTATAAGCTCCAATCATAGCTCCGATTGCTATAATTATAACCTGCACATACAACCAAAAACAAGCCAAGGATCCACAACATCTACGTATTAAGGAAAATAGGATACTCTTTGTATTAAGAGAAATATGAGAGAGTTTACAACCAAGAATAGTCGTTGATCTTGTAGAGATCTCCCCAAGTTGACTTGTCCTTCGTTATCACAAAGCACACCTCAATGTCACCCTAATGCATGAAGATGATGACTCTCTTAGATTCAAGGCAACAACATGAGGGCATGATAAATCTCCAAATTTCAACCCTGATGTTGTTGATGGCAACAAATTTATAACTGAAGGATGGTAGTTTAGGATTTACCATAATGAGCTTAAGATCCACTTATGATGGGAGGTTGAGACGAAGGGATAAGAGGTGAAGTCTCAAAGGTAGTATGAAATAAGACTCAAGCTTCTTATCCATAGTAAATGGTTAAAACAACTCTTGGAAGCTTATGGAAGATGAAGCTTCGAAGATCTTTTTAATTTTCATAAATTTCTAGAAAGCACACCCCATGCAAGGAGCAAGTTGTTGCTGACTAGCGTTGGTATAGAAGGAAGCAACTAATGTTGAACACAGGTGTCTAAAGGGGCAAGATGCGCCAGGGCTTAAAAGCTTGACTTTGCGCAGTTAGACCTAGAAACTCGGACAATTTGGAAATTTCATGCTTAGGGATTTATGTAAGTATGATGACAACATGCTCACGAATGTGGATTGATCCGTTTTGTAGGCCTATTGACCAAATGTGACAAAATGTACTATAACAGATTGCCCCCCTAAAGCGCAAAGTCAGAAATGATAGCTGGTGACTGAACTGTGCACACTGTAGACCTCAATCTCAACTGAACAAGGATTGGAAAATTGAGATAAAGGATGTGGTATGTTTTCCTTTGAGGAAGTCCCGTTTATTATTGCTAGATTTGACGACAACACTACCTTGCATTTGGACAACAGGTCTCAGATGCAGTATGCTCTAGAGTGCATTAAACTGAAAGTATTCAACTGGAGTGAGAGAGTACTAACAAACATGAAGGAACAACTTACCGAGGCAAAGGATGGACAATTGAAGAACTTCATGTATGGTTCGGTTTTGATTCGATTTCTCTGACTAGAGCATATCTCACTCGAGCTCACAAATATGAGATTCCCATGGATGAGAAGATGGGTGGATCTCATGTCTAGACATGCAGGTCTATCATTTATGAGCTTCACACTAGTCTTCTTCCGATGGCTACACATGCAACTCCTTATGATTGATGACTATCCATATGTAGGGATGGATTTCCACGGAGACCTAGAGCTTATGCTTTCTGATGGTGAGCGATGGAGTGCCATAGGTAAAAAAAAATCATTTTGATCATTTTTTTAGTTTTACAATTTTACAGTTTTTTTGTATTTTTTGTGTATCTGAGACTAACTATTGATTTTTACATGCAGATGTTGGACCCGTTTGACTTGTGGGTTCTTCCTCTTCAATGTATAGGAGACCCAGAACAGGCACTAGATGGAGTACATGTTGTTGCAGGGGGACGAGAGGTATTACGAGATCTCAATGTGGTAGAGACTATTGCAGAGGTCGAGCAACACATGAAGGGATTGACCCAGGGAATAGTTAAGACTAGGTTCGATCAGATCCCTATGAGACTGCAACATCATAATATTGGCGTGCCTGGCCGTATCCACTGACTATTGTGCAAGATGGATCACGCAGTTGCTTGCTATCATGAGCATCATTAGGAGTAGTCTACTAGGAGGCTATATCACTGTATTTTGACTACATGTATGTATTTTCGATATGACAAGCCATGTAGCCATATGTGTCTCGGGCACACGTTTTTATAAAATCAAACTTTGATATAATATATATATATATATATATATATATATATATATATATATATATATATATATATATATATATATATATATATATATATATCACTGTGTCCTATGATTCTGTTATCTATTTCAATGTATATGATGCGAATTGAAATTAATTTACATATGTTGCAAATGTCTATCTAAAACATGCTTAGCCAATGCATATGTCAATGCATTTAGAATGGTTAGACGTTATTTCAATTTCGACAGTGGGAAGGTCGCATATCAACTCAACAAAGACATGATTTTTTCGACTTGGATTTGATGAACTCCAAATCGAACTCCTAGAGGATGACAATCCATTTAGAGTACTTGCCCCCCAACAATTGTTGTGATAAGATTTGCGCCATGGGGTTGAAATCAGAAACAACCATAGTTTTGCGAAGTAGGATATAGTGACGAAACCTTTGGACAACCTGGACAACTGCCAAAGCTAACTTTTCGACGTGAGTATATTTGATCTCGGTATCATTCAGATTCTGACTCAAATAATAGATAGGATGTTCGGTCCCTACATCGTCCTCTTAGACCAATACCATAACGATGGTGGTAACTGCAATGATGAGGTACAAAAGGTAATCACGTTGGTAATCCAGGGGATACAACAATGATGCCCGAACTAGAACATCTTTCAAGGCATCAAACACCTTTTGGGCAGTGTCGTTCCAATGGAGGGAACCCCTTTCTTTAGCAAGTGAGTAAATCCTTTGGTCAATTTGACGTATTTGGGAATGGATCTCCGTAGAAAGTTAGCCTTCCCTAGGACACATTGAAGCTAAAGAACAGAGCAAGGAGCAGGCAGATCTAGGATTGCCTAGTTTTTCAATGGGTTAATACGAATTCCATGCTTCCATACAATGAAGCTGAGAAGTCAACTGAAGCTTACAAAAACACACACTTGTGCGGATTGTGCCTAATGTTATAGTGTAAGCAACATAAAAATTTAGTCCTATGATGCATTAGATGATCAACATGATGTCTCGAGTGAGCAAGCAGGTCGTCCAAATATGGTTGTACGATATGTTTAATATCATGGAAGGCATAATTCATTGCCCTCTAAAATGTGGCCCTGACATTTTTATATCTGAAAGGGAGTATTCGATATGCAAATGTGCCCCATGGACAAATAAATGTAGTTTTATGTTGGTTTGCTGGGAGAATATTGATCTGATTGTCACGGAAAAGTCGTCCATAAACATAAATATTTCACAACCAACACAATCGTTAACAATTTGGTCGATAAACAGGGTAGGATAGTTGTCCTTAGGACAAGCACGATTAATATCCCGATAACTGACACATATACGAATTGTCCCATTTTTCTTCATGACAAGAACAATGCTCAACACCCAATCAGTTAGAGGTGCTAGGTAGATGAAACCAACACATAAAATTTTTTCAACTTCGGATTTAATAGCGACAACCTTCATGGGATGGACCAGATGGAGGCACTTTCGAACTGATTTAACATCAAGATATGTCTTGATTTCATTAACAACAATGTTTGGATCAATACCGGACATCTCTTCATAATACCAAGAAAAAACACCTCTAAATTCCTGGAAAATGGCTTTATAGGTCTTGATCTCATCGGGAGAGCATGCCGCATCAATATGTACATTCTCGACAATGCCGAGTTTGATCAAAATATTGAGAGGGATAGTCTCTTCAATATTCGACAAGTTCTTCTCAAAATCGATATCGTGGATGGATACAGAAATCAAAGACATCTAAATGACATTAGGGAAATATAGTTCACTAAGATTATCCTCGGAGGAATCTAGCAAGGAGGAACAATGGTGATGATCATACCACAACGCATCATCCAACATCATGATCTCCATGATGCTCTCATTAGTAGAAAATGTACGAGAGAAGGGATCAGAGGATGTGCCGTAATCTAAAGAATGATAAACCCAATTGATCAAAGAGGAGAGAGTAGAGTGTGCCACACGGGCTGAATAGGTGGCTTCATAGTCAAGCTCAATGGGACTGAGAAACATGCGGTCACCAAAAGTGTCAATGTTAGATTCATTTGGTACTATCCAAGGATCAAATGGAGTAGTACAAGAAGATAGTATGTTGACATAGGCAACCGGATTAGAGGTGCCAGGAAGGGAAGGAGGAGGAAGCGAAAAAGTTCCCATGAGAGAGGAATCCTTAAGTAGTCCCAACCCGACATGTTGATACAGATGTAGGGTTTCTCCCACAAGAGTGATGCTTCCAGTAACTTGAGAATTGGTGGCAAAGAAAGTGAGATGATCAATGGATACAATACCTATCTTATGAGGGAAAAATATCATCCGAAAATATGTCAAAACAACAAAAACCATAGCATAAACCCACGTACATCCCAATAGAAGGTTATAATATAAAAATCATAAATAAACTCGACTTCTACAGACACCGTCTTGCGGCCTAATTCTATTTGTAACAAATTTTGAATTCCACAAGGCTTGAAGCCTCTTCCATCAAAATCCTTTAGAGTAGTCGGTGACTAATTTAATTGGGGAGAACCAATGGCCTTCCAACAAGAAAATGACATGATACAGTTTGAATCCCCTTTGTCCACAATTCAACGATGGATATCCTCACCGCGAACGACAACCTGAATCATGAAAGCTAATTGAGATGGGAGTCGAGGCATATAATTCTCATGGTTAAAAAATAAAAGGTTGGAATCTAAGGGATCAATACATTCAATTGTGGAAAGCAAATCATTCTTCGGTGCGGGACAATTTTGCAACACCTCGAGAGTTGACATAACTGAAGGAGGTTGAGCCAGATCCTCAACTGTATTATAATTTTGAGCAACTCTTGCATGAGGTTTGAATGTATATTTATGGATAATGACTTTGGGAGGCTTAATCGTCAATTCGGTAGGAAAAAAAATTGGAGTTAGATCTGATGGAGATGCGGTTAAAATGGCAGGTTGATCAGTAGCTTGATCATTCAAGGGATTCACATTAACTTAGTCTTTATTCCCGGTGGCCACAATAATGTCATTTTTCAGCTTATGGGAAGAAATCATCATAGCTGAGTTAGAGGAAGCGGGATCCCGGGAAATCATATGAGTCTCCTGATTCATAAATGAATCTGTTAACACAACGGGTACAACAGATGGCTTAAGGAATTTATTTACTTCTGCCCAATGTGGACAATTGAGAGTGAAATTCTCCTCATTTCAAATTAAGCATGGATAATGAGGTTTCCGCTTTTCTTCATGAGAATGGTTATTTTGTTTATCTTGCGGCGGATTATCTCTCTTCTTTTTAACTTTTCCTTTCTTCTTACTTCCTGTTGTTGAGATTTTCCATTGGTGGATTGAACAACATTGATCTCGGAAATAGAAGCCGTTGGAGTATTAGAAGAGGGGTTTTGGGAAGCCACAAAAAGATTCAAACCATATGGTTTACTCATCGACTGCTGGCTAGCCGAATTAATCATGCCATCAACGACATGTGATTCTTTACTAGGAGGTTGAGGAACAATATTGGAAGGTTGCAGAGCATTTGGTATTTTATCATAGAGCGTGCCAGATTGGGTATAAATAAGATCCAAATACTGGGCACGAGAAATTACCTGCTCTTCGGTCACAACTTTGCCTTTAGCGATGTCTTCTATTATGGATGGTAATATAGACTTAATAAACCATTCAATTAACAATTGATCAAGAACAAAAGTTTTAACCAAACGACAATGACGTCACCACTCATGAATGTGATAAAAAATGTGAGTGGAATCAGATTGTTTGAAATTGGTTAAAAGTTCAGTTCTAGTCTCATATCGAATGGGTAACTGGAAATGCATTAGGAATGTCATAGATGAGGCGATGAAATTATTGAAAAAAGCTCATGGTAATTCAATATACCATTTTTTTGTTGTACTGGTAAGTGTGTGTTGGAAAAGACGTAAACGGATAGAGTCATCATTGAGAGAGTTCAAACAACACCACAAACGATAAGTCAGAACATGTGTAGATGGGTCTTCTCCAGGATTTCCATTGAATTTAGGGATATCTCTGGGAAATTTATTTGGAATAACCGAGAAACAAGGAGAATGACAAATATGATCATTGGTAAGCTGGGTCAAATCGAGAAATTCAAGAGTTGATACAAATGGCAACTGCCTATTGAAGTCCGGTGGAGGATAACTAGGGTAAGATAGGATGGTCTGAGCAACATGTATCTGCGCTCCGGTATAGGGAGGATTGTGATTAGTGGGATTCACATAACCTTTCTTCCTAGCTCTAGGATAACCTTGTAAATGTTGAAATGGTGGGGTTTGGGATTGTTGACTTGGGTAAGGCATTTGAGGGATACCTTGATACGGTTGACATGGTTGCCCTGCAGGATTTTGCATCATCCTAACATAAGGTTGGTTAGGTTGTGCCTATGCCATACCATACACATTTTGACCCACTTTAATGAGTAGCCTAACCAAGCAGTTGAGATTGTAAGATACCTTGAAGAGGTTGGCTAAATGGAATCTGGGAGGTACCAAATACCAGTAGAATTGGTTGAGTCAAAGATGAAGCCTGTAAAGGTTGACTTACATTAATTTGAGCTTGAATAGGTTGGGGTATAGATTGATAATGAGGAACCCGAGATGAATATGGAACAAGTTGAGAGATTGGAGATGGATCCACAATCGAACCAAGTTGTACAGGAAATGTAGGCTGCCAAAAATTGACAACCATTCCTGAATGTGGAGGACTCAAATGAAGCTGAGCAGATATTTGATGAGGAGATGGAAATGGTACAACAACAGGTTCCCCCCTGCTAAAAGAAGAGGGAAATATGGAGCCAACTTCCCCCTAAGAGGAGGGTTCCCAATATGAGGTGGATTGAGATATTGTAGGTGTCCATACCCACTGACATAAGGAGAAGTTTGTTTCTCAATAGTAGGTGTAGATGGAGGAGAAAGAGAAGTTTGCATAGCATTCATAAAAAACGTGGCAGATAGGATTCCAAAAGAGGATGACATGGGAGAAGTCCATGGACAGGATGTTGCACCAAAAATGGTACCAGATAATGATTGGTAACCAGATGGGATAGATGGGCCACCATAAAAATGTGTATCTGGTGATGTTACAAACATGGGTGAAGTTGCAATGTGGGTTGTCTTGGTTATAATAGTAGATAAATACTGAGAAACCATAGCGGATTCAGTGATGGTTAACTGTCCCAAAGAATATTACTTAGGGAGACTCAAGGGTGAATTGAAAGGAAAAGAACCAGATAAAGGAGCTTGTGATGGAGTATGAGTAGAAGGAACATGATGGGCTTGATAAAGATGAATCCATCTCAAATGAATGTGAGAGGAGGGTCAAGGCTCTTCTTTAGGAATATATTCAATGCTGATAAGACCAAGTGGAAGTGGTTCATCGTTGGGTCCAAGATATATAGGTTATGGTTGGGTCTGAGATAAAAGAAGAGAAGAAGAACGCCCTGAAGTAATAGGTGTAGGTAATTGAGGTGCCTTAGGTTGTATAACCTCAGTTTTTGCGATATTTGATTCAATATATTTAGGTTCAATAACCTTAGGTAATGAAATTTAAGGTGCTTCTATTTCCACTGTGTTGGACTCACCAAAAAATGAAGAAGCAATTTCGAGTTCAGTACTCACAGAAGTAGTAGCTCCCAAAGTACTATATTCGGTAGTCTGCGTCTTTTTATTCTTACGATGACATCGAGGAGTTCCCTCAAGAGGAAGAAGAGGCTTATTTTTCATTCTATACGAATGACAGAGGTGAGGGGGTTGTTCTTCCACGTTGGTTTAATAAATTTTAAACATTAACAACAAAAAAATAAATAAATAAGGGTAATCTAGGCATAAAGGTTTACCAAGCAACTGTGAACTACATTATACCACCTTGGAGAACCAAGGATTTACGTACGAGCAGACAATATCTTCGAATGTTGTGTTAGGTGTATCAGGACAACACCCTAGGGTGGGCTTTCAAAATATACTCGAAGGTACATGGAACTGCAATCTGTGTTAGTGTTGTCTAATGCGTAACCATATAGTGAGAGTGTTCCCATATACTTTTCGTGTGTGGGGTGCCATCCAATATAACCGAAGGTACGTGGAGAACGGTTCGATACACTTACGTACGTGGAATGAGATTTTTCCCCTGAAATTCAATGCCAGAAAAAATGAAAAATCCTATGTTTATAGACGCCTTAACACGTCTCTAGCTTAGACCTCTAGATGTTTGTGTGAATGTTACAAATGCTCTGTAATATTGATTCAATAAATTTTAAAGTTTATCATGAATTATGTTTCGATTTTCAAGGCTAACGGTGAATTTCACCTGAATATCCTAAAGATGCAATCTAGCATGATAAAATGAAAATTTCTTTTCAATGAAAATCTATGCACGGGAGGGAAGAGAACAAAGAGTGATGCAACATACAAAATGAAACTATTTTTTTGTTGTTGAATCAATTCCCCTAATGCAACTATTCTAATTTCCAATTTCACACACAAAACCCTAAATGCAATGCAAAATGAGATTTTTATTTTCAATCCTCTTAATTTGCAAATTAAATGAAAACTAAGATGCTTGTTAAATCACTGCTAAAAGAAACTATATAGAAGGATGGCTATAATATCAATTATTTCAAACAATCAGTGATCAAGCAACAATTTGCTAATGACCTAATTGACAAGAACAAAGAAAAATTCAAACAAATTCTTATCAAATGCTATCAAAACCAAAAGAAAACAAAGTGAAGGATCTTTAGAGACCACCACACTCTCAGGGACAAAAGGAAAACCAACTAGAACAAAGAAAATCAGAGAGTAAGAGACAAAAGGCAATATTTTGAATCTTACAGGGATCAACGCTGGTGCAAAAAGGGCACCAGTGCTCTGCAACACAGGTGCAAAGAAGGCTAGGGTGCATTGAAGCACTCTATCTCCAGACTAAGGGGAGCGCTAATGTAGATCCGACCAAATTATGACATAAAAAATCAAATCAAGCTCAGAGAAGGGTCTTCCTAGGGCCAATCCAGATATGAGTGAGGCAATGATGACCGGTTCAATATGTGAAACAAGTGCTAAGGTCAATAAAACCACTAAGGGAAAGAAATGATACCTAGTGGAGTCGCCAATTTATTATGCAAAATTTACAATTGTGGACAAAAGTATCTTTCCTAGACCTTGTGGAATGGTCTAGAACAACAGAAAATAAGGAATATATAGTTTCGCTTAGAGAAATTGAAGAATGGGAAAGAGGATTACCTAGAATCTATCACAAGCTTTACTTTCCTCCCGACTTGTAAGCTCCAATCATAGCTCCGATTGTTATAATTAGAACTTGCACATACAACGAAAATAAGCTAAGGATCCACAGCATATACGTAGCATAATTCAATTACTCTATTCAATGAATCAACATGGCATTGAAATATATGAATGTAAACATAACACAACTAATATAGGAAAACATGAACTCTTTGTATTAATAGAAATAGGAGAGAGTTCACAACCAAGAATAGTAGTTTATCTTGTAGAGATCTCCCCAAGTTTACTTGTCCTTCCTTGTCACAAAGCACACCTCAATGTCACTCTAATGCATGAAGATGATGACTCTCTTAGATTCAAGACAACATCATGAGGGCATGATCAATCTCCAAAAGCCAACCCTGATGTTGTGGATGGAAGTGACTTTATAGTTCAGGGATGGTAGTGTAGGCTTTACCATAATGAGCTTGAAATCCACTTATGATGGGAGAATGAGCTCAAGGGATAAGAGGTGAAGTCTCCAAGGTAGGATAAAATAAGACTCAAGCTTCTTATCCATAGTAAATTGTTAAAACAACCCCTGGAAGCTTCTGGAAGAGGAAGTTTCGAAGATCTTTTTAATTTTCCTGAATTTATGGAATCAACGCACCCCCAGCAAGGAGCAAGGTGTTGTTGATCAGCGTTGGTGTAGAAGGAAGTGACCAACACTGAACTCATGTCTCTAAAGGTGCAATATGTGCTGGGGATTAAAAGCTTGATTTTGAGCAGTTTGACCCAAAAAATCAAGCATTTTGGAAAGGTCATGCTTAGGGATTTTTGTAGGGATGATGAAAACATGTTCATGGATGTGGATTGATCTGGTTTGTAAGCCTATTGACCAGATGCGACAAAATTGCCTATAACATTAATGTCATAAGGAAGAACACCTATATGTTAGCACTATGAAGTATTTCACAAGGTAGTTCTCAACTTCCCTACCTAGGACAAGGATCTATTTGCCTTGGTATAAGCTATAAAATAGAAAAAACACTATATAATGGGCAAGAATATTATCATTCATATAGATCAACAACTACTACAGTGTTTGCAAGCCCAAAGTAAGCTACAATAGACCATACACTAAAAGTGGATGGGGTTATTACACTAATTTCATCTAGTCCCCAAGTATAAGACAATAAATACAATAGGTTGGCAGACATGATTTCAAGACCTCCCACATCAAAAAATAAAGCTTTGAGAAGTTTGATGTACATGGATCCTTTCACCCATGATGCATATAGAAAGGTATACACATAAGATGAAGACTCCAAGGAGGTGTTTCAATAGCTACAAGGCCATTTTCATGTAGAAGATGGTGATAACAAAGTTGATTATCATCTCTAGAAGAGGTTACTCTACAAGTTGGACAAGATTTGTATTCCTAAAGGTGAGTGAATATAGCTTATTAGAGAGTCTCACACCTCTAAGATATTATGGTATTTTAGTGTTGGAAAGATTGTTTCCAAGTTATAGAGGTAGGTGTACTAGGTCATAATACGAGAAGATGTAGCAATGCACATTAAAGAATGTCTATTTTGTTTTATTAATAATCCCAATAATAAGAATGAAGGTATATATTGTTCCTTAGCTATACCTACTCATCCTTTGGAAAAATCCATGGATTTTGTGAGAGGTTTATTAATTATTAAGAGAAGACATGACTACCTATTTGTCGTAGTTCACAAGCTTAACAGGATGTGCATTCTTATGCCTTGTAAAAGCACTATCAATGGGTAAAAATCAACAAACATATTCTTTGAACATGTCTAGGTGGACTTTGTGATACCAAGGAGCATCATTTCAGATGGGGAGAGTAGATTTTTTAGTGCATTTTGGACAACATTTGGGGAAGATATACAAAAAGTTGAAGAGGTTTACAAAATTCCACCCAAAGATAAATGAGTAGTCAAAAGTAGTCAACATGACTTTGGTACAACTTTTGAGGGGTTACAATCATAAGCATCTAAAGACTTGGGATGAAAATTATATCTATACACAAGACTCTTATCACAAAGTAGTTTACACTTTTACTAATATGTCCCCTATTAAAACTTTCTTTAGATATTTTCCACCTCCCTTGGATTTTGTATATGGACAAGAAACAATGAGGGAGGATCTCATAGGCGATGCATTAAGAGTAGAAAAAAATGTTGAAGAGATTAGGTAGATATATTTCAAAGTACATGAGACAGTAAAGAAGTCATAAGAAAAATATAAAGCTACTTATGATCAAAATAGAATAGAGAAATAGTTTAGAGTAGGAGACAAAGTATGGTTATAGTTGAATAAGGAAATACTATAGGGTCATAATAAGAAGATGAAGGCTTTGTAGTATGGTATTTCAACATATTGGAAAATATAGGAGATAATTCCTACACACTCAACTTACTCCCCGTACATGCACATTTACTCAATGGTGAATGTGGAGAATCTCAAACTCTATGAGCCATCCATGTTGGATTAGAAGGGTTAGGTCCTACATTCCATAGAGGACTTAGTACCAAATGTTTAGGCATAGTTGGAAAGGGACATAATTTTGTAGAATAGGTCTAGAACTACAAGACAAGGGTAGCATGGCCTTTGGCATATTGGATTGAAAGGACAACCTCTAGGAAAAAATAAATGGTACTCCAAGGAGAAGGTAGAGCCAAAATTTCGTTACCTCATTTAGTAAATATTTTGGGGACCCAAACCTCCTTAAATGAGGAGATATGATCCAAATTAGATCATTATATTATTTTTCATCTATCTCAATATTTGCAAAGTTCAAAAAATGGGAGGACTCATCTTGTAGTGATAATTTAGCATTGGGTCCCAACTTGGAGAATAATGTTTGAAACCTTTCAGAGCAATTTTTTTAGGTATTAAATGAATTTTTTTTGGACGTGTTCCACAAATCCTTTGGCACTATTCTACACTAAGGACCTATCCAACAGTGAAAGAATCACACCGAACAAAGTTCGTATGCAAATCCAATGCCTCTCACAAGTTGACCTATTGTGTTGATCACCGTGGTATGAGAGGATTTCATTACTCCCTATTACTCATCCATATGGAGCTAGCCACGTTTGAAATTTCATGAAGGCTCTAGATTATAAATCTAGTTAAGTGTTGAGGGAGTCAAATTTCCTCGCTAGTTTCCTATCAGGATATGTTAAATATAAGGTTGCTAGAAGGAGGAGGGATTCCATTCTATGTTATTATATCTTGATCTATAGTTGAGAAGAGAAAATAGGAACGTGAAGTTAGAGAGAATAAAAAAGGGGGTTAAAGTTTTGTAGCAATGTTATAGGCCACATGTCTTTGATAACTCCATAGAGAGTACCCCCTCCTTCGTATTTGCACATTTCCATAACAAAGAAAAGAGAACATATCAACCTCGCCTTCTAGTTGGGTTTTCTACCATAAGGGTTCCCTGGGGGGAAATGTTTATTTTGGATGATTTTTGTATTTCAGTCTACTCTATAGTTCTCTTGTTTTAGTTAATTTATTCGTCAAAGCATAAAAGCAAGTAAAGAATCTAGGATCTAAAAAGAATTAACATTCACACTATATATTTCATTTCGTTTGTCACATTTGTTGTGACAAACCATTCCAAAGGAATATCCATAGCAATTTATAGAATAATGTCTAATAGGTATGAGTGAAGCATCATCAACGTCAACCAAACAACCATTGATATGTCTAGATCATCATTGAGTGCAACCTCAATGAATCAAGTAGGATCAAATAACATGGACAAAAGAGTCATTGAAGGATAAAGTGGACCACATTCAATGTTAGAGTCATGTAGGTATATCACACAAAGTATCATATTCAAACTTCACACTAGCTTATGACCATATACAGATTGCCATATTTAAGTATAGGAGGATCAACAAATGCTCCTATCACATTCTCCCAACCCTACTGGTTGAGACGTTTCTTTAAGTCCCTTTTACTTTGATAGGCATGATATGCATGGGATTATGGTGATGAACTGACATGAGTGGGTAAATTTCAAGTTATATTGGATTTTAATCATTGTCATCCCTCATAATTTTTTTGCATTTCAACAATTTTTGGCATATACTTTTAACATTCTTTGTTTTTGCAATTGCATCAACCTATGGACCACTTTTCAATCCCCTATTATTATAGGACGAGGAAAACATGAAGTAATATAAGTGACTGAAAAGAACCAAACAAAATAAAGGACATCATATCAAGGATAGGTGGAAAATTTGAAGTATGGAAGGATGTGGACATGCTGCCTTAATCAAGGCATCCTCTTTGTGCCCCACCTAGATAGCGAAATAAAAATTCCAAGGAATTTTCACTTTACTAGAAGGAATAAATGACCACCAAGGTGAATTAAGGCCAAATGTATAACTTCCAAGCATCATGATCCATTATTTGATTTCAACCCATGATTCTTACTTAATGTAAAAACATTGAATGTGAGAACTTCATATGAAACAATAGCTAGTGTACCTCGTGGTCATTGGCGCACCTTCATCTAGTGAGAAATCTGATCAAGTGGATGAGATGGCCAATGAGTGGGAAAGAGGCATATTAGAAGCTTCTACATAAGGATTATATGCGTTTTCTAGCCAGAAATCATTTTTTTATAGTGTTATTGAGGTTAATTCTTTATCAAAGCAGTGAGACAAAACTTGGAACTTGTGTTTGCACCGATTCTTGTCAATTTTGTAGATGCATTGTCCAATTTTGGTTATATTTGATCAATGTTGTTGAGGATAGTAAAGAAGACAAACATCACCATGATTTATCATTAATTCAAAACTTTGTATAAGGGAGTGATTCAAGAGAAGGAATTCAAATCCTTTTATTTCCATGTGTGACTAGAATCACTATTCAAAGAAATCCCGAGAATAGACTCCTTATTTTGTATGAGGAGCAAGACAATACAAAATAAATCCATGTTAAATTTCCTTAGGACTATTATTCTTTTCTTTAGATAATTGCATTACATATTTTACACATTGAATTCACCCAACAATATCATAACATCATTAGAAATCATGTAGAAACAACAATAACATTATAAATGCAGCGGAACATAAAGGAACAACAAAAGGAAATCATGCACAAATAGAGACACCAGGATTTTGTCGGAGACCAGGGAAAAACCCCGCAAGGGGGAAAACCCAGAATTCAATTCTTCTTCTTCTATTAGATATTCATCAGCTGTTCATTTGAGAAGAAAAGTACATTGATAGAGAGTTACACCATAACATCAAACCACATAGGAACTACCTAGTTTAATTCACAACTATGTTTGTGAACTGACATTCAATAATCCGAGAATGCTACTACCAAATCACACCACCATATATGACACCCACTATCCATCATTCCTTCCATCAAGCATTTTTTATCTGACATGCATTGTTTCTCATTAGCATGGTCACAATCACAATTGTCACATGAACATTGTCATATATATACATATACATATATATATATATATATATATATATATATATATATATATATATATATATATATATGAGAATCATTATTCATCGAGATATAGCCATCATGGTGGAGAGGTCATTGTATCATATCTATGTGTGTGTGTCAAAAATCCTTATAGAATTAGGTTATTTCCATCTTTGAATATTTCATAGCCTGTCATTACTGCCATCAGGGGCAACAATCATCAATACAATGAATTCATACATATAACAATTCTCATAGGGTCAAGGGTATTATAATTATATAAAATATTAAGATCATTGTTGCAAAACATATTCATCACTGATAAATATATATAAGAAGAACATAGCCTAGTCTCCAAGTCACTGATGAGGTTATATATATCATTGTATTAAAGTACCTTTCCATGCATCATGGTTGTTATTCATCAATGTTGTTGATACTAAGCGAGATCCAAACAATATTAGTGATGAAATGCTGAGTATAGAAGTCGTGTTAATTTGTGTATAGAAATGATGGCCATAATAAAGTAATGCCCAAACTATGTTTTGAGATCCGTAGGTCATATGCAAGATCCACAGTGAATATACAAGTTCCATAGAGAAAACGCAAGAGTTTATACCATATGATTGAGAGTATAAACTAATACAAGAGATTATAAACCTGCAAGAGTATAGTACGAGAGCAAAGTCTTGTAGCATATAGTTCTGTAATAGTATGATCTTGAGGCAGAGTGTAATCTCATAGCCAATGCAATGTCCTATATCCACAATATAGTTCTAAAGACAATGCGAGATAGGTCTTGTAATAGAGCACGAGAAGCATAGTCATGTGGCATATGCGAGACTTCTCTAGATAGTGCAAAGTTTTGTAATCAATAAGTAGTCTTGAAATAGTAGTAGATTTGAGCCAATACAGAGAGCGAGATTTTTGAGTTATAATGAAAATCCTATCGACAATGTGAGAGCATTGTATTGCCATAATCATGCGAGAGAGAGAAGACCTGTGAAACCAAAAATCTCAGAGCAATTTTTGTCTTGTGCGAAGTGTGATTTGGAGATCAACTCAATTAGTTATATATATTGATTTCCATGAGTGAAAAGTAGTGACTCTTGGAAGAGCTAAATTAAAAATTTGAGGCCGACTTAGATCAAAATTTGAAATTATATTTTTCCCTTCTTGAATTGAAGCCAACCCATTTTTACTAGGTAAACTAGACAATTCCAGATGATTGGACATATCAATGGAAAGGTGACAACCGATTTGTCGGGTTTCATCAAGAATTTGTTCAAAAGCTATGGAAGTTTTTTCCTCAAAGTCTGTTATACCTGTTACTACAATCTGTGGCTTCAACTTCCTTATCAATTCAATCATCAGATCAGATTAACGTGGTGCTTCTATTACAGTCACCAATTCAGAAGAATACTCTGCATTTGCTTATTTATCAATTGCCAAAGAAGTAAACCACCACTTGGGCAAGTTTCTTGTAAGATTTTCATCGACCAATGCATGTTTTGGTGAAAATAGTTGCAAGGCATTTTTAACTGCCACAAACCTCGATGGAAATATGACAATGTTCTTCCTCAGATTAACTTCTTTTTTGTTATGATATTGTTCATCTTCTTGTTTCTCAAGATAGTCCTCATTCACATCATCTTCATTTGGATCATCATCTGGATCTATATCATTCTCATCCACATCAAGACTAGCTTCATCTGGATCCTCATCTTGATCTATATCAACTTTATCGGAATCATCATCTTGATCATTTTCTGCAACATCTTCATCTTCAACATTATGATCATTTACTGCTTCATCTTCTTCACCATCTTGATTGATATCATTTTCATATTCATCATTATCCATCACATCTTCATGTTCATTATCATCATTTTGATCAAAATCTTCTACTCATGCTTCACCTTGTTTCGTTTCTTCACCATCGCTATCATCTTCCTCTGCATAACTTTTCTTTAGACATGCTGTAATTTCTGCACATGATTTTTCTAATCGCTAAAATTCTTCTCGAATTTTACTAAACTTCTCAACGCATTCAGGACGTAAATTTAATGGCATGTTGTGCGGTGAACTATGTTTAAAGACTCACATGATTATATTATGCACCATGGCTCCGATACCAATGAAGCATCAAAATTGATAGCTTGTTGACTTAAACGTAAAAATACACAAAGGTATTTGAATTAATAATTTATTAAGATATAAAAATTGTACAAGTGATGTATGTTACAATGAGGACCCACATATATATACCTAAACAGGTGTCCTTTCGTGAGTGGGCATGTCTTTTCACTTAACTTAATGAATGTTTAACATAATCAATATTTGATTATTTAATATTTACATTTATTTTATTTATTTACTTGTTATGAATTATATCCATAACATCCATCTTATTGTTAGATCAATAGGCGAGACTAAACTTGCCAAATAGGGTAGTGATCACAACCATCCCAATGTTCGTTGATCTTCCCACATTGATCCTCAAGAGTCAAGTGGTAAAACACGTGCATCCTCAATACTTGAGTGAGATACCACTTGCCATGCAAGGATCATACCATTTCAAGTCATCTCAACCCATTGGCCAGATGGGGATGAAATCCCAACAAGCCCTGCTTGTGGGTAGGATGCATATTTAGGTATACTTTGTTGATCATGGTAGGGGGAGATACCCAACTTGTCATAAACGACAAGGATCACACACACCCTATGGTGACAATAGGAGAGATACTACTTATTACAAAGGGTAAGGATCATAACCATCCTATTGTACACAGATCCCTCAACCCTAGGAGCTCTCTGATTCAATTCCTCTCCCTAAGAGCTCAAGTAGGAGGGAAGAGAATAGCTCAGTGTTCTCGATCAACTAAGACCCTTACCTTGGAGGGTCACATCCATCAATCCAATTTTCTCTCTGAAGATCAAAAAATGTGATGAAGCATCACTGCTTATCTTTACAACATTTCAAAGTGTTCACATCCGACACTGGCTCAAGCAATTCACTGAAGAGTTCAATCACACAGCCTTATGCAATTATTTAGAGCTAAAATCCTTTGTTTTCTGTTCATACAAGACGTCATATCAAATATTATTTTATAGAAAATGCATGACATAAATAAAAAAATACCATACTCAACCTTACTCCCTCTCACATAGGGAGGAAATGACCACAAGCCTAAGCTTGTCTCATACAACAACATTATCTCAATACATGAAGATGTGTTTGTCCCAACTATATATGTTCAAATTTTATCTAGCTCGGGGTGATTGCTTGCAACACAAGGATTCATATGGCTAATTTCTCATTACGAGATCCACCAAATATAGCAACAATAATCCAATAATGCAATCCATCATGCCTTGTTCCTGACAATACACTTCTACCTGGGATGGTGATCTTGAAATTGCATGGGGTAAACCAATCATGTCAACAATGAATTGTTAGCACATGAAATTAATTAACATATACATACCTTCGAAAACATCAGATATTTCATCAATCCTGGTATCATTTTGCAATCATGGGATTTCTTATTCATCCACTACAAATAATAATAGGTGTTGGGGTCTCATCAATGGTCTCTCCCTTTGAATGGAAAGCCTCTTCAATCACAATCAAGACTTCAACTTATCTATCATAATGTAGTATACTTGGGGGGATAATATGGGGTACAAAGGAAGGTACTCAATGGAATAATAATGGGATAGGCAATAGTAATAAATAAGGTGGTTAACCTGTATCATGTAAGGGACTACAAGTAGTTAGCAATAATGTAATAAGCCCATGGTATTAGATAGATGGTATTGAGGGAACCATGGTAATGACCCATGGTATTGTATGTATGAGGCCTATATAGAGGCTAAAGACTCCACATTGAGAGGTGTCAAGGATTATTGTATGAACATGCATATGGCTTGTGGAGTGTTCTCCTTCCTTAAGGAGTGAATGTATGGTGTTGCCCTACCTTAAGGGTTTGATTAATAAAGAAGCATTTTTATCTATTTCTATCTTCTTATTTCTGGGTATATTTGTATTTTCTTATATTTTCAGGCCATATCTATAACAAGTGGTATCAGAGCACTTTCTTGGGCAAAAGTGGAGAATTTTTTTTTTGTTTTTTTTTTTGTAGGAACTTTTTGGGGCGGCGAGTTTGCAGATTAGATTTGTACGTTTTGGGGAAAATCTATAAAATCTAATTGCATATCTGGATTCTTTGTGAAAAAATATCCAAGTTCAAAAAAAAAATCGGCCAAATCGGAGTCCGGATGAAGAAGATATTGCTGATCTAAAAATCAGTGGTGTTGCGGGCATTTTCGGGGCGGCGAATTTGCAGATCAGAGCTGTATGATTTGGGGAAAAATATGCAGAATCTAATTGTAGGTCTGGATTATTTGTGAAAAAATACCCAATTTAAAAAAAAATCAGTCGAATCGGAGTCGGATGAAGGAGATATTTCTGATTTAAAAATCAATTCTGTTGCAGACATTTTTTGGGGCAGTGAGTTTGCGGCGCAGATCTGTACGTTTTGGTGCAAAATCTGTAGAATCTAATTGCAGATCTGGATTATTTGTGAAAAAATACCCAATTTCAAAAAACAAAAAAAAAAACAAAAAGTCGAATCGGAGTTCGGATGAGGGAGATATCGCTAATTTAAAATCAGCTATTTTTTTTGTGACGACGAGACAGTTGCAGCCCGAATAGGAAATTCCAGTGCCTAGATCGGGATTTCTACTACATGAGAAGATGGAGAATGGTTGTTCCATTTCCAAAAACAGGTCATAATAGGGATTCTGAGCAATATTGACGGAATTGTGGCCATTCAAATTTTTGCCAAGTAAGTGAATTTTTCCCAAACGCTCTCCACGGCGGATCTTAATTTTACAGGGAAAGATGATAGCCCTACTATTGAATAATTCATACAGAGACAAAATTTCACATATGGGACACTTTGGAAGAATTTAGCGGTGCTTAGTTTCAAAGTTGAGGCTGCCAAATGGTGGTTCTCACTTGACAACAAGTAGTTGACCAAACTTTCAGATGCAGAATTTGAAAGAGGCCTTTTAGACAAATGGTCTCATGCTAGAAAAAAGGAGAATGAGACACGTAAGGGGTTATTTTCTATAGGTGTCTCCTTATTGCAGGTTCATGGATTGATTCAGAAAGAGAAGATCACTGTGTCTATAAATCCTAGTTGCAAGAAAAATCTCATAAATGTCAATTTGGCAAAAAAGTTGCAAGTGCCAACAAAATACATTGAAAACGCACAGGTTAATGATGAGGATGTGCAAGTTTATAAAGATTTGAAGCTTTCGATGGATAAGTATGTGTTGCATTGTGATTTTTACACTTCAAATATGGATAACATGGATGTTGTTTTCATATATCCTTGGATGGAATCTGTGGGTACTGTCAATATTAATGTGCAGAAGAAATTCCTGAAGCTCTGGTATAAAAAGAAGAAAATTACATTGCAGGATATTTCCATTAAGACCCAAGCAAAGACTATGGAGGCAGAAGCACAAAGCTCTAATGACACTTACACATCAGATGATGAGCCTTTGATGATCGACAATCAAACACAAATAGAGGTTGAAGCAAAAAAGGTTACAAGTAATGATACATTAGATGAGGACTCAGTGGTTGAAGTAATATTAGAAGATAAGAAACAATAGCAGGAACCACAACGTGTACCATATACCACTCAAGCTCCACTGTTAGTTAAAACTTCAGCATATCACCACCCACATCACCCCACAAGAAAACAACCAACAAGATGGCAATGAATTAGCCACAAGGACAACAACCCCCACATGATAGATAGAGAGGAGTGGCGATCCACCTATTACACATCAACACAAAAGATCCGCCACGGTAAACTTCCATTTCAAGCGAGCAAGGCACCAATTGGATCGAGGGTTCACCTTTCTCTTGGATGGTTAGATGCACATGCATGGTACCAGTGGACTACTCTTTTGAGTAGATCTTATTATTTGTGTTCTTCGCATGTTTTGAGGACGAAAAATGTTTAGGGGGGTGGAATGTAGTATACCTAGGGGGGATAATATGGGGTACAAAGGGAGGTACTCAATGGAATAACAATGGGATGGGCAATAGTAATAAATAAGGTGGTTAACCCGTATCATGTAAGGGACCACAAGTAGTTAACAATAATGTAATAAGCCCATTGTATTAGATAGATGGTATTAAGGGAACCATGGTAATGACCCATGGTATTGTATGTATGAGGCCTATATAGAGGCTAGAGACTCCACATTGAGAGGTGTCAAGGATTTTTGTATGAACAGGCATATGGCTTGTTGAGTGTTCTCCTTCCTTAAGGAGTGAATGTATGGTGTTGCCCTAGCTTAAGGGTTTGATTAATAAAGAATCATTTTTATCTATTTCTATCTTCTTATTTCTGGGTATATTTGTATTTTCTTATATTTTTAGGCCAGATCTATAACACATATTACTATCATGCATCAAGATCGTTGTTTCTTCAGGGCATAACTAGATTAGTTCATACAAAACTGTCATATGTTAGATCACAGAGTCAAACTATATCAAGTATATATATGATTTTCCTGAGAAGTCATCATTAGCTGTTCAATTTGGATTTACTATCATATATGTATATGTCATCAATCGTTCATCAAGGGTTAATGTCATAGAATCATGTTATATAATCATTTCCATCAGAGTCCTAACATTATCAAATTAGGGCATCCATTAAGTAATTATAACAATTACAACTTATCAAATCCTTATTGAGATCAACAAGAAGATAGTTAGTAGATCATGAGTATCAATATTACAACCGTAATATTACCATTAGGGTTACCATACTCATTATAAGAATTGAAAACAATATCAAGTTATTGTATATCAAAGTCAATGTTTATGGCTATGCTTTATCTTTAGACAAAATCAGGGTATCCAAATATCAATGAGATTTAAAAGTGCATAAAAATATCACATGTATTGGGAATAAAACTTACACACATTTTTATATGACTAGCATGAATTTCTCAAGAGTACTATATGAATCAAGACTTTTCTGAAGGTAATATTCTTGTCATATCCTAGATCTTAACTTGCTACCCAACATTGTAGTTGAATCGAAACATGACACTATAACAATAATATTATACTATACATACCCTGTAATATTTGGATACCTTAGCAAATTGTAGCACTCTGTTAGTATATAAACTTTGTCATTGGCAGTTGTAGAACTCACATGTTGTAACTTCCAGATTTTATGCTTCTAAGGTTACATGCCTAGAATATTGCATTAGGTTCCTTTTCCTGCTCTATCTTCATCTCCCTATTCTAGCTTTCCTCTTCTTATACCAAATTTTCTCTCCCTGCACTATTTAGCATCCAAATGATCCTTAAGAAGGATATGTTAATCACATCTTCATCAAGAAGTTAGAAATACAATAAATCTAAACAAGAGAAGTGTCACAAAGAAATAACATAAGTTTAGAAGGGACTTATTTTTAATAAGGATTGTAGGAAGTGGTTATAAAACTCCCTCTTGATCTAGCCTCCAAGAGTCATTATTGTCTATCATCCACATATTAATGTTGCTTTGAGAATAAATGCATCAAAATAATCCCTATCATGAGGTACCACATGTTATCAAACATATATCAACAAGATGCCTTATCTTTACACCATCAATATTTTCATCAACTTCATCAACGACCAGGCCCAACTGTCAATAAAATATCATCTCCTACAGTCAGACTATCCCGTTTAAGGTTATACTGAATATGTCACAGGTGCTAGAAAAAATTCTCATTGATCGTGCTAGGGTTTCAAGATTGTATAACTCAAGCCTTTATCATATCGAAACCCTTCACACTCCATGGTTTCTTCGAAACTCTATCCTCATGTTATCCACCAAACCCTAATAGCCAGGTTACTGAGGGTTTCCTTCAAACCTTAGCATTATTTTACGTTTCCACCATCTTTACTTGATTTCATCAACATTTTCTTCACAAGGGTGATCTCAATGGATTTTCTACATCCCTGCTCTGATACCATGTTAATTTTCTTTAGGACTATATTTTTCTTTGCTTTAGATATTTGCATTACATATTTCACACATTGAATTCACCCCACAACATCACAACATCATTAAAAATTATGGATAAAGAACAATAACATTAGAAATGCAGCGTAACATAAAGTAAAAAAAGAAGAAAAACATGCACAAATAGAGACACCAGGATTTGGTCGGAGACCAGGGAAAAACCCCATAAGGGGGAAAACCCAAATTTCAATTCTTCTTCTTCTATTAGATATTCATAATTTGTTGAGCTGAGATATAAAGTAAATCCATAGAGAGATACATCATAACATCGAGCCACCTAAGGCTTACCTAAGTAAGTTTACAACTACAATTGTGAACTGATGTTCAACAATTCGAGAATGCTACTGCCAAATCACACCACCATATCTAACACCCACTATCCATCATTCCTTCCATCAAGTGTTTTTTTATCTGACACACAATGTTTCTCATGAGAAAGGTCACAATCAAAATTATCACATGAACATTGTCATTAAGATATATATGAGAATCCTTGTAATGCTTTATTCATCGAGATACAACCATCAAGGTGCAAGGGTCACTACATCATATGTCTCTCTCTCTCTATGTGTGTGTGTGTGTCAAAAACCCTTATATAATTAGGGTTATTTCCATATTTGATCATATCATAATCTGTCATTACTGCCATCAGGGGTAACAATCATCAATACAACTAATTCATGCATATAACAATTGTCGTAGGGTCGAGGGTATTGCAATATATAAAAGATTAATATCATTATTGAAAAACAAATTCATCACTGATAAATATCTATAAGAATATCATAACCCAGTTTCCAGGTCACTGATGAGGTTATATATATCCACGTATATGTCATTGCCCTAAAGGCCCTTTCCATGCATCATGATTGTTATTCATCAATGCTATTGATACCAAGGGAGATCCAAATGATACGAGTAATTCAATGTTGGGTATAATAACGATGTTCAACTGCGTATAGAAACAATGCCCATAATAAACTAATGCCCAAACTATATTTTGATGCCATCGAGTATTACTTTAGATCCATAGGTAATATGTGAGAGCCGTAGTGAATATACCAGTGCCACAAATAACATGCAATAGAGTATAAACCATATGTGTGAGAGTATAGGCTTGTAAGAGTATAGTCCGAGAGCAAAGTCTTGTAGCATATAGTTATACAAGAGTATGATCCTGAGGCAGAGTATAGTCCAATATCCAATACAATGTCTTGTAGCCATAATATAGTTATGAAGAAAATGCAAGATACGTCTTGTAATAGAGCACAAGAAGCATAATATTGTAGAAGAAATGAGAGTCCTGTGGCATATGCGAGACTTCTCTAGACAATGCGAAGTTCTGTAATCAATTAGTAGTCCTAAAATAGTAGTATATCCGAGCCAATACAAAGAGGGAGATTTATGAGTTATAATGTGAGTCTTGTAGCCAATGTGAGAGTGTTGTATTTCCTTAGTCACGCAAGAGAGAGTAGACCCATTAAACCGAAAATCTTAGAGAAATTTTTGTCTTGCGTGAAGTGCGATTTGGAGATCAACTCAATTGGGTATATATAATGATTTCCATGAGGGAAAAGTCATGACTCTTGGGAGAGCTGAATTGAAAATTTGAGGCTGACTTAGATCAAAATTTGAAATTTGAAATTATATTTTCCTTTTAGGCAATAGGATTTTGTTGGGAATTTATTTGCTTAAATTGCTTTCATTAAATTATCAACCAGGGAAACTCGTAAGCTTGTGATGGTGCCAACAATATATATGCAGGAGTAGGCAACTAACTCTATGTCTAGCTAAATTATTTGCGATTCAATATAATATGCAAGGGAAGAGGCTCCTAACTAAGGAGGTCCTGGTTTTCCTTCCCTACAGTATCATAGAGAAATCATTGATTACATAAAACCAAAACTTGAAATAAAGGCAAGAGAATGAATTTTAATTGTTGTTCAGATTCAAAGAGAGAGAAAGACTAACTTAGTCTCTTGATTGTCCCCTCATATACTAATCCAAACTAAACTAAGATTCATTCATAAGCATAAGAAATGAAATGACTTGAAACATAAAAGCAAAAGAATGAATTTCAATTATCATACAAATCCAATGGAGAGAGAGCCTAACTTAGACCCTTGGTTGTCCTCTCATATGCTGATAAGATTCTAATTTAAAACTCATTCATCAATCACAAACAAATCCTCAAACTTCTAAGCAATTAAATGAAATAAGATCTAATATGAAATAACATGTTCCTTTGATCCTTCTAGAGTGAGCTCAATTCTCCTAAGAACAAAGTGACAAGCTATTCCATATACTACATTAAGGCAACTTATATCTAAAACTACATAATGGAAATATATGTAAAATGAAGCTTTATTCTATTCCATCATAAGTTGGATACATTCTCCAAGATTCCTCTCTTTGGAATGGAGGAGGTACTCCTATTTATACAATGGGATGAGATAACAAACTCATAATGATGATCCACTAATCTCTCTTTAGTTCCATACATTTCTCAACCATCTAGACACATAACCCTATCCTCCATAATCTCCTCCATGAGGTCCATGATCTTCTCCATGAGATCATGATCTTTTCCATGAGGCTTATCTTATCAAATTCGAATTTGATCATTCAAGGCCACATAAAGATGCCCTGGAAGCTTCCTTTGTATCTACACATGTCAACAAACTCATTCTAATTGTTAGGTATAAGTATAAGCATATTATTTTCTAAAGTTTAGCCATAAATCCACTTAAAAATGTTAAGAATTAATAAACTTTGGAAAAGCATAGTTATGACCCAATAATGAGGTAAATGTAATGATGTGGAGGTGGAATGGAGGTGACATGAAGGTAAAATGTGAAGATATTGGTGAATAATGAAGTGAAAATAGGGACTATTTTGAGGCCCAACATACCCCCAAACCGAAGGTATTGCATGTCCTCATGCAATCTATTACATTACTCTTTGGTACTTGAGCTTTGGCTTAAACTCTGCATGATATCATTTACTTAACTTTTGCAAAAATTTGATGAACTACAACTTGGTTGGTTCTTGTGTTTCAACCATATTTTTTTTGTTGCATTCAATGTATTATCTTTGCATATTGATAATGTGACTTTTTATTGCAGAGTATTTTTGTTGGAATGCATCATGGTTGGTGCTTGTGTAACAACCATGATTGTATTTGCATCCAATTAACTTTTAAATACTTTTGTCAAAGCCATTTGTATGCTCATGTAATAATGAATATATTTTGAAGGTAAGTGAGGTTAAGAATGTGATATATGAATGTGGATGTTATATGAATGTGACAAAGTATGTATGTAAATGTATCCTTCCCCTTAAATGGATGGTTTGGGGGGTTATGTGAAATGAGGAAAGGAAGTGAAGTTTTTCCAAAAATTATTATTCTAACTTTTCAAGGAATTTAATGGTTAAAAGTTAGAAAATATCATACCTTAACTTACCCTTCCAAAAATGGATAAGAGTTGTGCACGTGTGGCTGCAAAAACTGTTGTTCATAGTCTTCTTTACTTGGTTGTGAAAATGGTGGATGAAATCGAAAAAGTGAATCTTTTATTGTTGCTGCATCTGCTGTTGAATCTGTTGTTGGATCTTCTGTTGAATGTTCGGAATCTGCTGCTAAATGCGGCTGAAAATGTATAAGGCTTGGAAGGTATACAAAATATAGAAGTTACATTCCCCCCCCCAGCCTTATTTATTGACTTGTCCTCAAGTGATGACAAACTGAAAAACAATGAAAGGAAATTGGCTTCATCTGCTACAAAATATGGGTCTTCAAGTCTTCAACGCTCGATGGCACAAATCTTACTATGTGATTAAATGTGTCGATGTCGAACATAGCAAGAAGTTGTTGACTTAGTGGCCGTTAATGAATGCCCCTAGCCAACACAAGAGCTCCCACCATTGATTCCAATGGGAGTCAGGATGCCTAACACATCTTTGTAGGTACGAATAAATTTGTCGTGGTCGAGTCACCTACAAGATCCAATAAACAAGGGATATTAATGTACTCCCATTGTTAATTGGCAAGAGTACTTGCCATTAAGGCATGCAAGCCTGTAGGTGTTTGTTCAATGATACTTAAACTCTAGGACTTTGACTCAAGCAGGGTTTTATTGGTGGAAATGAAGGGGAATCGTGATGACAAGGAAAATGGCAATAAGCTTGTAAGGAATGGATGTAAGGAAATGCATGGGGTATGAAGAAGAACTCTTGCTGTGAAAAATGGATATGGAAATGTCATGCTTACAATTGGTGGAATTCAAAATCTTTTTCAGAAAGGGAAGTGCAAGGTAGTGGTTGTGGAGATGGATTTGTCTTCAGAATTTTCCATGAATTTAGTCTTTGGAAGACTAATTGTCGTCACAATGCAATCTCCTTAATGATATCTTTGTTATCTTGTAACCTGTAAAAAAAACTTGGTAGAAGGAAAACATAAGTTTGTTCAAGAAGAATTGAGCATTTCCTTCATGATTCTTACACAAAACTTTCATACCAAATAAAACAGATTTAAGAAAAATCAAAGTGTTGAAAGTAACTCAATTCATGATATCAATTTCAATCCAATCTTAAAAACAACCATGAAAAATAATACTCCCTGTTTGTGTCAGATAACTCATGAAATGTACTTTGCAAAAAGATTGACATTAGAAATATCTGTTGTGTTCTGCATATTAGTATGTCTCATAAAAGCATTCAACAGAAAGATGTGAGGAGTTAATGCCAACTTAAAGCTATCAGAAATAATTATCGTCTTTAGAATCCTCCAATCGATTTTCGAAATGTGTTTCCAAGTATCCCATTTTTTATTTTCAAATCTGCGTGAATTTTGTGAACTTTTATTTTTTATTTTTTTTTAATTTATTTTTCAAAAGTAATAAATGAATGAAAACACACACACACACACACACACACACACACACACACACATATATATATATATATATATATTTTTTTTTTTAATGTTGATTTTATTTAATTTTTAAACAACAAATTAAAAAAACATAAATTTTTTAATTTATTATTTAATTTTTTTTTTTTTTAAATTGTAAAATCAACAAAATTTTATTTATTAAAACCTAATAAAGAAAAATTCTAAAAATAAACTATCACTAAAATGAAGTTAGTTATTTTTTTTTTTATTTTTTTTTAATTAAAAATAAAAATAAAAATAAGAAAATCTTTTTTTTTTTAATTAAAAATAAAAATAAAATAAAAATTGTTTTGTGTTGTTTTGATTTTTTTTTTTATTATCCAAAATATTAAATAAATCAACACACAAAATATTTTTTATTTTTATTTAAATAACAAATTAAAAACAATTGTTTTTAATTTATTATTTATGTTGATTTTGCCAAAATGTTGGGCAATTTATTTGCTTAAATTGCTTCATTAAATTATCGACCAGGGAAACTCGTAAGCTTGTGATGATGTCAGCAATATATATGCAGGAGTAGGAAACTAAATCTATGTCTAACTAAATGATTTATGATTCAATATAATATGCAAGGGAAGAGGCTCCTAATTGAGGAGGTCCTGGTTGTCCTTTCCTACAGTATTATAGATTGAAAAGAAATCATTGATTACATAAAACTAGAAACTTGAAATAAAGACAAGAGAATGAATTTAATTGTTGTTCAGATTCAAATAGAGAGAGAGACTAACTTAGTCCCTTGATTGTCCCCTCATATACTGATCCAGACTAAACTAAAATTCATTCATAAGCATAAGAAATGAAATAACTTGAAACTTAAAAGCAAAAGAATGAATTTCAATTATCATGCAAATCGAATAGAGGGAGGGCCTAACTTAGACCCTTGGTTGTTCCCTCATATGCTGATCAGATTTTAATTTAAAACTCATTCACCAATCACAAACAAATCCTCAAACATCTAAGCAATTAAATGAAATAAAATCTAATATGAAATAACATGTTCCTTTGATCCTTCTAGAGTGAGCTCAATTCTCCTAAGAACAAAGTGACAAGCTATTCCATATACTACATTAAGGCAACTTATATCTAAAACTACATAATGGAAATATATGTAAAATTAAGCTTTATCCTATTCCATCATAAGTTGGATACATGCTCCAAGAGTCCTCCCTTTGGAATGGAGGAGGTACTCCTATTTATACAATAGGATGAGATAACAAACTCATAAGGATGATCCACTAATCTCTCTTTAGTTCCATACATTTCTCAACCATCTAGACACATAACCCTATCTTCCATGATCGTTGGGCAATTTATTTGCTTAAATTGCTTCATTAAATTATCGACCAGGGAAACTCGTAAGCTTGTGATGATGCCAACAAAATATATGCAGGAGTAGGCAACTAACTCTATGTCTAACTAAATGATTTATGATTCAATATAATATGCAAGGGAAGAGGCTCCTAATTGAGGAGGTCCTGGTTGTCCTTCCCTACAGTATTATAGATTGAAAAGAAATCATTGATTACATAAAACTAGAAACTTGAAATAAAGACAAGAGAATGAATTTAATTGTTGTTCAGATTCAAATAGAGAGAGAGACTAACTTAGTCCTTTGATTGTCCCCTCGTATACTGATCCAAACTAAACTAAGATTCATTCATAAGCATAAGAAATGAAATAACTTGAAACTTAAAAGCAAAAGAATGAATTTCAATTATCATGCAAATCAAATAGAGGGAGAGCCTAACTTAGACCCTTGGTTGTTCCCTCATATGCTGATAAGATTTTAATTTAAAAATCATTCACCAATCACAAACAAATCCTCAAACATCTAAGCAATTAAATGAAATAAGATCTAATATGAAATAACATGTTCCTTTGATCCTTCTAGAGTGAGCTCAATTCTCCTAAGAACAAAGTGACAAGCTATTCCATATACTACATTAAGACAACTTATATCTAAAACTACATAATGGAAATATATGTAAAATTAAGCTTTATTCTATTCCATCATAAATTGGATACATGCTCCAAGAGTCCTCCCTTTGGAATGGAGGAGGTACTCCTATTTATACAATAGGATGAGATAACAAACTCATAAGGATGATCCACTAATCTCTCTTTAGTTCCATACATTTCTCAACCATCTAGACACATAACCCTATCCTCCATGATCTCCTCCATGAGGTCCATGATCTTCTCCATTAGGCTTATCTTATCAAATTCGAATTTGATCATTCAAGGCCACATAAAGATGCCCTGGAAGCTTCCTTTGTACCTACACATGTCAACAAACTCATTCTAATTGTTAGGTATAAGTATAAGCATATTATTTTCTAAAGTTTAGCCATAAATACACTTAAAAATGTTAAAATTAATAAACTTTGGAAAAGCATAGTTATGACCCAATAATGAGGTAAATGTAATGATGTGGAGGTGGAATGGAGGTGACATGAAGGTAAAATGTGAAGATATTGGTGAATAATGAAGTGAAAATAAGGGCTATTTTGAGGCCCAACATACCCCCAAACTGAAGGTATTGCATGTCCTCATGCAATCTATTACATTACTTTTTGGTACTTGAGCTTTGGCTTAAACTCTGCATGATATCATTTACTTAAATTTTGCAAAGCGTTATTTTGATGAACTACAACTTTGTTGGTTCTTGTGTTTCAACCATATTTTGTTTGTTGCATTCAATGTATGATCTTTGCATATTGATAATGTGCTTTTTATTGCAGAGTATTTTTGTTGGAATGCATCATGGTTGGTTCTTGTGTAACAACCATGATTGTATTGGCATCCAATTAACTTTTAAATACTTTTGTCAAAGCCATTTGTATGCTCATGTAATAATGAATATATTTTGAAGGTAAGTGAGGTTAAGAATGTGATATATGAATGTGGATGTTATATGAATGTGACAAAGTATGCATGTAAATGTATCATTCCCCTTAAACGGATGGTTTGGGGGGTTATGTGAAATGAGGAAAGGAAGTGAAGTTTTTCCAAAAATTATTATTCTAACTTTTCAAGGAATTTAATGGTTAAAAGTTAGAAAATATCATACCTTAACTTACCCTTCCAAAAATGGATGAGAGTTGTGCACGTGTGGCTGCAAAAACTGTTGTTCATAGTCTTCTTTACTTGGTTGTGAAAATGGTGGATGAATCGAAAAAGTGAATCTTTTATTGTTGCTGCATCTGCTGTTGAATCTGTTGTTGGATCTTTTGTTGAATGTTCGGAATCTGCTGCTAAATGCGGCTGAAAATGTATAAGGCTTGGAAGGTATACAAAATATAGAAGTTACATTCCCCCCCCCCCCCAACCTTATTTATTGACTTGTCCTCAAGTGATGACAAACTGAAAAAAAATGAAAGGAAATTGGCTTCATCTGCTACAAAATACGGGTCTTCAAGTCTTCAACGCTCGATGGCACAAATCTTACTATGTGATTAAATGTGTCGATGTCGAACATAGCAAGAAGTTGTTGACTTAGTGGCCGTTAATGAATGCCCCTAGCCAACACAAGAGCTCCCACCATTGATTCCAATGGGAGTCAGGATGCCTAACACATCTTTGTAGGTACGAATAAATTTGTCGTGGTCGAGTCACCTACAAGATCCAACGAACAAGGGATATTAATGTACTCCCATTGTTCATTGGCAAGAGTACTTGCCATTAAGGCATGCAAGCCTCTAGGTGTTTTTTCAATGATACTTAGACTCTAGGACTTTGACTCAAGCAGGGTTTTATTGGCGGAAATGAAGGGGAATGGTAATGACAAGGAAAATGGATGGATGTAAGGAAATGCATGATGTATGAATAAGAACTCTTGCTGTGAAAAATGGATATGGAAATGTCATGCTTACAATTGGTGGAATTCGAAATCTCTTTCAGAATGGGAGGTGGAAGGTAGTGGTTGTGGAGATGGATTTGTCTTCAAAATTTTTCATGAATTTAGTCTTTGGAAGACTAATGTCGTCACAATGCAATCTCCTTAATGATCACTTTGTTATTCTGTAACTTGTAAAAAAAACTTGGCAGAAAGAAAACATAAGTTTGTTCAAGAAGAATTGCGCATTTACTTCATGATTCTTACGCAAAAATTTCATACCAAATAAAACAAATTTAAGAAAAATCGAAGTGTTGAAAGTAACTCAATTCATGATATCAATTTCAATCCATTCTTAAAAACAACCATGAAAAATAATACTCCCTGTTTGTGTTAGACAACTCATGAAATGTGCTTGGCAATTATGTTCTGCATATTAGTGCATCATAAAGCATACAACAAAAAGATGTGATGAGTTAATGCCAACAAGAATCCTCCAATGTTTGATAAATCGATTTTTGAAATTTGTTTCCAAGTATTCCATTTTTTTTTATTTTCAAAGCTGTGTGAATTTTGTGAACTTTTTTTATTTTTTTTTTATTTTTTTTTTAAACAACAAATTTTAAAAAGAAAATATTAAAATAAGTGAAAACATAATTTCTTTTGTTTTTTTTTTTTTTGTTGATTTTATTTATTGCTTTTGCTTTCTCTTTTTTTTTTTAAACAACAAATTAAAAACATAAATATTTTTTAATTTGTTATTTAAGTTGAGATTTTTTAAGTTGTAAAATCAACAATTTTTTTTATTAAAACCTAATAAAAAAAATAAACTATCACTAAAATGAAGTTATTTTTTTTTTTTAGATATTTAAAAAAAAAATGCAAAACATTAAATAAAAACAACATTTAAAAAAAAAAAAAAAAAAAAAAAAGAATCATCTTAAAAAGTTTAAATAAAATTTAGTTTTAATTTTGGTTTAAATGTTCCTTTCTATGCAGGCTGGGGGAAGTCACTGATTCTAAAATTACGAGGGAATTGGAAATCGATGAGCCTTTGGAAGATTCAGTAGAGGCGAAGAAGGCTAAGGATGTTCTTCACGAAGCCAACCATACAACAGACGTTTCTCAGGAGTAATGGAGTTGCACTTCACACAATAAACCACATTAGCAATTTGGTTTTCATTTATGCCGTGTAAAATCATCAGAAGTTGTTGCATTGTTGTAGGCTTTGTGTTGAATCAGACCAAAACCTAATCCCTTATCGAATACTGCAAGCAATTCTGAATCACCCCTTCTTGGATCTTGGGCAAAATGGGTCTATGGGGAGCCTTGATGGAAGCTATTCCTGCATATACAGGCCTCTCACCAGTGGCATTCTTCACACTTGTGGCTGTGTTAGTCGGTGTTTACAACCTTGTAAGCGGCCTGTTTGCGGCGCCTCCACAGCATGCTAGCAGGGAATCCACTCGTAACTTTTGCTGGAATAGAGAAGAGAAAGACGTTTCTACCATCTCGGACATTTTCTCCTAGTTATGGGGATCCGAGTCAGCAATTTTCTTCTGTGGACTTTGCAAAACTTGGTTCAGGAAAAGGTTTCAAGCTTGAACAGATACAAGTACATGCAGAGGAGATGGAAATGTATGTTGATCTGCATCCTTTTACCAATACATCTCCATACACAGTAGTGGAGACCATGTCATTGGCAAAGGCACTTGTCCTTTTTCGGCAATTAGGCTTATGCCATCTTTGTGTGGTGCCTAAATCTTCTGATAAATCTCCAATAATTGTTATATTAACTCGGCATGATTTTATGCCAGAGCATGTTCTTGGGTTACATCCTTATTTGAAACAGAGCAATTGGAGAAGGTTGCGTCTTCGGGCAATTTAATTGCTTAAATTGCTTTCATTAAATTATCAACCAGGGAAACTTGTAAGCTTGTGATGATGCCAGCAAAATATATGCAGGAGTAGGCAATTAACTCTATGTCTAACTAAATGATTTATGATTCAATATAAATGCAAGGGAAGAGGCTCCTAATTGAGGAGGTCCTGGTTGTCCTTCCCTATAGTATTATAGATTGAAAAGAAATCATTGATTACATAAAACTAGAAACTTGAAATAAAGACAAGAGAATGAATTTAATTGTTGTTTAGATCCAAATAGAGAGAGAGACTAACTTAGTCCCTTGATTGTCCCCTCATATACTGATCCAAACTAAACTAAGATTCATTCATAAACATAAGAAATGACATAACTTGAAACTTAAAAGCAAAAGAATGAATTTCAATTATCATGCAAATCAAATAGAGGGAGAGCCTAACTTAGACCCTTGGTTGTTACCTCATATGTTGATAATATTTTAATTTAAAACTCATTCACCAATCACAAACAAATCCTCAAACATCTAAGCAATGAAATAAGATCTATTATGAAATAAAATGTTTCTTTGATCCTTTTAGAGTGAGCTCAATTCTCTTAAGAACAAAGTGACAAACTATTCCATAAATTCATATACTACATTAAGACAATTTATATCTAAAACTATAGTATGGAAATATATGAAAGATGAAGCTTTATTCTATTCCATCATAAGTTGGATACATGCTCCAAGAGTCCTCTTGGAATGGAGGAGGTACTCCTATTTATACAATAGGATGAGATAACAAACTCATAATGATGATCCACTAATCTCTCTTTAGTTCCATACATTTCTCAACCATCTAGACACATAATCCTCCATGATCTCCTCCATGAGGTCCATGATTTTCTCCATGAGATCATGATCTTTTCCATGAGGCTTATCTTATCAAATTCGAATTTGATCATTCAAGGTCACATAAAGATGTCCTGGAAGCTTCCTTTGTACCTACACATGTCAACCAACTCATTCTAATTGTTAGGTATAAGTATAAGCATATTATTTTCTAAAGTTTAGCCATAAATCCACTTAAAAATGTTAAGAATTAATAAACTTTGGAAAAGCATAGTTATGACCCAATAATGAGGTAAATGTAATGATGTGGAGGTGGAATGGAGGTGACATGAAGGTAAAATGTGAAGGTATTGGTGAATAATGGAGTGAAAATAAGGACTATTTTGAGGCCCAACATACCCCCAAACTGAAGATATTGCATGTCCTCATGCAATCTATTACATTAGTTTTTGATACTTGAGCTTGGCTTAAACTCTGCATGATATCATTTACTTAACTTTTGCAAAGCGTTATTTTGATGAACTACAACTTGGTTGGTTCTTGTGTTTCAACCATATTTTGTTTGTTGCATTCAATGTATGATCTTTGCATATTGATAATGTGATTTTTATTGCAGAGTATTTTTGTTGGAATGCATCATGGTTGGTTCTTGTGTAACAACCATGATTGTGTTGGCATCCAATTAACTTTTAAATACTTTTAACAAAGCCATTTGTATGCTCATATAATAGTGAAGATATTTTGAAGGTAAGTGGGGTTTAGAATGTGATATATGAATGTGGATGTTATATGAATGTGACAAAGTATGTATGTAAATGTATCCTTCCCCTTAAACGGATGGTTTGGGCAGTTATGTGAAATGGGGAAAGGAAGTGAAGTTTTTCCAAAAATTATTATTCTAACTTTTCAAGGAATTTAATGGTTAAAAGTTAGAAAATATCATACCTTAACTTACCCTTCCAAAAATGGATGAGAGTTGTGCAAGTGTGGCTGAAAAAAAAATGTCGTTCATAGTCCTCTTTACTTGGTTGTGAAAATGGTGGATGAAATCGAAAAAGTGAATCTTTTATTGTTGCTGCATCTGCTGCTAAATCTGCTATTGGATCTTCTGCTGAATGTTTAGAATCTGCTGCTGGATGATGAATCTAATGAGTCTGCTGAAAATGGCTGAAAATCTATAAGGCTTGGAAGGTTTACAAAATATATATAAGTTACATTTCCCCCAGCCTTATTTATTGACTTGACCTCAAGTGATGACAAACTGAAAAACAATGAAAGGAAATGGGTTTCATCTGCTACAAAATATGGGTCTTCAAGTCTGCAACACTCGATGGCACAAATCTTTCCATGTGAATAAATGTGTCGATGTCGAACATGGAAAGAAGTCATTGGATTACCGACCATTGATGAATGTCATTAACCAATGCGAGGCGAACTCACCATTAATGTCAATGAGTGCCAAGGTGCCTAAGTACATCTTGCGAAGTGCGAATAGATGGGCTGATGTCGAGCCACTTGCAAGATCCAACGATCAAGGGACATTGGTGTATTCCCATGATTGATGGCGAGAGAGCCTGTCATTAAGGCATACAAGCCTCAAGGTACTAATAATGACTCTAGTCTCTATCCCAGATAAGGTGCTAAAGTCGATGGGTCAAGACTTGTTAGAAGGGAGGCCTTAAGGAATCCTCCATCATCTAACACAAGTATGAAATAATGATTTTGAAGGACCATAGATGGAAAATTTGCATTGAAGCATGGTTTATTTGGAAGAAAAAGGAAAATGGGGTGACTCAGCTTTGTAAGGGAGCTGAATGACTTTATTCATAGGTTACAGGTTAGTGAAAGAGATAAGAAAATGACTGTGAAGGAAAATGAAAAATGGATCAAGGTTTTATTTGAAAACATGAAAAGGAAAATGGAATGGAAAATTTATTGAATAAAGAAGTGGGAATGCAATGAAGTTTTTATTTACTGAAAAGGAATAGAAATATAATGGCAAATGTAAAGGGAAATGAGGCGAATGTTTATGAACTGAAGAAGCATGGATGCAATGGAGACACTGGCATCTGAAAGGCTTGCAAGTGATGGATATGATGACATTCTCCCCCTTGGCTTACCCAAAAGCATGTCCTCATGCTTGAAATGGGGTCTTTAAAAGACACTGTTTGCGTATGCTCATTTGTTTATCTTCCTCGAACCTGCAAAAACTTAGTACTTTTTCTGCAATGAAATGTAAGTTTATCATAATAGAGAGGTGATCAATCTCTCTATTTATGACATTTACAAAAAAAACTGAGAAGTGTTACTAATGAAACAAATTCTTGAAAGAAAAACCAAAATAATTTTCATTTGTCTCAAAACTAGTGCCTCATTTTACCTGTTATGTCTTGTCAGCAATTTCTTCAATCTTGAACTGTTTCAAACTATTTTGAAAGCTTTCTCATTGTGTAGATCTTGCCAAGAACTTTCCAATGATGCTTGAATCGTCGAAATCCGTTGTCGTATGAGAAAGTTGTGCTTATTTGAAATTTGGGTGAAACAGTGAAGTTTGTCATAAGGTTTTTCAGTTGCAGGATTGCGCCCTTCCTGCACCTAAAAATTCTGTCTATCTTCTTTGGCTAAGCCATGGCATAAGATTTTCCAGTTTTTTTTTTTTTTTTTTTTTTGAAATGCCTTCCGATTTTATTCCTTCCAGATTAAAAGAAACATGATCATTTTGTATGAAAACATGTTAGCAGAAATGAAATGTAAGCAATCAATCTATCTAGAGAATTGCAAGTGACTTAAAAAAAACATGATTGTGTTGAAGTGGCTTCTATCCCTGCATGCTCAAAGTAAGAATATTTTTCCAAAGGCTCTTCTTGCATCTTCTGCCTCGCAACAGCCCTACTTTCTTCCTAAGAAACCTTTCTGCATGTAGCACCCATTCTTGTCTAGTGCGAATGCCAATCCCATACTGACCAATAGAAAATCTACCACGCAATTTTTCATCCTCGATCTTGTATATGCCAAAATATTCTCTGTTTTCGTTTATCAACACTCTGCTCTAGGAGACGACATTCAGATCTCCACGGTTGCAGACATAGTTACCCAGGGAAATCTTTCGGGTACACTGATCAGCTCGTTAGTGGACGGGTTTAGCAGATAACAATCCCAACGACGAGAAAGGGTAGAGCGTTTAGACACAAAAATATGGCCGCGCCACTCTCGAGAGGCCTGTCTTTGTATCAAAAATTTCTGCATTCATTTCACGATTCCGGAATACAAAGAATTTATCTGCTAGAAAAACTCCATGACACAGGCCTCCTTGTTGGGTCATTGGAGGAAGAATTTGCCATCTGTCTTCTTCCACATTGTAAGCCTCTGCTGCGAATAACATAGTGTCACGATACATCCCTCCGGCAACATAGATAACCCCGGCAGTGGTAGATACGGAGCAGGCGAAGCCGTACCTTTTGGTGGGCATGTCGGTTCCTCTGCGCCATTTGGCAGACGCGAAGTCAAAAATATAAACCGCCGTCATGCTTTTCGATATTTCTGGATGATATCCACCGATGACAACTAGTTTCCCATTAACGCAAACGCAGGCACAGGACAATGGAATAATTCCCCTAGGGAAATCGGGATTCTGGCGTAGCATTTCCCAGGTACGCGTGACAGGGTCTAACACTACTATTCCGCTGCTAATCGGATCTCGATTTCTAAAACGCTTAATCATACATATCAACTGCTCCCCTTTTCCAGTGGTCATTCGGTCCTCGTAGAACTTGGCCTCGCTCACTATGTCTCTCCATTTTCTGCACACAAGTTTGAGCTGAGAGTGCCATTTGTACGGCACTCTAAGCAGACAGTTACGAGCTATATCATCTGGAAGATTAGGAATGATCTCCTCCTTTTGTCGGAGTCGCAGTGCTAGCCTCTTTGATCTACGCAGCATGTTGTTCACTTTGAGAGAAAGATAGTGAGAGCAATTGGAATACTGATCGATATAATCAGTCGTGAATCACTCGTATAGCTAGCCAAGCTTACAACTACACACAGTTCCTTTTTTTATGCAATCAAAATTTATGAACAGATTCTGTTTTGAATTCCCGTGGAAGATTTTTCATGCACAATTGAGTTCAGTTCATTTTGCTACCTCTTACAATCAAAACGTTTATCTCCAGCGATGTCACAGTTTTATTGGTTGTGCAATTAAGCCTACTGCATGTGCATTTAAACTCACTGGCGATTTCATGGAATATTGAAATCGGTTTACTGGATCCCTTGATTGGTGGCCCACTTAACTGATTTTTCTTATTGGTCAGATCGACTTAATCTACATCACCGATTCTAAAGCTGGAGATTATTCACCATAATCATCAAATCGCTCTCAACAAATATCGGAAATTATTCTACAAAACCTGCAGATTATCGCTCTCTTCCCCAACAGCTGCACTCAAGCATCCCGTGATAAGAGGAGAAGTGGCAACATCACCATCGCAGAAGGTGGCATGGAATATCCTGAGCGATTTTCTGCGATATTTTAGCAACATTCACATTGTCAATATTCCTTGGTAATTGTGCGGCTACGCATTTGCTGGCATTTCCATCGCCTTCATGAGTTTTGTAAATAGAAATTTTCTATTAAAAATAATAATAATCCAAAATGTTGGGCAATTTATTTGCTTAAATTGCTTTCATTAAATTATCAACCAGGGAAACTCGTAAGCTTGTGATGGTGCCAACAATATATATGCAGGAGTAGGCAACTAACTCTATGTCTAGCTAAATTATTTGCGATTCAATATAATATGCAAGGGAAGAGGCTCCTAACTAAGGAGGTCTTGGTTGTCCTTCCCTACAGTATCATAGAGAAATCATTGATTACATAAAACCAAAACTTGAAATAAAGGCAAGAGAATGAATTTTAATTGTTGTTCAGATTCAAAGAGAGAGAAAGACTAACTTAGTCTCTTGATTGTCCCCTCATATACTAAATCAAACTAAACTAAGATACATTCATAATCATAAGAAATGAAATGACTTGAAACATAAAAGCAAAAGAATGAATTTCAATTATCATACAAATCAAATGGAGAGAGAGCCTAACTTAGACCCTTGGTTGTCCTCTCATATACTGATAAGATTCTAATTTAAAACTCATTCATCAATCACAAACAAATCCTCAAACTTCTAAGCAATTAAATGAAATAAGATCTAATATGAAATAACATGTTCCTTTGATCCTTCTAGAGTGAGCTCAATTCTCCTAAGAAGAAAGTGACAAGCTATTCCATATACTACATTAAGGCAACTTATATCTAAAACTACATAATGGAAATATATGTAAAATGAAGCTTTATTCTATTCCATCATAAGTTGGATACATGCTCCAAGAGTCCTCTCTTTGGAATGGAGGAGGTACTCCTATTTATACAATGGGATGAGATAACAAACTCATAATGATGATCCACTAATCTCTCTTTAGTTCCATACATTTCTCAACCATCTAGACACATAACCCTATCCTCCATAATCTCCTCCATGAGGTCCATGATCTTCTCCATGAGATCATGATCTTTTCCATGAGGCTTATCTTATCAAATTCGAATTTGATCATTCAAGGCCACATAAAGATGCCCTGGAAGCTTCCTTTGTACCTACACATGTCAACAAACTCATTCTAATTGTTAGGTATAAGTATAAGCATATTATTTTCTAAAGTTTAGCCATAAATCCACTTAAAAATGTTAAGAATTAATAAACTTTGGAAAAGCATAGTTATGACCCAATAATGAGGTAAATGTAATGTTGTGGAGGTGGAATGGAGGTGACATGAAGGTAAAATGTGAAGATATTGGTGAATAATGAAGTGAAAATAGGGACTATTTTGAGGCCCAACAGATTTCTCAAGGGAAATTCTTCCTGATGCTGCCCCAAATTTTAACAATCCATACAATTATATGACTAGAAGTTTGAGTCTCATGGTAATGTATATGGTTTGATAGTCTATATTTGAAAAAACATGGAATCATACAAAAGAAATATTTATTCATTGGAAGTTATTCCATATTTACCACGACTTTGTTCAAAACTAGTACTTTTGCGTTTTTACTTAAAATAAATTCATTGTAGATTTGAAATTGAAATTCTTGTGACAAATCCTAGTTAACATTCCCTAATTATAAATAATGTAATTATTGAAAAAGGCCAAGAAAAAGGGACACATATTCCAATTGCTTGGGGAGGGAGATTTCTTGAGGAATTGGTGAAATTAAATACATCAACCATGGATTGGCTAAGAATTTTAATGGGTTGGATGTGCAATAAATTAATTGAAAAATAAAAGGACAACACCATGTGTCTTTTAGATCTTACAAAAAGCAAAAAAGGACAAAAAACATAAAAGGTAGGAGCGGGATGTGCTAACCAAGGTAGTTGTCCTATATGGAGCCTCAAAAAAGACAGATAGTTAGTCTATTGTGGGGGCATGGAAACAAGTCAACGGGGAAACACAAAGAATTCATTCACATATGTGCAGTGGAGATGTAGAGAACACATTTTCTCATGCATACGCAGTGGAACAGAACAATGGTGAACACTGGGAGAAATTCCTCCAAGGGTCAGAGGTGTAACAAGAGAGCAACGAACTAAATCATAATAATTAAGCTCTAGAGAAAGTGAACCAACTGATAAACCCTCAAGGAGTCTTGCTGGTTGAAAACATTATAGAGAGTAGTGGTTTGCATGAAGGCTGGAGAACCGACTGGAAGCTTGTGGATTAATGAAGCTATTGGTTTGGGAAGAGGCACTTAGGTATTTGTGAGGCTCATGAACCACTAGAAGTTTCCTTGGGGCTAAAGATCAGGTGCTCAACTCATTGATGAAGTACCTGGAGAGGTGATATCCTTACCCATCAGTAGCTTATCCACTAATGAACCTTCCCTTGATGTGAACTCTGTTCTTGTGAAAGTGACTTGAGACTTTGTATCGTGGTAACTAGATACAAATGTTAATCATGTTTGAAAAGTCTGGAAATACTAAGTGGAAGCTTGTGTAGCTGGTGGATGAAGGCATAGTGACCTTATGACATCTTGTTTTAGCTATTGATATTGGTTAAGTTTCTTCTCAAAATCACTCCACCTCAAGCACTAGAGTTTGGCTCGGGGGTGACAACTACAAGTAAATGTGGTTGTATCTTGTCTAAGGTTGGGTGGAGAGTTAAGAGTCCCAATCTTAGTTGTCGGATTCTTATAAGATGAGTATTTTCTTATGTCCTTATGCATGTGAAGATAATGTATCTATTTATTGTGCTGAAATACTGTCATGATAATGTTGAGGAGTGTTGTTTTCCTACATGAACGACAAATGTCAATATGTTGTGTAAATATTTTAAGGAATGTTCCATTTCTTGTGAATATTTATGAGTTGGAAATTAACATAGGAATGCTTAAGCATGACGAGATAGGAACCTTTGTTAATGATAAAAAACTACACTGACATGTTTAAATATATCATCATTATGTTGATAAATTGTTCACGTTAACAATAAGGGATGCAATTTCTAATTTAGAAGTGCTTCTTGACTATTTTCCTATGAATGGGTTTATCCCTATTTCCTTCCTGAGCCTGAAAATTGGTCTAAATGGTCTATGTATGAAGAGATGGATCAATCTATGTTAATCAACGAATGCATGCACCAAATGTTTTGGCTATCAAGCCGATATTTACCTATTACATCAGGAGGGATAGAATTCATATATGTATATGTACATTGTATAAATATACATGTGTTTTTTCAAGTTGGAGGTGGATGAGTAATTATACAAAGATTAGAAGAGATATCGTAATTAATTATGTACATAGGTGTAATTATATACATATATATGTATACATGGTGAATTAAAGGCCTTAGTTGAGTCTCAATAAGCTCAGGAGGGATAGTCGCAGAAGGGTCTACTTATACCCTTGTATATCTATAGACCATGTGTCGATGGCCTTGGCGAAGACCCTTATGCATGTGCTAATAGTTACTAAGAATGGGATTGGAATTCTTAATTCCAAAGCATAGGGATTCAAAAGGTAATGGTGTAACCCCCCTCCCCTCTCGCTCTTGTGACCAAGTGCAGTGATCAAGCACTTAGACAGGAGAAATCCAGGTCGTCGATGGGTAATCACTCATGGCCATTGGATGACCCTGAGAATTTTCCACCTGAGGTTACTAAAGGAGACACAAAAGGGGACTCCACGGATTTAATCCTTGGGATGACGTGGCATTATGGGGTCGGGTGACCTCTCAACTCAATCTAGGCCATTGGTGTTGTGAATAATTTCTTACTATTGGAGGGACCATAGAAGTTTGGCACCCTAAATGTTTCGAAGGGAGGCCAAGGTAGAACTCCTGGGATTTAAAATACTTAGGATAATGTGGTAGTGGGGCCGCTATCATTTCTCAATGAAATATTATGGAAAACACCACATTTTCCATACGATGAGAATTATGTGATTCACAAGGAGCCTAAACCCTTTAGTCGAACCCATAGTTACATGGAAATTTATGTGGGGAGGACGCGACAAGGGATGATGTCACCCCGACATTTGGAACCAATGATGTCACCCCAAACCCAGACACTAGAGATATTGGAAGGAGGGCATGGTAGAATTCCTTAGATTTAAGTCCCCGGGTGACTTGGTGTGTGGGGCATGTTTAGTGGGGATAGTTGTTACATATTGTTACTACTTCTATGTATTGGTCAAGGTGGTGGCTAAGCTTTATTGCAAGGTGTATATAACCACTTATCCCTAGAAGGTTGTCCTCAGTAGTTTCAATGAGGGGATACGCTAAAACCCATCGAGATTTTATTCCCATGGTGACGTGGCCATAGAGGGCCTGCAGCTGCGTACAATGAATATACATTGTATCCTATGTTATATTCCGGGCTTTGTGAATCATAGAGAGGGGTTAATTCATGACCTGGTACGAGTGAGTCGGTAGTTGCCATGAGGTATGACATTGCACATGAATTGGATAGCCATGTGGGCACCACATGGGGACTGCGTGGGTACCACATGGCAGGTTAGATGTCGTGGCACCATTTGATATGCCAATCTTTTAATGACCTTTAATCCGAGAGTCGAATTGAAGGAAAATTTGTATCAATGGGAAGGTATCAATGAGACAAATGCAACGATATTATCCATTTTAAGTTTTGAAAAAGTTGTAAAAGATCGAAAATTTTAGACCCCATTTCCATAACGGGACATTGGAGGTCAGGTCAACATAGTAACTGCCTCCTTCTACCATTAGTAGGGAATAGTGACAGTAGGGGGTATGCTACAAATATTAACCTTATTTTTATTCCAGTAATTCATTTTATTCATTTCAATTATCATTATCACTAATAGCTAAAAATAAACTTTGTACCACCCCTTTATAGACTTTCATGAACACTTCCTTTACCATATCTAGCATCTTATATTGGCATTCATCAAGGTTAATACTTTTAGTTTACATTTTTATGTTCAAAGTTGAATTCCTTAAGTACTTGTTAATGTTGTGTATAAGTTATCTTGCTTGCATATACAAGATTGAATAAATTTATTGCTAGTGTAGTTTCCAAGATTTGGTTTCATATTTAAGTTGAATGATTGCATTGTAGTGTGTTAAATGTGTTATCCTTGCATAGATTAAGTATATTACTTTCCCACATTTCTAGTAATTTAATTTTTTTCATAGTGGTTATTGTAAATATTTTATAGTCTACATATTTTTACATGCTTTACATTAATATTAAGGCAACTTTGACTTTTGTTTATTTATGGTTTATATTAATCTTAACATGGGTTTGAATTTGGTTTGTATGTGGTTTAGATTAATCTTAAAGTAGATTTGACTTTGGTCTAAGCTTAATCATTGCATATAATGAGGTCTTCATAATAAATTAGTGTAGTTATGTTTAATTAAATGTAGTAGTTAAATGGTTAGGTATTTAGGACTTATATAACATACTCCTCTTCTCTTATGTAATGAGAAATTGCACCACTTAATAATGATGAATAAATCCATTCTTCCTTATTCTTATGTGGATTTGTGTCCACACTTATGCATGTAAAACTGGCATAGCATTAAATCGATGATGAGGGTAAACTCATGAAGTAGGTGAAGAAGCCAAGTGATTATTGTGAGTAGAGAAGGGGTCTAGGTGTTGAGGCATTGCAATCATGCACACTTGGACAAAGATAAGGAAACTTGAGTTTAGAGAAAATTTTCATTGTAATGTCTTTCTGATTTTATATTCATTGCATGAGACAAGAAACTTCTAGAGCCCTTCTAGTTAAATAAATTATTAGTGTATGAACAAGAAGATAACCCATAACATTCCTATGAGGAGGAGAGTCAATATTGTTATATTGCTAAAGTGTGGGGAGATTTTCATTATAGAAAATAAGGAGATAAATCACTTACATTAGTGAATATAGTTTGCATGAGAACATGCTTATTCTTGTGATGATAACCTGGATCATGAGAGCCATATGCAATCAAGGGATGAATCACATAAATTCCATTGTCAGAGATAGTGAAGAAATCATAATCATTCCCTTGTGAGGTGTAGTTTCCAAACAAAGGATATAGATGTTCAAGAGTCTAGATTAGTGTGTGTTTGTATTTGTGACAACAATAGGTTGCCAATCATTGAGTTATAGAAGTAAATTTGAGCACAAATGTTTGCAAAGTTGGACTAATGTGGATACACATGTGGTATATGATATGAAGAATCATGAAGTTCTAACTCTAATCAAGCTCTTTGTAATGAATGGTGATGATGTATTTATCATATGGGGAACCTAGGAGACATGCATTAAATATTAGACAAAGGTAGAACTTTCTTCCTTTAAACTCTATATGTTTCAATTGAAATGGAGAAGTTTGACTTCTTGCACATTAATTTGATAAAAATCAATTATTAGAGATCAATTCAATGAAAAGTTAAAGAACAAGATATGGTGGTTATAACTTTTGTAGTTCACTATGAATTTTATTGAAACCCTAAACATTAAAAATATTAATATAGACCTAGAATTTGAGCGGTAAGCTCTTGTAACAAGATAGATGGAAATAAACAATTTATGAATAATAGTGGGATGCAACTTTTGAGGTGGCACCTGTAGAAAAGGTAATAAGAGCTAGGGAAATAGAAAGGGAAAAGAAGTGATGGTAATAAATCTTCCAAGTAAGGTGAATATATAAAAAATATAAAATTATTTTATTGTTGAAAGTTAGGTCATATAAACAAACTTTATAGGAAGTGGTTGTAGGATGAAAAACACAAACAAGAGCTTGAGAATTTTCTGATTACCAATCTAGAAAGAAATATTCTGATATGATTTAACACAAGGAGGAAGAATTCTACGTGGTCATGGCTAAAAGGAACTCAGTGAGTGATAAGTATGATTTGTACATTGATTTATGGGCAACTAGATATTTTATTAATAATATTAATTGGTATGCTAATTTTTTTGATGATAAATTACAACATGATCCTACTTTATTGAGTGGTGGAGAAGAATATAGGGTTAAGGTAAAGAGAATTGTCCTACTTTAGCTAAGAGGATAGAACATAGTGATTAAATAAATTTATTATGTTCCTTATTAAAAAAATCTTGTTTTTGCTAGGTAAAGAAGCATAGTTGACACAAAGAAATAATTTTCGGCAATAATAGGTGTTTCATAATTGACAAGAATAACAAAAATATGGTTTATGTAGGTGTTAAAGAACATGAATTATTCCTACTAATATGATATAGAGTGTAGTATTGGTTCAAAAAAAAAATTGATATAATTTCATTGAAAATTCAACCATAGTGCCTAGCTTAGAGGGGTTTTAGGTGAGACATATCTCAAGACACAAATCCCTAGAGGATTTTCTTGTTGAAATAAGTCCAAATTAACAAAGATGAAAAGGAGTCAATAAATATATTATCCACTCTCTTGTGTTATTGATAACAAAAAGATCCTGAAGGAGGTTCGACATGAAGTGGTAAAACAAGATGATGCTTCCTCAAGAAGCAAACACAAATTATTATAATGCTAAACCATTGAGTTGTGGAGGAGATGAATATGATGAATAAACAAAAGTTTATGATGTTTGAAAAATAAGGTATTTCAATGCAGGCCAAACACCTTAAGCCACTACTCAAATAAAATAGATCAAAGATTTATACACCATTGTATTGTTCGGTTAAAACCCTCTATGGTGAAGTAAAAATATAAGTGTGGACACGAACGAATTCCTCTAGCCTAATAATGGGTCTAGCCACAACAAATACATTCTATGGAAGATTCCCTTAGGTTAGAATCAATCAAGAGGGCCTACCTCTTGGTCGCTTATCCTACTTGATGATGTCCTTGCTTGCTCACTCCAACAATCTCTCGCTTCCTCCTTCAAGCTCCTGAAACAAGTAAACAACAACAACACACAAACATAATAATGGACAAACTGTAATTCAACCTACATAACAAGTCAAGAAACATTAAGCCATGAATATGTAATATTACAAAACATGTAGGAAATCAATCGATAGTTGCATTTATTAATATCAAAGAGAGATTACAACCATTCGTCTTGATGTCATAGTCTTCCTCTAACAAGACCAGGTTCCCACACACTTCTGCTAGCATTCCATGATGGCTTTAAACAACAATAGTTTAAAGGCTCTTCCCTTTAGGCTTCACTCTAAACCAAAACAAACTTCTCCCTCACACAACTAGATAGCTACAACTAGTAATAGCTTGTTTGTTTACTCCAAAATAGCATCAACACTCAACTATAACTCTGCCAAAAACTATCAACTACAACTAGTTTGTGCTTGGGAAGAAGGGAGGTTTATATAGGAAATATGGATGGGAGATGGATCCTCTTCTCATGGGAGAAAGACTTATCCCTTGAGGTAGTTCCATAATTATAGGGGAAAGGAGCCCAAACTATCATCCTCGACCCCATCTGGCGAAACCATTTACCAGACTTTCGTTACGGAGCTTCTAGAGCTGCAAGTTTCGACTCTAATTTAAAAAACTTTTTATAATAGGACCGGCGCGACTGAAACACAGCTCAATCGCTCTGGTCGATGCGAGGAGTAGTGTTGATCTCTGCACATCAGGGCGGGGGAGACAAAGGCCATTAGCGTTGGTCTTGTAAACTAGGAAAAACATAAGTTTCTAGGGAAATGGTGCAAAAGGGAAATGATCTATTCATGAAGAGGGACACAATGGGAGTTTCTTCATGAAGGCAAAGCATGCGGGGTTCACTGTAGAGGTCCTCCAGGAACAAGGAATGGGGAGTACAGGGACAGTGAAAAAATGTTGTGTAACAGATGCCCCCTAAAGCATGAATCTGCCCCCTAAAGCATGAAGGCCAAACTGGAGTGAGGGATGAAATGCTTTATAAATCAGTGCAGGGAACTGGTCTGCCATTGAAAAACCTGTAAGCAAGTACAGATACACATACATAAACTTGAGATCTCTGTCAAATGATACATGAATCATGACATGGATGCAGCCATCCAGAGAATGATCATGTAAATGGATCTAGGTATGGGCGCAGCCATCCGTCAAAGAGGATCATAACGAAACCAAGGTATGGTCACAGCCATCCAATCATGAGAAGGATCACATATGATAACTCATGGTCTGGTCACAGCCAGCCATCTGAAAGAGACATGCATATCAACATCACCATGTCACATCACTTCGCAACCTGGACTTTTTGTGATCTGAGTCCAGGGTCTTGCGCTCCAACACGACCCGATCAAAGTACAGATCCTAGCATGCAAATAGATGTGTTGACTTTGAACATGCTAGAAAGTCGCTTGATTACCAGTCAATGATGTAAACTGTTAAGAGGCGCAAGAGAAACCACCAATAATGACAATGGCGCTTAAGGTACTATTAACACAATTCACGGAATGTGAATACAGGAACTAAAGTCGAACGCCTGTGAAATCACTCGATCAAAAGCCAATGATGTGAACCTGTCGTCGAGTGCGAAGAAATTTCCATTAGGGCATGCAAGCTCTAAGGTACTAGAAGGGAGTCTCTCGGTCAATTTCTCGGATAGTGAGTTGAAGTCGACGGAAAGTGACCGTGTCGGAGGACCATAATGAATCCCACATCATCGACGCTAAACGAGAGGATGCAAAATGATTTTGGATGATATAGAGAATCAAACATCAAATAGAAGGAAAAAATGAACGGCCCAAACCCAAGAAGGTCAACGATACAGAGGAGGATGTCCCAACCCGACACGAAGCAAAGAGTGTCATGTTCAAGAGTGAGCTGTTGACACGACTGGTAGATTCCAAAATTTCCCCCCCACCATTTCTGGCAAGTACCCCAATTATTTTTTAATCGTAAGCTTGAAGGGGATAGCATATGCTTGCACTGTAAGTTCATCCTTAGGACGAATCCGACCTAGTAATTTAATGAGCCCTAGGAAGGAGAAGCTCATGTTCATCATGTTGATGAATCCAATGTCGTTTAATAGTTTAACGAGTCCAACAATGGTGTAACTCGATATCTTTTTCATGTTTAGAGAGTTTTAAAAAGACACGTAAAAGAAAACTCCACATGGTCCCTTTTCATACATTTGTGTCTCTCGAGCCTAAAAAGGTAGAAAAAAATACTTGAGAGAACCGCTTGACCATTTCAGTCAAGGAGTACCTTTTTTCGTAAATAGTGCCTCCCAACCTGAAAAAGGGATAAACACATACTGGGCACATGACGTTTCGCATCCATTAACGAGTTTGAAATGACAAGGGCTCAGCCATATTTTCGCTTTTAAAGAGTCGGAAAATAGTTGAAAGTGGACCCCCCGTTTTTATTATGTTTAACGAGTCAAGAAGGGAAAAAATACTCAACAATCTTTTCATATGAGTTTAACAAGTCGAGAAAAGAGCTTAAACGTGACTCATCGTCATCGGCGAACGTCCATCACCTGTTGCTGCACAAGTAAGGAAAAGTGTATTATCGAGTCCTTGAGGTAAAATAGGTCAAAAATATTTATAAAACCTGATATTTTCATGAAAAAATGGATAAAAAGAGGAAAAGTAAATATATTTTTACCATTTACCATTTTAACTTTGTTGTGAATACTTTTTACCCACTTTTTCCCTAATTGTTCTGAAGCAGATTGCGAGAGATCCGGGAAATCAATCGACCAGTCGTCAGTTCTGGGTAATAGCTAAAGCCCTGAGCTCCATTTTCATGCTATTTCTTTCTGCTTTCAACCATTCTTTTGGATTTTTAGGGAGGTTTTTGAAAATATATTTCGCCCTCGGTCGGTGCGATTTCCAAGCACAAAATCACGTCGGTCGAGGGTGATTTGTAAAGCCATCTGCACCGATCGGTGCAAATGTTTTTAAAATAGGCGCACTGGTGCCGTGGATAGGGAAAAACCCTATGTTCTCAAAAACTGACAGATTAATCTTGAATTTTATGTGCCAAGGATGATTATTGACTCAAGTTAATGGCTTTTGCAGGAGAGAATCGCCGAAAATGGTGGATTGGAAGGAAAGGGAACATGAATATGTTGACACCCAAGCAATGAAGGATCCAAATTTCCTGGAGGATTTGAGGGCTTGCGGCTCCTCAAATTCTTCCTTACACTAGTGATGCGGGCCTAGCCCGATTTGCTCTGATAGCTAATAAGCCTTTGGGACATTAATCGGAGATTTTTGTCATTGGGGACCAGGAGCTGGAGTTGACAACTTCAGATATCTACTTCATCACTAGACTGTCTCATAGAGGTGAGCCAGTGAACTTGTATGGGTCACGTCCGATCGGGGCAAGCATATCTTCCCTGCTTGCCGAACACTGCCCTGAGGCCCTGAAATCCAAGAGTGGGAAGATAGAGATTTCCAGTGTGCGGGATTTGACACTGAGGGTGCTTCTGTTGACTATCAATAGAGTGGTGGGGTCCCAGGTGGAACATGAGACTAACAAGTCAAATTTCCTTTATGCTATTGACTGCACAACTCCTACGATCTTCAACTGGGCAGAGGCCATGAAGATGAACATCAAGTGCCAGTTTTCCAAGGCCAAGGCGGGGAATCTGAAGCAATTTGGCTTCGGATCAGTACTTGTGACCTTCTTCTTGGAATGAGTGCCATTGTTCTAGTATCAGTTGACTGAGGTAGATCCTCTTGCGCCACGCGATCCGCGGATGGCCCGCTGGAGTCGTTTGATGCCCAGAGTCACTGGGGGTCAGCATATGTCATACCGGCCTGCATTCTTCTCATGGCTAGGACAACAGAAGATCGTCGTGGAGGACTAGCCATACAACAACACTAATTTCCGTGGAGATCCAAACATGCCCTTACTAGATGGAGAGGACTTCGATGATGAAGGTAAAAAATCAAATTTTTAATTTTGAGATTTTTTAATTGTTTTTGGTATGTGCATGCTTATAACATTTCTCTTGTTTATGTAGATGTTGGACTAGAGCGGCCAGCGGGGATGTCCCCAATAGCCAGGCGCATCCCCAACCTTATTGATGTTGTTTCCCCTTATTAGGAAGGGAGTGACAACGAGGAGGAGATCACGAGGAGCCTTGAGGGGTTAACTCATGGTATCCCGGAGTATGCTCGGATAGGAACATGCTCCATCGGTACCAAAGGCACATGGTGGGAGTCTCCGATCGGATCAGCCGACTGTTGAGTCATGTTGAACGAGCTGTCTTGTGCTACCATGACCACTACGCTGAGTAGTTCCTAGGTCCAACACTTACATATTTTTTTAGGCCTGCATGCCATGAATGTATGAGGCCTGCGAGCCGTTGATGTTATTTTAGACACACATATTATTTTTTTGGGTTCTGATGTATCAAACATTCTCACCATATATATACATATGTTGTATTTTCCTGTCTATTATGGTACAAATGGTTTGTATTATCTTTTACATGTTTCGTAAATTTTTATCCAGCACGTAATTAGCTAATGCATCTGTCAATGTATTCATGCGTATAGGAATATGATGATATGTAATATAATCAAAATGCCTTTCCAATAGACGGATACGAAGATACATTCGTAATATTTGAGGGTTCTTGACGAAATATTGCATGTTGAGTTGAAGGACAACAAGCTGTGAATCCAGGTTGACAACCAATTCTCTGATGCCCAGAGCAATGGCTTCTGACAACAGTTCGATGACCACACTGTATTCAACAATGTTGTTGGTTGTACGACCTAGGTAGATACCTTGAAGGCCAATCAAATCATCGTTAGGGTCATACATAGCCCATGTCGTGGATGAGAGGTTCTGGGTACTACGACAAGCACCATCAGCGAAACCAACGTGAGGGGTCGAAGACATCTGCAAATCAAGAAAAGCATAGTAAACAAGAAGGCTATTTGAAAACTATCACACAAAACCACGTTGTACAACAATGAATTACATACTAATGTACATAAGTAACCATGCAAGATGACCTAGGCATAGTACTTTTTGAGGTGGGAGTCCATGCTGGGACTCAGGTAATCAATCAACATAGAAGGACACTGGAGTTTTACCATTTCCATGACGAGTAAGCATCGACTCGGCCAAATAATGGAGTATAACTCATATAAGGATTTTCCCCCATGCCCCTTGGGTGAGGGAGGGTTATGAGTCAGAGGAAAATCGGTGAAAACTCGGGGAGGGTGAAAAATCCTGAATCCATGAAGGGATAGAGGTGCCCTCAGTTGAAAGATCATGAATATGTCAGGGTAAACTGACACATCAATAGGCAATGAAGAAGAGGTCTCTTCAAAAATGGTAGACATGACCGCCAGGCAAGGCAAGAACAAGAAGCGATGATGAGTGTCGATCCATGGTGGTTCCTTAAGAGACATGATTTCCATGATACCTTCATCAACAAGGAAGGTCTCAGCTAAGGGATCAGGCAATTCCAAAGTGCCAAGCCAAGGGGATTGAGAGTACATATCGAGAGAGGTCTTCAACATATGAGAATAAGAGGATGCAGAGTTCGAAGCCGAAATCATTTCCACGTAATTGACTTCGGCGGGACTAAGCAACATAACCTTGCCCCAAGTATCAACAAGATTTGGTGTAGGTATGGCCCAGGGATCAGATTTGACTGAGATCATGTTGACAGAGGCAACATGAGGAGGTGGGAGTGGAAAAATTCCCATTAAGGCAGAATCTTTGAAGAGACCTGCCCCCACACTCTCATAGGGAGCACCAGAGTGCTTAACATACGGAACATTGCCATTCAAGGAGGAAGAGGCAAAGAAAGATAGTTGATCGATAGTGACAATTTTACCTTGATGGGGAAAACAGATCACGCGGAACAAGGAGGAGGCCACGGTATGCATGGCATGAGTCCAACTTCGGCTGAGTAGAATATTATAATTGAGATTGGCGTCAACAATTTCTACTTCAACCTGCACTGTCTTGCCTTCCAGGGTGATGGAAAGGTTAGGTAAGACACCGAAGGGTCGCGAATCGTGCCCATCGAAAGCTTCCAAAGTGTTCGGACACTGGTTCAATGTAGGGGAACCAATAGCCTTCTAGCATGCAATTGACATGATGCAAGTGGAAGCACCTTCATCGACGACAGTGTGGTGGATGGTCTTCTCATTAATGATTACCTGAATAAGAAAGGAAATCTGATGAGGGAGCCGTGGAACATGGTTCTCCAGATTAGAACATATCAAATTAGAATCAGTGGGATCGATGCCCCCGATAGCTGACAACAAAGATTTCCACTGCGATGGGTAGCTTTGGAATACCTAGAGAGCCAACATGGCTGATGACACGTGAGCCAAATCCTCAAAAATATTGTAGTGCTAAGCAGCTCGGGCGTTGGTATTATATGAGGATTTCCGCAGCACACCTCGAGAGGGTGGACGCGTAGCGAAATCAGGGTTAGGACGCTCAATTTGCAGAAGGCCAAAACTCAGGGTAGAAGAAGAAGGTGCAGTTTCTTTTTCTTTCACAGCTGTCGGAGCTGGAGTTTGATAATCTTTTGATCGGGTAGCCACATTAATGAGCATGCTCATCATGAACACTTGAAATCCAAAGGAAGCAGATCGGGTTTGGTCTACCATTTGGGTTTGCTGAGATGGAAAAGGCTCTTTAAGGACAACAGGGTCCCTTTGAGCAGGCAACTAACTTTGGATCGTCAAGGAAAATCCTTAGTGTAATGACCATCCTCACAAATGAGGCAGGGATACTTAGGTTTCCGTTGCAAAGATTTGCCAGTAGACGATTTGGGAGGACCCTGTTTTGAGGCATCGACTTTAGCTTTGCCTTTGAATTTATTTTTTCCTTTCGAGGATTTGTCCGCTACGATAGACTGGACAGCGTGGACCTCTGAGGTTTTACCAGGGCTAGGCAGATTCTGAGATGAAATATTAGGAGAAACATTCAAGACTGACTTCTATTTGGAAGAAGTTTTAGCAGGGGTCTGGGATACTGAACCAATAACTCCATCAACAGGAGGAACAACTGGTAACTTTGATGTTGCGGGATCAGATGATGGCCACGGAGCATTAGGTAACAACTCGTATAAAGTTCCATATTGAGAGTAAACCAAATCCAAGTACTGGGCATGAGCGATGGCTTGCTCTTTAGTGATGCATCCACCCATAGCTATATCACGAGAAATTGGGGCTATGAATGATTTGGTAAACCATTCAGTGAGTAACTGATCAACTATCTCGAATTTGATCAGGCGATGTCTACGTCTCCATTCATGGATGTGATCAGAGATGTGTGTCATAGTATCTTTCTTAAGTGATGTGAGCAAATAGGTGCTAGTTTCATAGCGAACCAAAAACTGAAAATGCGTGAGGAAAGCCATGGCTAACGAATTAAAGTCATGGTAAGTACTTCTAGGTAGCTCGATGTACCATTTCACTACAGCACCCATAAGGGTTCATTGGAAAGGATGAAGACGAATGGAATCGTCCACATATGAGCTCGACGAGCACCAAAGTTGATATGTCATCACATGGGCCTGAGGATCTTCTTTAGCTTTTCCATCAAACTTTGGGCAATCACTTGGTATCTTGGATGACACCAAAGGCCAGTACGGCGAATGAAGGATTCGATCATTCGTAAGGTGCGATACATCTAGCAACTCAAGTGTAGCCAAGAAAGGTAATTGAGTGTTAAAAGGCATAGGAGGTCAATAAGAGGGCCCATAGGGAGGAACCCATCCCTGCTGGTAAGGAATTTGGCCCCACAATGGGGGATTTTGGCCATATGGCATCTGAGGCTACCCCCATTGTGGATTACCTTGACCATAGGGAGGATTTTGACCCTGAATACCTCGAAATTGTCCAGGCATAGGTTGCTGATAGGCAACATATGGGTTAAAAGGCTATTGAGCCTGTTGATCTTGGACACATGGGTATGGGACCTATTGTCCTGGAACATAGGGCTGATGAACCTGTTGTCCCTGAACAAGAGGATTATGGACCTGCAGTCCTTGGGCATAAGGTTGATACACTTGTTGCCCTTGGACGTAGGGGTTTTGTACCTGGTGCCCTTGGCCAGAAAGATTCTGAACCTGTTGGCCTAAGACAAGAGGGTTTTGGGCCTACTACTGCAAGACTTGACCTTAACCCTACCCCTGCAAGGGTTGACCTTCTTGGTATGTATACAAGGGTTGTTTCTACCTTGGATGTTTTTGTTGTTGCAAGGGTTGACCTTGCAGTTGCAAAATTTGTTCGTGGGGTTGCAGAGGTTGGCCCTGCGAGGGTATGGGTTGAGAGGTGTGCAAAGCATATTGCATCTGATGCTGTGCGGCTTGCTACAACTATTGTAAGGATTGACCTTGCGGTTGTTGCAAGTGACCTTGCTGCGAGATAATTTTCCCTTGTTGTTGTGCAGAGAACCCTTGTTGTAAAAAAGGTTTCCCTTGCGGTAACAAAGGCTATCTTGGTTGTTGTAAAGGTTGTCCTTGTTGTTGCAAGGGTACTTGAAGAGTTCCCGAGAAATTACCGAACTAAATCTATCCGTAGCCAGGTCGGATGTACTGCCTCGATTGGAGGGTGTAAGGTTGATTAACCAATCCTTGAGAACCATATGGAACGTAAGGATTTTGGTATTGGACCTGAGCCCCATAGGGTTGCTGATACTGAACATTGCTTGATCCATACAAACCAATGGGATTCTGAACCTATTGGTATTGGATAATGGATCAAGCAGGGTTATAAATAATACCAGAAGAGGGCTGGTTTATACCAAGCATGTGAGCTTGTGATCCGCTCACATTAGTGGCACCTGACACCATAGAAACATTTAGGTTCTGTCCCCCAGGCGATGGCACAATCTGGCAACTGACTAATGGGACAAAGGAACTGACAAAGACAATCTTTGAAACTACCGGTTGTGATTGACGCATAACTGGGACCAATGATACAAGGGTATTCAGAATGGTAGGTTGCACCGAGACTTAAGTAACAACCTGTTGAGAAGTCGTGTTCGTGACGAATGGACCTGACGCCTGAAACCCATACATGATTATGGTAAAGTGATGAGGAACTAGGTGTGCCTGAAGCTAAGTGCCCCAAAGACACATAGTTGGGTGGAAAACTCATAGGAATACCTTTCGAAAAAGGGAAACCCTCAGGAGGAAACTGCAATTGCAATTCTCCCCCCTCAACAATGTGTGAAGTAGAAACTTCAGACTCATCCGGAGATGTGACTGGAGCATCGCCTTCGGGTTCCATGTTTGACCACAAACAACGATGAATGGCCGAACATGTACTAGGGGATAGTTCCAAAGGAACACCCGGCTAGTCGTACAAATAGTAAGGACGCTACGGTGATATCTCAACAACATCAAACAGAGGGTTCAGAGGATAGATAACCAGTCCAAGCTGACCGTCAGTGGTCGGCGAGTTCTCTGGAGTTCGAATGAGATTGTCCGAAGATTCTAGGCCAAGATCAGCAGATGACCCTATATCGAAAGTAGGTGGAGGACGAGAGGACAATGGTTGAACACTCAAAATAGTTGCGAGTTCAACATTTTGGTCCTCAAGTGACTCTGATAACTCAGGAAACGGCTCCTCAGACAATCTTTCAGACAGAGGAGAGGAAGAGGAATTGGGTGAACCAGATGGTTTAGCCACGATGACCTTGTCTTAGTCGATGGAACAAATAACTTCAAGGCTTTAAAATGTCCTTTTAAGAGAACTCACGATTTTGGTCAACATTGATTGCAAGATACATTCTAAATCCAACCCAAAGAACTTGTTAGGGAATGTGTTAAAGAACATACTTAACAATCTCATAGATAGGAGGACATAAATAATTTGAACATTAACCAAGGAAATGATTCTTGAACTTACCTATGCATGGACCAAGTTATCGGAGATGATCTCCACCTCATTGAAGATGGTTTTGTATTCGTAAATCCATAGAAAACAAGGATCCAATTCTTTTAGAAATGTGTAATGTCTTCCTCTCTATATGATATGCTCATTAGGACCATGGAATCTTAAACTACCAACTTGAAACTCTAAGTGGAGTACAACACTTAGCTAAATTCCTTGAATGAATTTGGTGTTATCCCATCACTTCACTAGTGTTTTAGGGGTAATTGGATTCTCTATAATTTTAGGCTTTCATTGGTAGCTCATGGTGTCAATCCATTTAGAGAGCTCAAATCTACTTACTCATGACCTGCTTTTGTTATTTACAATAGCATTCCTCCATGGATGTCAATAAAGAGGGAGCACATAATATTGGTAATGATTGTTCTACGTATTTATTTAGAATAGCTTGTTTTGGATCATGGGCAATCAATTTTTAAGACGCGTAAAATACTGATTCTCTTTCATTTTTTAAGAGTCGAGAAAGAAACTATCACTTTTGATTGGAAACAAGTACGAAAGGACAAGTGCTCGAATGATCTTTTAAATTTAATGAGTCAAAAAGATCAAATGACTGCTCTAGATGATCTAGGTAAACAAGATTACCAGGCAACTGTGAACTGCAGGATACCTCTTGGCGAACCAAGAAGTACGAGCAGGTAATCTCCCCGAATGCTGTGTTTAGTCTATCACATTCGCAAGGTAGCTGACTCAACATCCTAATGATAAAAGGGTTGCATCCTAGTGGGCTCTCCCGTTATATACTCGATGGTACAAAGAGCACTAATCCGTACTAGCATTGTCTAATGCCGAAGCTAATGACAACTGCTAGGTGTAAAGACGCCGGAACACGTCTCTAGCCTAGACCTTCTGGATGTGATTGTTAATGTGAAATGCGCCTTAGGTTAATTGAATTCATTTTAGAGTTGATCTTGAGTTAAGTTTCAATTTTCAAGTCTTAGCGATGCTACTCGAAAAACCTAAAATTCAACTAAATGAGACAAGACCCTTTCAATTCGATGAAATGCCTACACTAGAGAGGGTAGAAACTACTCAATCAAATGCAAACAATCAAGCAATTGAAAACGAAATGATCTTTCACTACCTTACTTTTTTCAAAAAATAAACTAATGAAGAATGCATTCCAATTCCTAATTTCCTGACAAGCACTTATCTATTAGTCCTTTCAAAATGAAAAATTCTCTTCCTTTTTCAAATGCTGATGCAATTCTAGCTGTCTTTCAAAAATGCAAATTATCGTAACATAATGATGCAACAAACTAGAATTTCATACTTTTTCATGAAACAATGAAACCAACTTTTCCATTATAATCTTTCAATGAAAAAGTTTTCAAGACAATGAGATCTTCAAGAAGATGAAAACATGAAAAGAGAAGTTCATTCAAATCAATGAAACACCGACTTCACCAAACACAAGGCCAACAACGTAATCTGTGCTGGAAAGAAATGTTCAAGCTAGTAAATGAAACTTTTTCAAACTTGTGCAAAAAAGAGGTAAAAGTTGCAAAAAGGACCAAAAACAAATGCAAAGAGTAAACACACCTACAACCCGACTTAGTGAGTTCACAAACTGTTGAATGGGTGACCAACTAGATGCCCTAGTGTCGTTGGCCACTCAATGACTCAATCAATCAAATAGAAAGATGACAAGCCAACAAGCAAGAAAAACCAAATGAAAAGTAGCTTTCTAATCAGGGAGAAAACAGTCCAAAAGCTTACGGGGTCAAAAACACAAGAGCAGAACACACTAGCCAAGAATTGGGTCAAGTCCTAATCTTCACTTATAGGCATCGGCGCGACTGTCTAACTGACAACAAGCGCCAGAGGCTGGTTGGCGCGATTTTTCCTCAGCAAATTGCGCTGGTCAGCGTGACTGCCAGCAGATTAACCGTGTTGGTCAAGGTAACTAAGGAAAAAAAAAAAACAGGGACCATATCTGCTACTATGAATTTTAGACTTAGGCTAGTAATCTGGAGAAAAGAAACAAAACCAAAGGGAAAACGTCAAACTAGAAAAGTTCTCACGCAATCATGAAATCCAAAACAACAAAAGGATTGGGATCCCTAGTGGAGTCGCCAATTTGTGGTGAAGTAAAATTATAAGTGCGACACGAACAAATTCCTCTAGCCCGATAATGGATCTAGCCACAACAGATACATTCTATGGAAGATTTCCTTAGGTTAGAATCAATCAAGAGGGCCTACCTCTTGGTCGCTTATCCTGCTTGATGATGTCCTCGCTTGCTCGCTCCAACAATCTCTCGCTTCCTCCTTCAAGCTCATGAAACAAGTAAACAACAACATCACACAAACATAATAATAGACAAATTGCAATTCAACCTACTTAACAAGTCAAGAAACATTAAGCCATGAATATGTAATATTACAAAACATTTAGGAAATCAATCGATAGTTGCATTTATTAATATCAAAGAAAGATTACAACCATTCATCTTGACGTCACAGTCTTCCTCTAACAAGACCAGGTTCCCACACACTTCTGCTAACATTCCACGATGGCTTTAAACAACAATAGTTTAAAGGCTATTCCCTTTAGGCTTCACTCCAAACGAAAACACGCTTCTCCCTCACACAACTAGATAGCTACAACTAGTAATAGCTTGCTTGTCTACTCCAAAATAGCATCAACACTCAACTATAACTCTGTCAAAAACTATCAACTGCAACTAGTTTGTGCTTGGGAAGAAGGGAGGTTTATATAGGAAATATGGATGGGAGATGGATCCTCTTCTCATGGGAGAAAGACTTATCCTTTGAGGTAGTTCCATCATTATAGGGGAAAGGAGCCCAAACTATCATCCCCGACCCCATCTGGCCGAAACATTTGTTTAGCCAATTTAGTATGTCCTAAATTTCTACATTAATTATCGACTGGGAGTCGTAAACTGATGAAGTGTGACGCATTATATGTGCAAGACAACCTCTTTCTTACTTTTTACTGTTTTCAATTTTTGTTTTGTTTTGGGGGTTTTATCTTCGTTTATCTCCTAATGTGAATGGAAATCCTATTCCTAAATTTTAAGAATACTTCAGAAGGCAAGTATGGATATAGATTTTAAGGCAATTATGTCCTCTATGCTGATTTCCAGAGCTTAACACTTCAGAGGATCTCAAAAGGTACTAGTAATGAAATTGTCATTTAAACAAGAATGGAAATGTACTGCTAGTAAAATCAAATAAATGATGAACTACTGATCATGAAATCACTACTTCTGCTGCTCATCTAAATACAAAAAAAAATATGTTAAGCTACTGCACTCAAACAAGTCAAAAACTGTAAACTAATAAAAGTAAAATCAATTCACTTCATTCATAATCTGATAGCTCGCCATGTAGTCTAAGCTATGGCTTTAGGAGATAACGTCAATGATATGAGGAAATTGATATCTAATTGCAGGAAAATAAAGCTAAAATCAAATCACATCATTCATAGTCCGATAGCTCGCCATGTAGTCTAAGCTATGGCTTTAGGAGACAATGTCAATGATATGAGTAGTTTGATATCTAATTGCAAAAAAATAAAACTAAAATCAAATCACATCATTCATAGTCTGATAGCTCACCAAGTAGTCTAAGCTATGCCTTTAGGAGATAACGTCAATGATATGAGCAGTTTGATATCTAATTGCAAAAAAGTAAAACTAAAATCAAATCACAACATTCATAGTCCGATAGCTCGCCAAGTAGTCTAAGCTATGGCTTTAGGAGATAACATCAATGATATGAGAAATTTGATATCTAAACTAGCTAACAAAGCAAGTGAATAAGGCTAAAATCAAAGCATAACTGGAATTAAAAAAACTAAGAAAAGCAAAGTCAACAGAGAGGTTAATCTCATGTCACTAGTTATTGCAAAAATTGTACGGAAATTCCTGGGCCTACTCTATCCTGAAACACACACACACTGATCAGTGTTAACAACAATATATAGAGCTTGAAAAATCATGTACAGGAATGATATGTTAATACCATAGCAAATGAAATATACACAGGTGGATAACTATGAAATATGTGCAATGGAAATAAAGAAACAATGCATAAAAACTTTACAGCAATAAGGAAAACGAAACCTCAGCGTGCAGGGGCCCTCTGCACGGCCTTGGTCAACAGACTATCAGTCCAGAATTATGCTCACGCAGTCATATAAAACAGAGTCTTCTTTATATTTCAAAATAGAGGAAGAATCCTCTCGTTACCACAGTGGAACTAGTGTCACAACACAGTAAACTTAACAACAAAATTACATCAACAAAGACTAACTCTATGCGTTTGGAAATGCATTATTTATAACAAAAAATTCATAACTATTTTCCTATGAAATATCTTTAACTGAAGACACATAAAGGACAACGTCCGTAAGCTTAGAATACTGGTTGCCAAGATTATTCAATCTATCAAGAGTGGCTGTTGGATTCACATCGTGGGGCAGTCTACAGGTGTCAACATGACCCCAGGGTTCTAGGAACGGCCATGAATCCTTCACATGTTTGAAAATAGAGTCTGGTTGCCGTAGGACTCCTACGTTGGACCACCATTTGACCACCGTTGACCACGACTTTCCTTAATGAATCCGGCTAAACCAATAGGACCTGATCCATGTCCAGGTCATTTCTATCTTGCCCATGTGCCTTGTTTTTCCTGATGACACCTGCAACCTAGAGTTTAACAAAAACAGTTGTGGAAAGTTGAATCAGCTGCGGAAAGTGGCTGCATTCCGCAGCTAATGAGCAAAATCTAAGTCAAACAACAAACACAAAAACATAGTTAGAAAACCACTTAAATGCTCTTTTAGAATCAATATGCAATGTTCTTTGATAGCTTATGGGGTAATGGTGAGGGGAAAAAGTCTAGGAAAATGTGTAGGAGAGATGTAGTTTCAAAGCTCAACATACCCCCACTGTGAAGGTGTTGCATGTCCCCATGCAACCAAAACTTTGACCATCCTTCTTTCAGTTCATGTGTTCTGAGACCTCTGCCAATACATCCAACCTTCTTTTCTTCTTTCTTGGGACCACTATCATCCTCGGCTTCCTCATTAGGCACTTAAATTTGAGGTTGATGAGAGCCCTGCTCAACCTCTTGTTCTTTTGCTTCAATTTTCTATTTTTCTTCTGCCATAGCCCAAGGTGCAACATGGTGTTGTCGTGAATAATCTTATCTAACCTACCCTATTCTTTCAATATTTCATTTTCTCTTTTGATGTGTCTATTTAGGACCTCTAGCTCAAAGACTTCCTGTTTTAGTGATTGGACTTGAGCTTCCTGGGCTGTATTAGGCTGGGCAGATGAAGTGCCTTGGTTTGTGGCAGTTTTATCCAACGTCTCAATATAATCATACATTTCTTGCTAGGTTGGATCTATCTCAGGTGTAGTCTTCCTTGGGCTGTCCCCAAAATCTGGTTGAGAAGGACTGATCTCAAAATCTGGCTGAGAAGGACTATTTTCAAAATCTGGCTAAGGAATAGGAGTATGGTGTGGGCCACGGCCAAGAGGGATTGCTGAAGGTTGTTCTGGTGTTTCCCCTCCTAAATCAATGAAGTGGGGCCCTTTAGTTTGTACTTTCCTCAATTTTCCTTTAAGTCTGGAGCTCCTCCTTAAATTTTGTGAGCTAGTGTCTTCTTTCTCCACACTCTGTTTTTCTTTCCCTTTTCTCCTTGCTGCAGCTGACTGTTCCTGAAGGTAAACTAGTCTTTCAAAAAGTATTTGGTGGTCCTCTTCTGAGGAAGGTTCTGGGGTTTGATAGACAACCTCAATATTTCTTTTCCTTTTTGATTTTCTTGGCTTCCTAACCTCAGTTCTTTCCTTCCTACTTTCAGACAGCTCCTCTTCCTGATTAGTTTCTTTAGCTATGTTAGTAGGAGTGTCCTGAATTCTCACACTTTTTCTCCTACTTTTCCTTACTGAGCTGCTCTCGGGTGTGTCAAGTGGATCTTGAAAGAAGTTTCTAACCAAGAATTGTTCCTAGGTGTCCTTCTTTTCCTTCAACTATTTTTCAATCAAAATTTTCACAAGGCCGTGATGGTAAAGGTGGGGTTCTACATCCTCCAGATTCTTTTGGACAGTTATGGACATCTTTTTCAAGCTATTCAATAAAGAGTAAGGCAAATTAATGGTTTGATTTTCTAAGAAATTCATCAGCAACCGGGTGTGGTACATATACATGGACCCAAATCGTTCTTCACATGTAATAAACTTCTGGATTATCAATAATATACTAGCCCACTTTTCTTCTAAAGCAGAGATAGGGATTCCACGTTTGAAAATAGTTATATCCATACCTGGATTGCGTAGGATAACCCTCTAGGCCCTCTTGTCAAAGCTTTTATTTTTGAACCACCGTTCTCCCTCCTGTGGGAGTTCCGTTGCGGCTGCTATAGATGCCTCTGTGACTGAGAATTTAAGGTCTCCAACCTCAACTTCCACGCCATCAAAAGACCTCGCAAAAGTCTTCGTAACCTCCTTATCGTGACCTTTGAGTTTCTAGATAAACTATAGCCACTGTGCCTTTCTTAGCATACTTTTCAATTGCGGATACCCCTCCATGAATTTGGGCCCTTTCTGTTCTGCTCTTAACAGAGGACCCATTCCTTCCCCTGCATTAAAATATGTCTACATGAGTGATAGACTGATGGGGGTGAGATGGTTGTGTTTGCAGGGGATGTAGAAGGACTGTGGAGAAAAATCAGTAGTCGTAAATGGAAGAACAGAGTTCACAGAACAAAGGCTTATGTGAACAGACCAGAAATACAAATGCAACTTCGATGGGGCAGTATGGAAATAGAGTGAACCCGGAAAAGTTTTGAACTAGACGGTTGCGGAATAGATGTTAGCATGCTCACAAAATGGCTGCGGAATTTGTGCGGCAGGAAAGAGCCGTGACCAAATCAATTACGTCCTCATAATTACCTGGTTTAATAGATGGAGTGTCAAAGTACGATTAAACATGAGTTAAGTTCGGAGATGGATCATGAGGCCGTTAAAAATTAATGCAAGGTTCGTGGTGGAATTATGTAAAGGCCATGGAGCGGTTATGGAAGCTATCAAGGCAAATCATTACATATAATGGAGCAGGTGGTTTCATAACTATGTAAAATGTATTTAAAATGCTATTTGAAATGAACTTTGCTCATACCTTGGAACTTACCACTTCCGTCCACTGACCTTTGATTGGCTGCTTCCTGATGATGCTTCTAGGTGCTTTATATCTTTGGAATATCTTCATTTTCCATACCTGCATTTGGTTTTCATTATCATTTAACTAACATCTGACTGTCAGTGTTGAATAACAGAGTGATGGCTGCGGAATCAGCTTTTAGCTGTGGAAACTGGGTTCAGCTGCGGAAATTGACACAGTGATCATATTATTGAATGGAGATGGATAAATGATGGCTGAGTGAATGAAAACTGGTCATGAGAGAGCTTTTATTGGTGGAATGAAATAAAGTGAAGTGAAGTGAAATGAAGTGGAGTGAAATGTAGTGGAGTGAAATGAAGTGAAGTGACATGAAACTATGAAATGAGAAAAAGTTTTTTTTTTTTTGGGAAAATATAGGGCGTCAGAAGGTTCTGATTTTCGCCCTGTATTTTCTGTATAAGACTGCCAATCAGTGATTGGTTTTCAGGCTTATACAAAGTTTTTTGTTTTTTTTGTTTTTTTTTTAACAGAAAAAGAACAAGGACTAGGCTGGTGGAGAAGAAGGATTCTTCTTCACCAGCCTTATTGCAGAATTATCCTGAAAGATTTTAAAAAATTCCTCCTTTGAGAGTGGCTTATGATAGATCTTTAATCTGTGGCCATTCACAATAAGAGGAGTTTGATGTTCATCAATGGTTTTGATTCTTAACGCTCCATTGCTAAAGATTTTGTCAATCTCGTATGGCCCAAGCCAATGAGTCTGAAATTTTCCTTTAAAATATTTAAACTTGGAATCAAATAGCAATGCCCAATCTCCTTCTTGAAACTTTTTCTCCTTCATGTATTTGTCATGCCACTTAGCTCTTTGATATTGAACTAGATCAGTTCTTAGGATTGCTTCTTGTCTGATCTCATCTAGCTCATTCAACTGCTCCATTGTATGCTTTTGGGCTTCTGATAGATCCATTCCCAACTGTATTGCCATCTTGAAATTTTTGACTTGGAACTCAATGGGGAGCATGACTTCTTTCCCATAAACAAGTTCATAAAGAGAATGTCTTGTTGTATTCCTCCATGTAGTTCTGTAGGCCCATAAGGCTTCAGGAAGCCTTTCTGCCCAATCTCTTCTGTGTAGATGAACAGTCTTGGTAATGATGCCTTCAAGAACTTTGTTTGTAGACTCCACTTGACCATTTGCTTGCGGATGGTAAGGAGTAGATTTTCTGTGCTTTACTTTGTATTCTTCCATCAACTTCTCCACCAGGTTGGATGTGAATTGACCTGCCTGATCTATCACAATTTCTCTTGGAACACCAAAGCGAGTAAAAATATCCTCATAAAGAAAACTAACAACCGAATGCTCAGTAACAGAAAATAATGCTTTGGCTTCTACCCATTTAGTGACATAATCAGTACATACCAATATATACTTTCTTTGTTTTGATGGTGGGTTAATAGGTCCAATGAAGTTTAAAGCCCATTTTTCAAAGGGTTCGATGAGTACATGTGGCTGCAATGGCATTTCATTTGAAATGGTAGGTTTCCCTACTCTTTGGCAGCCGTCACACCTTTTGACATATTGTTTTGCATCTTTGAAGAGGGATGGCCAATAATATCCTAAAGAGAGGATTTTATAGGCTGTCCTTTTATCAGCAAAGTGTCCGCGGCATGGTTCATCATGACATGCTTTGAGGATATCAGGCATTTCATCTTCCCTAACACATCTTCTGATCACAAGATCTGGCCCTGTTTTAAAAAATTCGTTAGAAATCCATGAATATTTTGAACTCTCCTGAATAATCTTTCTTCTTTCACCAGGAAATAAATGTGGAGGTAGTTTCCCCACAACCAAATAGTTAGCTATATCTGCATACCAAGGAGTCTTAATAGTTACTGCAAATAAATATTCATCAGGAAACTTATCCTCAACAAGATAATCTTCTTTAGTATTCTGAATCCTAGACAAGAAATCAGCTATTGTATTTTGTTTCCCTGGTCTATCCAACATAGTAATATTGAATTCCTGTAAAAGTAGGAGCCACCTTGTAACTCTGCCATTAGTAATAGGTTTGTTCATTAGATATCTAATTGCAGAATGATCAATATGAATAAAAGTTTCATAGCCTGTTATATAATGTCTGAACTTATTGATTGCATGAACAACAGCTAAGAACTCTTTTTCAGTCACAGTATAGTTCAACTCAGTGGGAGTTAAATTTTTACTGGTATAGTAAATGGCATAAGGAACTAAATCTTTTTGACCCAACACAGCTCCTAAAGCTGTATCTGAAGCATCTGTAGAAATATGGAAAGGAAGTTTCCAATTTGGTCCTCTCAAGATGGGCGCTTCAAATATTCTTGTTTTCAAAGTTTCAAATGTTGGTTGGCAATCAGGACCCCATTTCAATTCACAGTCTTTTGTAAGCAGTTTGAAGAGTGGAGATGCTATTTTAGTGAAGTTTTCTATAAATTTTCTATAATATCCAGTAAATCCCAGAAAACTTCTAACATCTTTTTGACAATTTGGAATAGGCAACTTGGAGATGACTTCGAATTTTGATTTATCAACTTTAATCCCATCCCCTGAAATATGATGTCCTAAAACAATACATTCAGTAAACATCATAAAGCATTTTTCATGGCTTAATGAAAGGTTTGTTTCTTTACATCTTATAAGGACTTTTTCCAAATTTTCTAGTGCCTCTTCAAACGAATCACTATAAACTGTAAAATCATCCATATAAACCTCTATACAATCATGGATTAGACCAGAAAAAATTCCTAGTATTGCGCTTTGGAATGTTGCGGGTGCATTACACAATCCAAAAGGAAGCACTCGATAAGCAAAAGTTCCCCATGGACAGGTAAATGTGGTCTTATCCTGATCTTCGGGTGCTACCAGAATTTGATTATAACCACTAGAACCATCAAGAAATGAAAAGTACTTTTTGCCTGCTAATGTATCTAATACTTGATCAATAAAGGGCAAAGGAAAGTGATCCTTCAAAGTTGCTTTATTCAATTCCCTATAATCAATGCATACCCTCCATTTACCATTCTTTTTAGGTACTATAACCAAAGGAGAAACCCATCGGCTATCTGAAATTGGATAAATGAAGTTTACATTGAGTAGTTTTTGGAGCTCTTCTTTCACTATCTCCCTAAGATTTGGATTCATCCTTCTCTGAGGTTGTCTGATTGGTCTACTATTTTCCTCGATATAGATATGATGGATGCAAGTCTTAGGGTCAATACCTTTCATATCAGTATACTCCCATGCAAATGCAGTAGAATGTTTTTGCAAGATTTTGGTTAGCCCTTCTTGTTGTGACTTTTCCAAATTTTTGTTGATATTCAATGTTTTACCTGGAAAAATCTCAATGGTAGAACTACCGAACTCTTCCATAGAGTAAAGAGACATTTGTATTGATGATAAATACTCAATGTCAGAATCTAACTGAAATTGTGTGTGGTCATATTCTGAAGATGTTTCAAAATTTTCTAATGTGTTCAGAATTTGACTATCTTCACTAATTTCAGAAATGGTAGAGACAGGTTGTATACTATCCTCATCATCGACCCATTCATTGTCTCCTACTTTTGTAATTGCTTTCTCTGGAGGATACAGATTGAATTTCTTTGTCGAACTACCATCAGAAATGTATATATCCCCAGATCTACAACTAATGAAAGCATCAGTTGTGGCTAGCCAAGGTCTTCCTAAGATAAGAGGGTGCCCTCCTAAATTACTCTTGAGAGTCAAAATCATGAAATCTACTAGATATTCCCAAGAATCTAAGGAGACTAAAATATCTTATAATACACCATCTGGTTTGATTATTGATCTATCTGCAAGCTGTAGTAAAGTGGGTGTAAAAAGAATATTAGGAAGTTTAAGTTGTTCCATAGTCTGTCTACTCATAATGTTGATAGCAACCCCTAAGTCAATCAAAGTATTTGGAATTTCTATCCCATTTATATGTGTCTTGACAATTGGACTACCTGGATCTACATATTTCTGCATGGTAATTTTTCCCATCATGTAATCTGCAATTTTTCCTACCAGGTGGATTCTTCTTGTATCTCTTGGTTTCCTTCCCGGTCTTTTGAGACTCAACTCCTTTATTGTTTTTGCTAGAATAGGAATCTCTCTAATGGCTTGTAGCAAGGGAATTTTGATACAGACATTCTTTAATTCATCTAGAAAATCATAGTCAGGCAACAAGATTTGTTTTTCCACCCCTTTGTCAATTTGTAATCTTTCAGGGAAAGGAGGTGTGGATGAAGATGCAGGTTGCTCAACTATAGGAGTTGTGGGGGTTGACTCTTTTTCTTTTTCTTTTTGAATGTTTGGGTTTTGAAGAGATGCTTCTTCAGAACCTTTATTGGCTTTAAGAGAATCCTCCTCAGAGGTATCTTTCTCTTGAACATCTATAGAAGGTTTTTCTAAAACTCTACTAGACCTGAGTTGTACATCATTAAGAGGAACAATCATATAGGTAGGAAATTGTTGTCCTTCTACCATGTAAGTATTCTGAGGATTTTTGTTGTTAGGATTTGGCAATGGCTGGGCTGGTAGTTTATTTGTCTTTTGTTGAAATGGAAGCAAGAGTTGAGAATTTGGATTTTGTTGAGAAGGTTGTTGTTGTGGAAATGGCAATGTAAGTTGTGAGTTTTGATTTGGAACTTGTGGATTTTGTTGATTTTGAAAAGATGGAGGATATTGATAGAATTGAGTAAATCTCCCATAAGGATTTTGCATTCCTTGTGCCCATGATTGGTATGGATTTTGAGGTTGGGGCCAAGGTTGTTGCCAAGAATTCCAATTTGGTGGGAGCTGAAAGTTCATAGGATTGTTAAATCCTTGATTTTTTGGCCCCTGCCATGGTCTTCTTGAAACAAAACAAAGGGACTCTACTGAATTTGGATCTTCCTAAAAGACAGCTTTGAGCCCAGGAATTGAAGGACAATCCTTGGTCTCATGGCTTTCTGAGCAAATCACACATGTTTTTACAAATTTTGCATCCAAGGGGCATTCCCTTGAAGCATGTTTCTTTCTACATTTTGGACAAAATATGGCTACGACTTTGACTTTTGCTTTCTGCTTGTTTTGTATTTTAAGGGTGTCTAGTTGTTCACTAAGGCTCCCTAGAATATCAGTTTTGAACTCATCAAGCATATTGCCAATCTCTGCCCTACTTACTGATCCAGTTGCAGATTTGTTTGCTCTAATAAGAGAAGGATCTCTCGACCCTTTTCCAGTTTTAGATTTTCCCCTTGAGAGATGGACACATATTTTTGCTATGTCATGAAGTGGAAGTTGAGAAATATCTCCCTTCCCCATCATGTTTAAAATATCTATCCATTCATCTCTAATGGCTTTCAATAGAAGGGCTTTCAAGGTTTCCTCATCTAAATTACTCATTTCTTCTCTCTTTAAGTTGTATTGAAATCTTTCAAGTAAATCCTCCAAGTTTTCATCCTCTTTTTGCATCATTTTGACTACCTCATCCTTATGATTGGTGGGCATACAATAATCCAGGTATCTATCCAAAAATGTTTGTTTCATATCATTCCAAGTCCTAATAGATTGAGTGACTAACCCCATGAACCATTTCAAAGCAGCTCCTTTTAATGTTGAAGGAAACAGTTTGAGTTTTTGAGAGTCTTCCATATAGTCATAGGTTCGGCACAAGACTTCAAACTCAAATAGAAATGTTTCAAGATCCTCACTTTCCAACCCATAAAAGTTTGGGAGGACAGATGGTGAAATGTTTTTCATTGTTGTATGAGTTTCCTCATCGGCTATAGGGAATCCAAATGAGTTATCTCCATCCCTATTTCCCGCATTGTTACCTCTACCTCCTCCATTATTTCCTCCTCCTCTACCTCTACCTCTACCCCCTCCTCCAAATCCATCTACTACTTCTTCTATCATGGTAGTTTCCTCAAAGTCTTCTAGTTCTTCTATTAATGGTGAACGAGGAAGAGTTTCTCCCTCTTCTTCTTCAGGTGATTCTACTTCTGTGATTACAATATGTTTCCCTGTAGAAGTGAAGAAAGGTTCTTCTCCTATATCAGATTTAGTAGATAGTGTGGAAGAATCTCCTAATTCGGCTGCGCCTTGAATTCCAGGAATCCTAAGGCCGAGAGTATGAGTCGGAGATGATGGAGGTGTATCTTGTCTATGCCTTGAAGTAGCTGGAGTTGTGAAAATCGAACTCTTGGCCCTAGCTATAAACCTTCCCCTAGAATCTCTTGCTCTATGCATGTCATTTTTTATTTTTATTTTTTCAAGTCGGGCTAATAATTCTCTTTCTAGTCTTCCAGGTCACACTAGGTGCAAGAAGAGAGCATAATCAAGAAATTATTGAACTAATAACTCTTTTTTCTGATCCTCCAGATCACACTAGGTGCAAGAGGAGAGCATACTTCAAGAAGTTATTAATTTTCCCTTCTTTTCTCTCTCTTTTTTTTTTTATGTAAGAGATCAGCTACCTTGTTACACTTCCCTGGCAATGGCGCTAAAATGTTTAGTCAATTTAGTATGTCCTAAATTGCTACATTAATTATCGACCAGGAGTCATAAACTGATGAAGCATGGCGCACTATATGTGCAAGACAACCTCTTTCTTACTTTTTATTGTTTTCAAGTTTTGCTTTGTTTTGGAGGTTTTATCTTCATTTATCTCCTAATGTGAATGGAAATCCTATTCCTAAATTTTAAGAATACTTCAAAAGGTAAGTATGGATATAGATTTTAAGGAAATTATGTCCTCTATGCTGATTTCTAGAGCTTAACACTTCAGAGGATCTCAAAACGTACTAGTAATGAAACTGTCATTTAAACAAGAATGGAAATGTACTGCTAGTAAAATCAAATAAATGATGAACTACTGATCATGAAATCACTACTTCTGCTGCTCATCTAAAAAAAAAAAAAATTAAGCTACTACACTCAAACAAGTCAAAAACTGCAAACTAATAAAAGTAAAATCAATTCACTTCATTCATAATCCGATAGCCGCCATGTAGTCTGAGCTATGGCTTTAGGAGATAATGTCAATGATATGAGGAAATTGATATCTAATTGTAGGAAAATAAAGCTAAAATCAAATCACATCATTCATAGTCCGATAGCTCGCCATGTAGTCTAAGCTATGGCTTTAGGAGATAACGTCAATGATATGAGTAGTTTGATATCTAATTGGAGAAAAATAAAACTAAAATCAAATCACATCATTCATAGTTCGATAGCTTGCCAAGTAGTCTCAGCTATGGCTTTAGGAGATAACGTCAATGATATGAGCAGTTTGATATCTAACTGCAGAAAAATAAAACTAAAATCAAATCACATTATTCATAGTCCGATAGCTTGCTAAGTAGTCTAAGCTATGGCTTTAGGAGATAACGTCAATGTTATATACCTAGGGGGGATAATATGGGGTACCAAGGGAGGTACCCAAGGTAATAATGTAATAATGGAATGGGCCATAGTAATAAATAAGGTGGTTAACCCATGTCATGTAAGGGACCACAAGTAGTTAATAATAATGTAATGGGCCCATGGTATTAGTTGATGGTATGAGGGAACCATGGTAATAATCCATGGTATTGTATGTATGAGGCCTATATAGAGGCTAGAGACTCCACTTGGGAGAGAGTCAAGGATTATTGTATGAACAGGCATATGGCTTGTGGAGTGTTCTCCTTCCTTAAGGAGTGAATGTATGATGTTGCCCTACCTTAAGGGTTTGATAATAAAGAAGCATTTCTATCTATTTCTATCTTGTTATTTCTTGGGTTTATTTCTATTATCATATACTTTTGGGTTAGATCTATAACAAGTGGTATCAAAGCACTTTCTTGGGCACAACCGTGGAGATTTTTTTTTTTTGCAGAATTTCGGGGGCGGCGAGTTGTAGATCAGATATATGCATTTTGATGCAAGATCTGAAAAATCTAATTGCAAATCTGTATTCCTTGTGAAAAAATAGCCGATTTCAAAAAAAAATCGGTTGAATCGGAGTCTGGATGAAGGAGATATCGCTGATCTAAAAATCAGTGGGATTATAGACAATTTTTCGGGGCAGCGAGTTGCGGCTCAGATCTGGACGTCCTGGTGAAATATATGCAAAATAAAATTGTAGATCTGTATTCTTTGTGAAAAAATAGCCGATTTCAAAAAAAAAATCGGTTGAATCGGAGTCCGGATGAGGGAGATATCGCTGATTTAAAATCAGCTCTTTTTTGCAGAAATTTTGGTGACGGCGGGAGAGTTGCAGCGCAGATCTGGAATTCTAGTGCCTGGATCAGGATTTCTATCACATGGGCAGATGCAGAATGGTCATTCCATTTCCGAAAACAGGTCATAATAAATATTCTGAGCAATATTGACTAAACTGTGGCCACTTTAAATTTTCGCCAAGTGAGTGAATTTTTTCAAAACCCTTTTCATGGCTTCTAGCAAGCAATATTTTACAGGGAAAGATAATGGTCTTACTATTGAAGAATACATAAAACAACAAAAGTCAGCGTGGGCAAAAAATTGGAGGGATTCAGTGTGGTTTGGTTTCAAAGATGAGGCTTACAAATGGTATCTCTCACTTGATGACAAACAGTTGACCAAACTCTTAGATGCAGAATTTGAAAAAGTCCTTTTAGACAAATGGTCTCGTGCTAGAAAAAAGGAGAATGAGCCAAGTAAGGGGTTATCTTCTACTGGTGTCTCCTTATTGCAGGCTCATGGATTGATTCAAAAGGAGAAGATCATTGTGTCTATAAATCCTAGTTGCAAGCATAATTTTATCAATGTTAATTTGGCAAAAAAATTGCCAGTTCCAGCAAAACACATTGAAAACACACAGGTGAATGATGAGGATGTTCAAGTGTATAAGGATTTGAAGGTTTCTATGGATAAGTATGTGTTGCATGGTGATTTTTATACTTTAGAGATGGATAATATGGATGTTGTTTTGGGATATCCTTGGATGGAATCTGTGGGTACTATCAATATTAATGTACAGAAGAAATTCTTGAAGCTCTGGTATAAAAAGAAGAAAATTACATTACAGGATATTTCCATCAATAAACAGGTAGAGCACATGGAGGCTGAAGCAGAAGATGTTCCAGGGACTGACATATCAGATGAGGAGCCTTTGATGATCAACAATCAAACACAAATAGAGGCTGAAGAAGAAAAGGTTACAGGTGATGATACATCAGAGGAGGGCTCAGTGGTTGAAGTCATATTGAAAAAGAAGACACCACAACAGGCACCACAGCAGGGTGAAGTAAAGAAAAAGCCATCGTGGGTTAAAACTTCAACATATCATTACCCACATCACCCCGCAAGACAACTATCAAGATGGCAACCAATTAGCCACATGAACAACAAACCCCGCATGACAGATCAAGAGGAGCGAAGATCCACCTACTACACATCCACACAGAAGAGCTACCACAGTCAACTTCCATCTCAAGCGAGCGAGGCACCAGCGAGATCGAGGGTTCACCTTTCTCTTGGATGGCTAGATGCACGTGCATGGTACCAGTGGACTGCTCTTTTGAGTAGATCTTATTATTTATGTTCTTCCCATGTTTCGGGGATGAAACATGCTTAGGGGGGTGGAATGTTATATACCTAGGGGGGATAATATGGGGTACCAAGGGAGGTACCCAAGGTAATAATGTAATAATGGGATGGGCCATAGTAATAAATAAGGTGGTTAACCCATGTCATGTAAGGGACCACAAGTAGTTAATAATAATGTAATGGGCCCATGGTATTAGTTGATGGTATGAGGGAACCATGGTAATAATCCATGGTATTGTATGTATGAGGCCTATATAGAGGCTAGAGACTCCACTTGGGAGAGAGTCAAGGATTATTGTATGAACATGCATATGGCTTGTGGAGTGTTCTCCTTCCTTAAGGAGTGAATGTATGGTGTTGCCCTACCTTAAGGGTTTGATAATAAAGAAGCATTTCTATCTATTTCTATTTTGTTATTTCTTGGGTTTATTTCTATTATCATATACTTTTGGGTTAGATCTATAAATAAATTTGATATCTAAACTAGCTAACAAAGCAAGTGAATAAGAATGAAATCAAAGCATAACTGGAATTAAAAAAACTAAGAAAAGCAAAGTCAGCAGAGAGGTTAATCTCATGTCACTAGTTATTGCAAAAATTGTACGGAAATGCCCGGGCCTACTCTATCCTGAAACACACACACACTGATCAGTGTTAACAACAATATACAGAGTTTGAAAAATCATTTACAGGAATGAAATGTTAATACCATAGCAAATTAAATATACACAGGTGGATAACTATGAAATATGTGCAATGGAAATAAAGAAACAATGCATAAAAACTTTACAACAATAAGGAAAACGAAACCTCAACTGCAGGGGCCCTCTGCACGACCTTGGTCAACAGACTATTAGTCCAGAATTATGCTCACGCAGTCATATAAAACAGAGTCTTCTTTATATTTCAAAACAGAGGAAGAATCCTCTCGTTACCACAGTGGAACTAGTGTCACGGTACAGTAGACTTAACAACAAAATTACATCAACAAAGACTAACTCTATGCGTTTGGAAATGCATTATTTATAACAAAAAATTCATAACTATTTTCCTATGAAATATCTTTAACTCAAGACATGTAAAAGGATAGCATCCGTAAGCTTAGCATACTGGTTGCCGAGATTATTCAATCTATCAAGAGTGGTTGTTGGATTCACATCATGGGGCAGTCTACAGGTGTCAACATGACCCCAGGGATCTAGGAACAGCCACGAATCCTTCACATGTTTAAAAACAGAGTCTGGTTGTCGTAGGACTCCTACGTTGGACCACCATTGACCACGACTTTCCTTAATGAATCTGGCTAAACCAATAGGACCTGATCCATGTCCAGGTCATTTCTATCTCGCCCACGTGCCTTGTTTTGCCTGATGACACCTGCAACCTAGAGTTTAACAAAAACAGCTGTGGAAAGTTGAATCAGCTACGGAAAGTGGCTGCATTCCGCAGCTAATGAGCAAATCTAAGTCAAACAGCAAACATAAAAACATAGTTAGAAAACCACTTAAATGCTCTTTTAGAATCAATATGCAATGTTCTTTGATAGCTTATGAGGTACTGGTGAGAGGAAAAAGTCTAGGAAAATGTGTAGGAGAGACGTAGTTTCAAAGCTCAACACCATTTACCAGACTTCCGTTACGGAGCTTCTAGAGCTGGAAGCTTCGACTCTAATTTAAAAAACTTTCCATAACAGGACTGACGCGACTGAAACAAAGCTTAGTCACTCCAGTCGACGCGAGGAGTAGTGCTAATCTCTGTACATCGGCGTGGGGGAGATAAAGGCCATTAGCGTCGGTCTTGTAAACTGGGAAAAATAGAAGTTTCAGGGGAAATGGTGCAAAATGGAAATGATTTGCTCATGAAGAGGGACACGATGAGAGTTTCTTCATGAAGGCACAGCATGTGGGGTTCACTGTAGAGGTCCTTCAAGATCAAGGAACGGGGAGTACATGGACAATGAAAAAATGTTGTGTAACACCCTTAAAGAGGGAAAAAGTCCATGGCCCTAGCCAACACAATCACTTGAGAGAATATATTTGTTGGAAGAAATTTTTCATTGAATTCAAAGGGGAATGGACCATTGATGAATTTGGAAGCATCCCTAAGATGCCCCTATATTTGTTTGTCAATATATGTGCAAAAGGGAATGAATTTGGAAGCTAGACCATCACCATTTGGTTTCCTTCATCATGCCATTTCATTTGATAGGTTGCATACCTCGTGGTCCTCTTGGTTCGAGAGAAATTTAAGTTTGAAATATGTTCAGTAAATCTATCCCAAATTGAATGGGTTTGACCTCCCATAAAATGCATGAAATCTGCTCCAAATTGAATGGGTTCAATATGGTTCAAATCAATGTATGGTCCAAACCGTAATCAATATGGTCTTCAAGTCAATTTATATTAAAAATAGACAAGATAAAAATGACTAATCAATTACTAAACAACTTCAAGTCAGCTCCAACAATAGGCATGTCTTTTAAAGGGATTTTTTTCTTTCTTAAGTTTTAGGTCGGCCCTAAAATAGGCCTCCCTTCTAAGTGTATAAATAACCTAGCCATGGGATGGCATTTGTTTGAGGAAGGAACAAGGTATGAATTTGCTAGAGTAGACCGAGACACAAAAAATAGGGAATGAAAGTGAAATTCTATGATATGAAGAGCAGAGACCAAGGGGAAAGAGACAATGTTTGTTTTCTGAACTTTAGCAGCAAACCAAGCTCTTTGCTGTGGAATTATTTTGAGATGTAAGTGTTGTTCATACTTTCCTTTTATTTCAGGTTCACTCCAGGGGTAGGTCAAGTTGTTTTTGAACAGGACGAGTAATAGAATATGCCTTTTCTCTATCTAATTTGGGCTTGCTACAAGCAAAAATATATGGAATTTTCTTGGCACAGATTGGTATACCCTTGCTACCTTGCCTCAGATTCATCTTGCTACCTTGTCTCAATCTTTTCCTAATTTTAAGACTAATTTTAGAACTATGTTTCACCAAGATTTCTTGTGAATTTGTAAATAGAATTGAAGAAACCTCTTCATATAAATTGGAACATAATTACTGTAGGTATTCGTTGGGACATATTTGTGGCATGATAATTGTGTATGATCTGTCAGGTATCTAACCATGTATGGACAATAATTGAGAGCATGTTAATGGAAAATTGTGCAAAGACTTGAACAAAGTTGAAGACAAATCTGAAGGAAAATTGGGTACATCCAAAGTAGTTCACTTTGAAGTAGACCATACAAAAATTAGAGCTTGTGCCTCAGGGGGTTGTAGCCTAATTCCTGTTGATGCAGGAAAACTCAAGGGAGTTGGATCTTCTTATCAGTTGCAACTGATAGAATCCTAGGGAGTTGTAGCTTCCTTTCAGTCGTTGCTCATAAATTTTGGAGATTGTTATCTCCTCATGTATACGTAATTGATTAGGATTTTATTATTCTCAGCAGTGAGATTTTTTATCAATATATAGATTTACTCTTGTTGATGATCTCTTGCATACCCGTTTATTGACTATTAATGAAGTAAAGTTTTTAAAGGTGCTCAATACTAATTCACCACCCCCCCCCCCCCCCCCCCCCTTTACTATTGCTGATATTTCCAATAATTGGTATCAGAGTAAATTACCTCAAAATAGCTTAATCATTGGAGGGAATATAGTGAATACATATTGATCAAATGGAAAACATTTCTTCAAGAACAATCCAGGAATTTGATGGAAATGATTATGCATTATGGAGAAGTAGCTTGGAAACCTACTTGAAGGCTTTAGGAGTGAATGTTTGGCTCTCCATTATTAATGGCTACAAAAATCCAAAAAAATCCTCGAATTGATCTTGATGAGAAGAAATTGTTTAGTTGTAATTCGAAGGCTCATAATGCCATCACAAGTGTATTGTCAAGAACTGTTAAAATCAAAGTGATCACATGCACCACAAATAAAGAGGTTTGGGATAAACTTAAATCTCTTTATGAAGGAGATGATAAAGTCAAACTGGTCAAACTTTAATGACATAGAGCATAGTTTGAAAATATGAAAATGGATGAAATAGAAAATAGTGCATCCTATTTACTCAGAGTAGATGAAGTTGTCAAAGACATCAAATGATTAGGAGAAGAAGACAAAGAATCCTTGATCATACAAAGGGTGCTAAGATAATTTCCTTTGAGATATGATGCCAAGGTATCTGCCATAAAAGAAACCATGGATTTGAACAAAATGACAATGGATGAATTACATGGTACCCTTGTAGCATAAAAAATGAGAACAAATACAGAAGTTGGACAGTCAAACAAAGAAACAACTTTTGAATCCACAAAGAAGACAAGAAACAAAGAACTCAAGGTAAAAGGAACTATAGACAATGAATCAAATGAAGATGAAGCGAATTTTGTTAGGAAGCTTAAGAGGGGAAACAAAAAACACAAAGGTAAGTTACCCTTTAAATGTTTCAATTGGGTAGAATAGGTCATTATGCTAAGAAGTGTCCTTTTGGGGAAACGAAAAAAATCCACAAGAAAAATATTTATTCTAAAGAAGACAATAGTCCTTTAGATGAGAGTGATACATAAGAAAGGGAAGATAAGTTCTCTTTATAACTCAAGAAACCCAAAATAATGATCATAACTCCAATTTTGATGAAGATATTGTTGATTTAGATGAAGAAACAAAATAATCAAACATGAAAATAGATTCTTTTTATGGACTAAAAAATGATACATAAACTGAATATGAAGATGGAGATCTTAAAGAAAGATTGATGAGTAATGAAAAAGAAAAAGGGAATCTCAGAAACAAAAATAGATAAGCGAAAACCCTACTTGAAAAACATGATGAAGAAAATATCTCTTCAAAGGTACAACTTGAAGAAGCAAAAAAGAATTGAGGAATTAATGAAAGATCTAGATATGAAGAAAGAAGAAGATTTTAAGAAGTTTGAAAAGGAAGTTGTGTCATTGAGGTTTGAAGTTGACAAGCTCCAGAAGAACTTGAAGAGCTCGCAAGTGTTGGATAATATTCTGAACTTTTAAAGATCACCATGTGATAAAACAGGCCTTGGCTATATAGGTGCATCTTCAAGCAAAGAGGACACAAGTACCAAGCCTCCGAAGAAAGAAACTAAAAAGAATTTGAAAGTGTTTCGCATCACAAAAAAGACAACAATGAAATCAAAGGACAAAGATCAACAATGGATTGAACTTACTCCAAGGAAAAAGAATTTCATAATATCATCATGGAAATCCTATTTTCTGAGGTGTGCAAATATTTTTCTTGGTCATTGTTAATCTTGCAGAAATTATGGGCATAAAACAATTCATTATAAAATTAATACAAGATGCAATTATGCAAGAAGAAAGAATCATTATGGATATGAAAGAAATGACCATATATTAGGAAATGTTCATGGGTTTACTAACAAAACTACAATTCATTTGAACCATTGATGAATTAGAACATTGTATGCTACAAGCGCAATAAGTTTGGCCACAAGGCACAAGATTGCAGGTTTATAAAAAAAATTCTTCAATCATAAATAAAGAGAAGCCAACCATGATATGGGAAAAGACAAATAAGGAAGATCATAATCTAATGTTGGTTGTTGAAGATAAATAAGATGAATGGTACATAGACAATGTATGCTCGACAGATCAAAACAAATTTGTCAGCCTAATAGGAAAAAGCAACATTGTTGCATTTGGAGATAACTCCTCTGCTAGGATAATTGGAAAAGTGTAGTAAATCTTGGAAATGAAAATGTAAAAGCAACAAATATTTTTTTTTGGTAGAGGATCTGAAGCACAATCTTCTAAGTTTCGGAAAAATGTGTGATCAAGGATATAATATCAAAGAAGAAGACTCTGTAATATTGGTTGCAATGACTACAAGAAGACCAAACAACATATACATTCTAGACCAAGCATAGCAAAAGAAAATTGCAACTAAGCAAAAGAGTGCCAGGGACAACAAATAAGTGAAGGGTCAGAAGAGATAAGTCCTCTTGAGTGCTATGTATTTTGGGGGAGGCATGAGTGTTGACATAATCATTTGATAGGTTGATGCCTCGTGGGTCCTTATAGTTAAAATATTTTATTAGTATGTTGCTCGATCCATGTTAACTCAAGATCTACTAAGTGCAAAGAGGAATCAAATCTTTCCAGGTGCAAATCTTTCCTCAAATTTTGCACTCAAAAAGATATTTACATCTTAAGAGATTTGATGCCTCTAGATGCTTGGTAGACCCAAAATTAAGAAAGTTTTTAAGAAATAAACGTATATGATATATAGTTTTAAAATTTTATTTTTTTTAATATAAAATGTGAGTTATGGTTTTTTTGTGACTAAGAAACATTAATTTAAAAAAGATATTATAATATCTTATTACATAAAAATAATAATTGAAATAAATTTTTGGTAAACTAGTTATTTATTAGGGATAGTTTTTGGATTCCAAATTTTAGTAACCCACCATTTTTCCCCTAAAAATATTTTTATATTATAAAAAATATTATATATATTATTTTTTTCATGGACAAAATTTGATAACTATTTGTAAAAAAATTCTACTTTGGCAAAATCCAAAGTTACTAAATTTACATGTACTTAAAGGGTTTCAACATCAGCTTTCTTGCTGAGAGAACTCTCCGCTCTAATGCTAGTTCAGGTACCATTTGAGATCCTTGATTCAGTTTCTGCTTGACTAATTCATTTGTTTATTGCAATTGAGCTCCATAGATTTGTATGAATTTATGTAGTTGTTTAATGTTTCACAGTGAATTGTAATGAATTTTCATATATTACCATGAAGCCATCAGGTTTTTTCTATAAATTTTTAAAAATGATTGGTTACTAGTCCCTTGATTTACTATTCGTGAGTTAAATTGTGGTTCTATGTTTAGGTGGAGAACTGTCTATCAAACACAACGTACAATATGAACCATCAAAAAGTCATGCACCGCTGCATCAGAGGAGCAATGACAACTTGTGATCATTCCACTTGTAAAGAGCTCACTCGAAGGAATAAAAAGGAAAATATAAAATATATCTTTATCTAATTCTTTAGATATTTTAATAATGATATTATGGAATTAGTTATCCCAATTTTCAAATTTCGCTATAATTTATTTTTAATTTTCAGTGTCATGAGACATGTTATACATTTAGCATAATTAATATAGATTCTATTTAACAAGAACGGAAGGGGATCAAATTTCTTTACAGTGCAACATACAATGTGTTAATTTTTATTGTTTAAATTGTATTTTTGAATACTAAATAGAGTATATATAAAACCAAATAAACGTTTTAACCTAATAAATTTTTCATTATTAATATATTTTTAAGTGTGTCAATATTAATTCTTATTAAATATTTTAGTGATAACCCACATTGAATAATTTATTTATTTTTTCAATGGTGGTTCATGGTCATTGAGTGGCTACTGCATCCATGGGTAATAATCCAGGTAGATCCACCCGAAGGCCACTCCATCTACGGTAATAATCCGGGTAGATCCACCCGAAGGGATCTACCCGTTGGCTTATCTGGTCGGGCTTAATCCAAGGGCTTCGAAGAGATTTGACCCCATGTCCTCTCAATTGGAAAGGTACTTAGCAAAATATTTTGTTAAAATATTTTTGAAAAGTATAAGATTTAAACATCTTAATCACCCCTTTATTTTTTTATTATAGCCCACATTATTTTTCTATTTAGAACATAATTTTTATTTTTTATTTTTATTTTAAAGAGTGACAGATAGTACTTACACATTCCCTTATACTTCGCTGTAAAATGAGCTCACCAATTGTAGTTGCCGAAATAAATCCCTCAATGTGTTAGTCCTGTATCTTTTACATCGTCCTGTATCTTTTTTGGGCCAAAGCCAAAAAAATCCTTTAACACCAAAAAGAAATATTAACAACGAATGGTGTGAGCGGTGGTTGACTCTGTTCAATCCTGTGTTGCTTTGGTGTGTTGATAAACCGTGGTGTCTCCAGGGCCTGGAACAAAGCACAGCGAAACCATGGTGCAACGTAACACAGTGTTGGTGCAGTCTTGTGGTGTTGCGTGGTCATGCTGACCAGTGAGTGCGTTTCATTCAAACTTTGCTTGGGTTCAACGTTGAAAATTATGGACATGGTCGTTGTTTTGGGGAAACATCACGTAGGTTAATTACAGTATGAGCATTTTGGCTAGGGCTAACGAGCTTGCCATAGGGCATTAAATGTCTGTTTAGTTGCAAGCTCGATAGCCATATAAAACACGCGCGCATGGTGACTTTCCGAACACTCCGTCTTCACCGAAAGTGATATGGCTATCGAGCTTGCAGCTAAGTGGACATTTAATGCCCTATGGCAAGCTCGTTAGCCCTTGCCTTGTATGATATGCCTTGGTTAAATTATACTGTATGCATTTTATTATATGCTGCACTGCGTTGGTACTTTATGGTGGGCTACATAATTCGAAGTTTTTTTGGCCATATGTGATGGCATAATAAAGTGCGTTAAAGTTTTAATTAAACACTTTTAATGTGTGCACTCAAATAGTATGAAGGGTATGGTATATATATATATATATATATATATATTATTTGGAGCATGGTGCATACATCTTATATTATATTATATTATATTATATTATTTATTTATTTTTATTTTTTTTAAGGGGTGAATTGAGCGATATGAGCATTTAGTTTTTATGAAGGCCTTAAGTAGTATATATTTATGGTATGTGGTATTTTTATTTTTAAATAATGAAAATGAAATTGTATGGGTAATATTGAGAGTCTAGTTGAAATTTTTTTGAGAGCTTATATCAATTTTTTTTTTAAGTATTATAATTATTTTGAGATCATATTAGATTTTATGATGTATTTATTCATCTCTACTGTGGGAATAGTTCTTATTGGCAAGGAGAACTATCCTGAGTGGTCCTACAAGATAAAACACATCTTTGTTTTCAATGAGTTGTGGAAAGGAGTTTGTGAAGGTGTGGGAGACAATGCACCTGAAAATCCCACTTCAAACAATGAGCTTTCCATTTGGGAAAATAAAAATAACAAGGCATATGCCTTGATTGCAACGTCAGTAAATGAAGAGGCGAGTTGCCATATTTCTCCATTTTCAAATGCCTTTTAAGCTTTAAACAAGTTGTAGGAATTGTATGACTCACACTCTGAACTCGAAGTTGTTCAATTGATGATTAAGTTGTTCAGTCTTGAATTGAAAAATGACGACCCTCTTACCTTAGCATCAAAAGTAAGATCCATTATGCATGACATAAAAGCCACTACTATTGAAATAAACATTCCTCTCATAGCTTATGTCAAGGCACTATATCCCACCTATTCACATTATCTTGAGTCATCGCAAGCAAGTGACAATCTTAAGGGGATTACCTTTGACTCCCTTGAGAATAAGTTTGCTGAGAGAGAGAAGGATTTTGGGGAGAAGGAAACTCCTAATTCTACTGAAGAAGTTGTATGCCTTGCATAAAAGGAGAATAATCATGCACAAAATTCTTCTAGAGGAAGAGGTGGCCGAAGAAGAAGAGGAAGGAGGAATTTTAGAGGGAAGGGGGGCAAACAATTCCAAGGAGAAAAGTTTGATCTTCATTGCACATGATGCAATAGAGATGAACATGATGATTCCACTTGTAAGTTACCTTGGGACAGAATTGAACAGGAAAGAAATGAAGTGAAAGGTAAAACAACTAACATAGGGAAAGCAAAAACACCTGAGTTCGCTCATTATGTTGTGGCACATTGCAATAATGGAGTAAATGAAGACTTATTCAATGCTTCACTTCGTTCATGGAAAGATGATTGGTTGCTTGATTCAAGAGAAACTTGCCACATGACTTTCAGGAGAGATTTATTTGAATAATTCACTAATGATGTTGATGGAGCAATATACTTTACAAACAATTCAAAACTCAAGCCATCAGGGCTTGGCACCATCAGGCTCAAAATGCATGGTCTTCCAGAATTTCTTCTACATAATGTTCTATACATCCTGGAGCTGAGGAGAAAATTGTTATCTTTGGTCCACATCTGTCAGCAGGGAAACTCCATTTATATATTTGATGGCAAGGTCGAGGTAAAAAAAGGATCATATCACTCACTTGTCATGACAAGGATAGAAGAAGAAAGACTTTTGAAGTTGCAAGGAACATCTGCTCCTGCACATAACTTCCCATACAGTTCTCACTATGATGAAGGTACATTTCCATCAAGTCTTTTATGGCATGTTAGGTTTGTATACTTGAACTATGAAAACCTTTGTTTGTTGAAGAAAAATGGTGTTACTGGTTTACCTACAATTCCTAGGAAACTCAAGCAATGTGATGCTTGTATCTTAAGAAAGCACAACAAACAGTAATTTCATGATTCTCATTCCAAAGCACATAGAAAACTTGAACTCATTCATTCCGATTTATGTGGCCCAGTGCCTATTCATTCTGCAAATAGTAATAAATATATGATGACATTTATTGATGATTACAACAGAATGTGTTGGGTTATTTATTGAAGAACAAATATGAAGCTTTTTATTGAAGAACTTTCATGCATGGATTGAAAATGATGCACAATTTCATATTGGCTCTATTCACATTGATAATGGAAAAGAATACACTTCAAATGATTTTGAAAACTATCTTCCCCAACATGGGATCAAACATCAAACAATTGTGCCTTGTAATCCCCAACAGAATGAAGTAGTTGAAAGAATGAACATGACAATCTTAAATATGGTGTGTTCCATGATGCTTTTCTAGAATGTTAAACAAATGTTTTGGGCTGATGCAGTTCTATGTGCTGTGTATATAAAGAATATGTGTCCATCTAATGCTATAAAAAACAAGACTCCCTATGAAATGTGGTATGGACACATTCGTTTGGTGAGGCAACTCAGGTTTTTTGGTTCCACCTGTTATGCCTTAGTATTTAAGAAACGAAGAAACAAACTTGGTGCAAGGAGTCGCAAGTGTGTCTTCTTGGGGTACTCAGATACCTCTAAAGCATACCATCTCCATGATGAAGTGAACAAGAAGTTTATAATATCTAGAGATGTGATATTTCTTGAATCTTTCAAGACTGACTATGTTGTTCAGCAACAACTTGCTCGCTTGGATAGATTCAAACATGCAAAGAATTTTCAAGAATTTGATAATGACATTTCACATCTTAAAGGGGGGATTCCTATATTGGATCAATCTATGGAATCTTATTTTGGAGCACTCTCTCCCCTGCATGAAGCTCCAACCACTGATAACACTTTGAGTGATGTGATTGACAAAATTGGGAGACTAAATCTTGATTCAGCCCCAACTCAATCAGTTGAGCAGCCTGGGCCATCTTAGAAAGGTCCTCCAAAATGGTTGAAGAAGACACTTGAAAGTGTTCATCTGGATGAGGTTGGAAAGATAGGAACAAGAAGCTCAGCCAGAAAAAATGTACGTGGTGTAGAATATTTTGATTCATCAGTTGATATGGATGTTTATTATGATTGTGAACTGGATTTTTCTACAAAGTTTGAACCAACTTCCTTCAAAGAAGTTGTTTCTCATGATCAATGGAAAGAAGTAATGTAGAAAGAATATGATGCCTTGATAAATAATGACACTTGGAAGTTGGTTGATCCTCCATTGGGAATCAAACCAATAGGATGCAAGTGGGTCTTCAAGAACAAGTATAAAGTAAATGGATCGCTTGACAAGAATAAATCCAAGCTTGTGGCAAAAGGTTTTGGACAGAAGGCAGGGGTTGACTATGAGGAGACTTTTGCCCCCATAGCAAAATGGGCTATTCTTAGGTCCATATAAGATTAGTGATTCTCCCATTACTATTTTTTTTTTTGTAAAGTTAAGCAGATCATATTAATTTTGTTGGATAAAATTACATAGATTCCTAGGAGTCAATGTGATCTCCCGGTGATATTGCTTCCAATGGATATATTCGCTGAAGATTGAGGTCGCTCTGGCGCTTCCAGAAAGTCCGGTCAGCACAGAGCTGCGCTGTCTGAAGATTGTGATCGAGCATTCTGCAAAGCGGATTTTCGCTTCCAGAGACCGGTGTGACGGGATGCTGCTTGATTTTGCCCGATCCTGTTGGCTTTGATCTCCGTTGGGCGTGACTTGCTCATAATCGATCGGGCCTTGTTTGAGTTTGCCATGATTTCCTGTAACGAGGACCCCTAGTGGCCTAGGCTTGTGCTTGCAGATCTGATTGATGGATATTGTGGCAGTTGGCTCTGAGTTCTCCCGCCTCCTGATCCTGCCAAACGTTGTGGTACTCTGCTAGATTGGAGTCGATCCCTTCATTTGCCAATGCATCAGCTAGCTTGTTTGCTTTCCTTCAAACGGCTTGGAAGTGATCCCTTTCATGTTGCAGAGTCGGCCTTGGAGATCTTTTAGTATTGCTGACAGCCTCCAGCTTGGGGTTACTTTGTGCACCTGTGTGCCCATCTGGAGTTTCCTGATCAGCCTTATTATTATCTTTGAATCGCCCTCCACTATCAGAGGTAGGAGTTTGTATCAACCAACCAGAGTGAGGCCTTGGAGGAGAGCGATTAGTTCTGCTGCATTATTGGTGTTCACTCTGAGATTGCCGTGATAGATGAGGTGAATTGCTCCTGTGTGATCCCGTACTGCTCCCCCATAGCCTGCCATGCCCGGGTTTTGTCTTGAAGCCCCATCGAAGTTGAGTTTGAATGTGTCAAAGGGGGGCAGGGTCCTTTTGTCCTGTGTCGTGCCTGTTGAGGTCTGGTTCCTTCCAGAGTTGGTCCTTGTTTGAAGATGCAGTATCTGTATTATTCTTGCCTCGTTTGGAGATGTGTTGCCCTCTATCTTCTGTATGCCCATGGCATTGACTGTTTCTGTGATTAGCAGTCGAACTTTCCTTATCAGCATATGAACTCCTGTGGCTATGTTTTTGAATATTCTTGTGCCCGGAACTAAATTCCAGGCATTGTTGACCAGGGGATTGGAGGATATGGAAGATCTCCATTGGCTTAGAGAAATTTGGATGGAATTTCTGTCTCTATCTGATTGTCTGAAGATCATGGCCATGTCATCCCACAGAGAGCAAGCCGTAGGACAGGTGTTGAGCAGGTGATTGAGCGTTTCCGAACCATTCTCGCAGAGCATACATCGAGAAGGGCCTACAAAACCTCGTTTCTGAAGGTTATCCCATGTGAGAACCCTGTTATGCAGGACTAGCCAAGAGAAAAGTGTAATTTTTTGCCAAGTTCCTCTGCTCCACAGGGTTTGCCATTTATGGTCTGATTGCTGATCCGGGGAGGCTGCCAAGAGCTTATAAGCTTCTTTTAGATTGAACGTGCCTTTGGGGTTACTTCCCCATCTTAGGATGTCCTTTTTGTTGGATCTGAGGATTCTTCTTTTGTCCAAGTCTTGTAGAAAAGGGTCTACATTCCTTGGTTCTGCATGGCTCTTTTAAGAATGTTCCAGTCTGGGTGTTCCAAGGTTGGAAGCTGCTGCCAGGCATCTTCCCAGAATAGGGTTGTGTTGCCTTGGTGTACTTCCCAGAAGCTATGCTATTGAACAATATGTCTATTTTCCCAGGCTTTGTTCCAGATTTGGGATCCTTGAGTGGTGCCTGTAAGCCGAATGAGGTCTTTGTCCCTGATTTGGGTTGTATACTTCGCTTTCCACAGGGCGCCCCAGAGGGAGTCAGGATTTTCAACCCATCTCCACCAGATTTTTGTTGCTACGGCCATGTTAATATCTCAGGGTCTCGGAGGCCCAAACCTCCCTCCATTTTTGGTTTGCAGATGTATGTCCATTTGAGGAGGGCCCATTTTGATTTCTTAGAGGGTCCATTCCAGAGAAAGGAGCGTTGAATGTTTCGGATGGTCTTGTACACCACCTTGGGGGCTGCAAGTGCTGAGAACATGTAGGCTGGCATGGTTTGAAGGATGGACTTTATCAGTATCAGTCTGCTGGCCATGTTTAGTGCCCGGTGGGTCCAGCTACTTAGCCTATCTCTCTTCTTGTTGAGGAGGGCTTCCCAGTTGCTCGATCTGTAGGCATGTTTCGAAAGCGGTATACCAAGGTATTTGGTTGGAAGGGAGTTCTTTTGAATATTCAGAATTCTGCTGAGATTTCTCTGCACAAGAATGGATGTGTTGAAGAAAAAAAGTTTGGATTTGGTTAGGTTGATTTCCATACCTGAGGCTTTCGAGAAGGTTTTTAACACCTTGCTGATGGTGCGAGCTTCCTGTATTGCGGGGGCGTCCATGAGCATGGTATCGTCCACGAATTGTTGATGCGTTATAGTGGGTCCTTGGTGTACCGGTTTGATGCCTTTGAGTTGGTTCTGCTGCATTGCCTTGGTTAAGGATCTTCCTAGCCCTTCTGCCATTATGATGAAGAGAAAAGGAGACAGGGGGTCTCCTTGTCTGATACCTCTGGATGGATTGAAGGGTTGTAGGGGTCCTCCATTTAGCAGAATAGAGAAGAAGGCGCCTGAAACCAGTTCCATTATCCAGTTTTTCCATAGCTGACTGAATCCAAAAGCTTGGAGGATTGCTTTCATGTATTGCCACCTGATTCTATCAAAGGCTTTGGACAGATCAAGCTGGATTAACATGCCTGGAGATCTCTTTGTTTTGAGAGAGTGCAATACTTCCTGGGTGAGGATTATGCTGTCAGTGATCTGTCTTCCTTCGACGTAGCCAGTTTGCTCTTGAGAAATGATTGAGGGGAGGATGGATTTAAGTCTGTCAGCCATCAATTTGGAAAGGATTTTATAGAGGACATTGCAAAGGGCTATGGGGCAGAACTTATCAGGGGAGTCAGCCTGGTTCGATTTGGGAATCAAGGTAAGGAAAGTGGCATTGATGGTAGGAAGGACTTTCTTGGTTCTGTGAAAGTTTCTTACAAGAATAAGAAGGTCAGCTTTACTGATGGGCCAGCACGCCTTGAAGAATTCAATTGTAAATTCGTCAGGTCCGGGGGCCTTGTTCGTGGCCATGGAGAAGATGGTTTCTTCAATTTCCTGTTCAGTAAACTCTCTTAGAAGCAGGGCGTTTTGATCCCCTCTAACTAAGCTGTGTATGGCCCCAAAAATTTCCTTTATGGCTTGGGATCGATCTTGAAGGGGTTCGCTGAGAAGAGAGGTGAAGTAGGAGTTGAGCTCAGATCCGATGTGATCCCTTGAGAAGACTTGATCGCCATCTGCAGTTTTGAGGGTTAGGATGCGATTAAACGCTCTATTCTGGATGGTAGACTTGTGAAAGAAGCTGGCGTTGCGCTTGCCTTGTTTTAACCATTGCACTCTCAATTTCTGTCTCCACAGTAGCTCTTCCTGTTTTAGTCTTTCTTCCCATTTCCTTTGCAGAATCGATTCTTGAGTGTTCCGCTCCTCATTGGGCCCTTCTGTGATCAAAGTTTGTTGGAGGTTTGCCATTTTTACCTCGAGTTCTTTTTTGGCTTGCATTATGTCACCAAAGGTATCTTTGTTCCATTTTTTGGGGTTGGTCTTTATGGCTTTGAGCTTCTGCTGGATTATGTACATGATGTTGTCACTCTTTTTGGTGGTTTGAGTCCACCAGTTTTGTACATTCTGCATGAATGATGGGTGCTCTGTCCAAAAGGCCTCAAATCTGAAAGGTCTGTTTTGGGGTTTATCCAAATTGGTGAAGTGGATCTGCACTGGCCAGTGATCAGATCCTCCTATGGGCAGAATGTTGGCCTCCATGTCTATGTTTTGCAGCTGAATGGATTCCGACATGAGGAATCTATCAAGCCTTGAAGCTATCTGTCGGTTTCCTCCTTGCTTATTGTTCCAGGTATGTAGACCATTGACGGTGGGGATGTCAATGAGTTTGGAAGCAGCAATAAAAGTGTTGAATGCTTCCGAGTCCTACCTTGAAGCTATCTGTCGATTTCCTCCTTGCTTATTGTTCCAGGTATGTAGACCATTGACGGTGGGGATGTCAATGAGTTTGGAAGCAGCAATAAAAGTGTTGAATGCTTCCGAGTCCTTATCCAGTCTTCGTAGTCCTCCCTTTTTCTCTGCTAGATTGGTAATCATATTATAGTCTCCTCCTAAAATCCAATGATCTGCCCCATGGTGTTGTCTGACTTCATCCAGGTCTAGCAGCATCTCCAGCTTTTCCTGAAGTCGTTTGGGTCCATATACATTGGTAATGCAGATCAATTGCCCTGAGTCTGGCATGTTAAAAATCACCGATAGAGAGTGCTTGGTGGACAGAGCATTTTGTATTGTGAATTTGCTTTTGTTCCAGAATGTGATCAACCCTCCTGCTTGCCCGATTGCATCTATGCTAATGCATTGATGACTGTTGGATACAAGTTTTTTGAGAGTTTCCATGCTCTTGGAAGAGCATTTGGATTCTTGCAGTAGGACAATGTCTGGGTGCTGCGAAAATAGGCGGTTTTTCAGGATCCTTCTTTTGGAGGTACCGTTGAGCTTCCTGATGTTCCAGGTTGTGATTTTCATTGAGCAGTCTTTGGAGCAGAAAGGACCAATGCCCTGATTTTCCCCTCATTGATTAGGCGTCTGCCCAGCTCTTGTATCTGCTGTCTTGTGGATTTGCGCCCTCTTTTCCTGCCTGGTCCCTGTGGTTTATATTGATCCAGATCCATGTTGGCTTGTATTCGTGTTTGGCTGTTGTTTCCCCAATGCCTTTTGGCTGCATTCTGGTTGATGTATTCCAGCTGCAAGTAGGCCATTTCTATCTTCTCCAAATGGTCTTGAGGAATGGAATCGACTCCCAATTTGGACCATTGCTCATTGACCTTTTGAAGATCTATATCACCAAGGATCTCCTCCAGAGGATTGCTTGAGGGGGTTGTGGAGGGCTGATCTAAATGCATTTCTATGCATTGCTGGGTTTGCTTTGAGGTTTGGCTGGTGGTATTCTGGAGGGAGGAGGAGTCCTGATGGTGTTGCGGTGCCTGGGCATGGGTTGGGTCAGAGATTGAGCTTAGGGCTTTGGTGGTAGGCATGGGTTGGCTTGAATTTGTTAGATTATGATCAGTGGGGGCCTGAGGAGCTATTGGGTGCTCCGATGAGTCAATATTGCCCAGAATTTCAAAGCTATTTTGCTGGGTGGGGATCTTATTGGTGGGGGTAGTTTTGGTGGGTTTTTTTGGAGCCTTTTTGCTTCTCTTCCCTTTATTCTTTCTTGAAACGGGGGTGAAGCCAGGAGCTGGAGTTTCCCCTTGTTCCTGTTGTGCTTTGGGCTGTGATTGATTGACAGGGCATCCGTGGCTGAGATGTCCATGCTGGCGGCAGGTTCGGCATCTGAATGGGATATTTTCATAATCAATGGTTTGCTTCTAGTGCACTCCTCTGTGGATCAGCTCCATATGGCCTGGGAGGGGTCCTGAAATATCCAAGTAAACACAGATTCTAGCATAAGTCGTGTACTTACCTTGTGATGTTAGATCTGAGGCTTTGATGAAGACTCCCAACTTGTTTCCTATGGCCTCCAAGATTCGCTTGTTCCAGTAATCCACAGGCATAGAGTGAAGGCGAATCCATACTGGAACTTTTTTGAAATCCTCCTATTCTGGAGCGAAGTTTGGCCTCCAGTACGTGATGTATAGTCCGGCAGAGTTGTAGAAATATGGTCCTCCTTCGAAGATACGATCTCGGTCTTCCTTATGGGCGAAGATGACGGTGAAAAAGATTCTCAATCCCAGTTGGAGCTCGAAATCCCCTTTGGGTTTCCATTTTTGGTTTATCCACCAGCATAGAGCCTTTTCATTCAGTCGAACCCCCATGAATCTGCAGATCAGGGCGTGTTGGCTCATGTGGTCTCTATATTCGTCTATCCATGGATCTTCAATGATTAGTCTTGGTATTTCCTTTGAGATGGGCTTGCATGGGGACGATTCTTGCTCGTTGTGTCGTTTGGGATTGTGCCCCGCTGATTCAGTTCCTTTTGGATCCGATTCGTGGCTGGTTCCCTCAGATCTGGAGCTAGTAGGGAAGTTGGGGGTTTCCATAGGGATGCTGCCGAAAATGAAAGGCGGAAAAGAAGGGGGGGCCAAACCCCCCCCGAGTTGTGCATGGAGCGAATCAGGTGAGAGCTCCGTTGCAGATTTGTCGTGTATTGGTTGATTCTGCAGGCTGGCTTGCCGAGCCGAGCTCAAGGTTTTGCAGGGTTTCAATCCTGTCGGCGCTCTTCAGAGGCTCGCGCTCCTTAGATCATTCTCTGCTTCCTTCATGTAAATCCTTGAGGACCTTTTCTGTCGATTCTCCCATTATTATTGTCATTGTAGCCCTTATTGTTATTATTGTGCCCCTATTGTCCACATATTGTTTATTAGTGTGCCCCACAAAAGCCCACTATTTTTTTTTTTTCTAAGTCAGGCTATGCTATTATATTACAAAAAGTCAAAATTACAGCAGTTTTACAACAGGGCCATGGCCCTGCATCTCCAGAGAGATTGGCATTTTCTCATATTTGGACATATCCAGAGTGGAACAGGTACAAAAATTGGATTGTATGACGAACATTACTAACATTGCGACCCTTGAATTTGTATATTTCTAACACAGAGAACATATGGACCAACATAAAGACGAACAGACACAGAGAGAAGAAAAGACGAACAGACACAGAGAGAAGATTTCCTTCCCAGGCAGCGAAGAGCGAACTGTTGGCGGAGTTATTCATCGTCTGTGGTGTATGGCTCATCCTCCATTTTGCATTTGAATTTCTGAGATTCTTCCGGGTCGGAGAGCAGAGTCCTCTGAGCTGGTTCACTGGGGCCTGCGCAGGCAGCCTGAGTAGCTAGGGGGATGCTTTCTCTTGTAGGGCGCTGCATATCAACAACTAGCACCTGCATATCTACTATGGGTGTCGTCCTTTGAACCTGAGGAGGGTTACCATGCGTGTCTTCCAATTGTCCTCTGAAATTGCTACAATGTTCAACAGAAACAGAAACGATGAGAGTAGTATTCGCCATAGTGCAAGGAATTCTGTATCTGACTGTAGGATGCTCTGTATGGCCGCAGTCCATTATTTCTCCCCACCCATGCACATTGCCACGGCCTGCTGGTCTGCCTTGGCTCCGGTTCTGGTCGGAGGTTGCTTCCACTGAGGACGAGGGCGAGATGGCGGGCTGGTGAGTTGAAGCACGACCCCGTGAACTTCCTCCGCGGCTACTCATTCTGAGCCGTTCACGCTGCATTGTCCAATTCACGACCAAGCAGGAATTCCTCTGAGAAATCCGCCACAGAACCAGAGAATTTTCCTTCTCTGCCAGCGTTTGCCCCGACACTTCGAGGGAATACCGAAAAGCGGCTGGGGTATCGAGCTTATGAAGCGCCATCACTCCAAGTTGCAGGTAAACAATGAATGCAGACAAGACTTGCATCAAACCTTGCTTGAGTTCACCTTCCGGCGTCTTAATGAAACCAACGGCCAGGTACTGCGTGGCTCATCCGGGCTGACACCTGCCCATGTGACGAGCCACTGGTCTTCTACGCGTGGAGAGCACCCGCATCCAGGACACAAAAGCCCACTATTGCTATTGTTGTGCCCTTATATTATTATTGTTATGTCAGCTTTGATTATATTGTGACCCCTTAGACTCCTATATATAGAAAGGAGGTTTATTCATTTGTATCATCGTGGAATTGTTCATTTGTGTAATGTAAAGGAGGTTTCCCCCTCGAATAAGCTTATTTTGAAGTTGTTGATCTATCTTTTCTATCTTTTTGTGAGCTGGTTCATAACATTTGGTATCATAGGTTTGGATTTTAGGGTTTCGCTGCTCCAAATGGGTCATCATGGAATTTTCGCTATAAGTTATTTTATGCGACATTTCAGAAGATAAACAAAAAACCGATTTGAGCTTAAATCTGGATAATCCTTGAGTATGAACTTCAGATCTTTTCTCGCTATATTTTCGAAGATATGATCTAAGGAAGTTAGGGTTTTTGTAGGCTCCCAAATTACATCCCGAATAGGTGACCTTGGGAAAATCGTTATAACTTTATCTTTGAGTATCAGATTGAAATTTCGTAAGAAGTTACAGAATGAGGATGAACTCTAATTTTCTTTACTTTGTTTTCAGGTTCAAAGGTTGAAACAGTGACACATGGCACTTCGTACAAGTTCGCTCTACTGAAAACTTGTATAATCAAGTCATCTTGGGAGATTGGGCATAACTACTTCTTGGAGAATCCAATTTCGATCAGACTGGTGGTGTTAGAAAGAGGACTCAGAGGGCTACCATAGTTCACAATTTAAGACCTTGGAGATCCAAAAGATACATCAAATTCAATATCGAGCTCCTACAAAATGACAAAATGTGTGTAGGTTTTTGTTTTTGTTTTAATTTTGCGTAAGTTTGGTTTGAAAAATTAATTTGAAGGAATTAAAAGGGCATAATGAAGCGTAATTATCATTAATTGATGCCCTGAAGAAATGAAATGGAAATACCTAGTAAGCAACCTGAAATCTCTAGCATGACTTATGAAGAATAGGAAGAAATGCAACATGATATATCAAAATTACGAGACCAAGTGCAACAAAATTCACTCTCACAAAAAGTAACAGAAGCTAAGATGGATGATTTAAAGAAATGTGTGGAAGCTAAGATGGATGGCATGGAAGATAAGATGGATGGTTTAAAGAAAAGCATGGAAGCTAAGATGAATGACGTGGAAGCTAAGATGGATGGTTTAAAGAAAGACGTGGAAGCTAAGATGGATGGTTTAAAGAAAGACGTGGAAGTTAAGATGGAAGGAAAAATGGAAGATTTGAAGACAGATTTGACAAAGTTGCTACAAGAAATGTTTACTAATGGTGAAAGGATAGTAAAATAAACTCATGATGAGAACAAAAGAAACGTTAATCGTGATTTCATAGACTCTATCATTTATTGAAGACCCACCATGTTCCAAAGATTGATACGAGAAATTTTGATGGCAAGGATCCCGTAACATGGACACTATAGATGGATCAATATTTCAATCTCCATAATGCACAAAACACACAAAAGATATGCATTGCAACGTTATATTTGGAATAAAATCAGTTTGTATGGTATCGATGGCTTTGCTCTCGTAAACAATTTGTCACTGGGGCAAGTTTTACGGAAGAAATGATAGCACATTATGAGGATACAAAAATAAACACCTTTTTTAGCAAATTGATAAATCTCAAACAAAAGGGTTCAATGATGAAGCACATTGAGGACTTCCAAAAATTGAATATAAGGGTAAAACATATTCCAAAGGAGCATAGGATTGATGTGTTCATAGGGACTTTAAAGGATAACATCCAACATGAGGTTCACCTTTGGGAATCTGATTCATTGGAGAAGGAATTCAAGTTGGCAAGAAAAATGGAAAGCAAAATTATGGAAACATGGAAGCCTACCACTCACAACTATAAAAATGGAAGTGTTATTTCTCCTAGCCTTCCACAACCTACAAGGTTGACACCACAACAATTGGGAAAAAAAAGAGCAAAAGGGCTTTGTTATAGTTGTGATAGCAAATACATTGAAGCTCATAAGTGTGTTGAAAAGAAATTATTTTACATAGATTTTGAAGAGGAGGAAGAAAATGAACAAGAAACGTCAAAAGAAGAGGATATACACCAGGAAAAAAACCCTAGAAAAAGAAGAAATGAATCCAACCATATCTTGTAATGCATTGGCTAGAATTACCACTCCTCAAACTATCAAGATAGAAGGACATATCAAGAAGAAAAATGTAATAGTGTTGATTGATCCAGGTAGAACCCATAATTTTATTCATTGTAAGATAGCCAAGAAATTGAATTGCTTCCTATATCCAGCACTAGAGTGTCAAGCGATGGTTGAGTGGAGGAACCATAAATTTCTCTGGAAAGTGCCATAATATCAAGCTATCCATGGGAGAATATGTATTGAATAGCACAATGTCTTCCATTCCAATGGGTGGTGTTGATGTTGTACTAGGAGTCCAATGGCTAGAATCCTTGGGTACAATAGCTTTTAATTTTCAAGAACTTTTAATGAAATTTTGTTCGGAAAGAAAGGAAGTTGAATTAAGGGGTATCACAAGGAAACCGGGAAAGATAATCAGCTCTAACAGAATGAAAAAGATTCTAAAGAAATAACAATGAGGCGTAATTACACAATTATGTTAGCTAAAGGTTCCCACATCGAAATCATCTATTTCTCCAGATCTCCAAACAGTCTTGGACAATCATTCCAGGTATTTGAGACTCCCAAAGGCCTCCCACCTATTCGTGATCATGATCATGCTATTCATTTGATTCCAGTAAGTGTTCCTCCAAACATCAGGCCTTACAAATATCCCTATGCCCAAAAGAGTGAAATTGAACGTATGGTTGCAGAAATGCTAGAGGCTGGTATAATTCAACCTAGTCAAAGTTCTTTCTCTACTCCAGTAGTATTGGTGCACAAGAAGGATGGATCATGGCGCATGTGTCTGGATTATAGGGGGCTCAACAAGCTCACTATTAAAGATAAATTTCCCATTCCTGTCATTGACGAATTATTGGATGAATTGCATGGATCAATTTACTTCACCAAGTTGGATCTTCATTCAGGATATCATGAAATTAGAATGAAGACTGAATAAATTTCGAAAACAACATTTAGAACTCATGAGGGTCATTATAAATTGTTGGTCATGCCTTTTGGCCTTACTAATGCACCTTCTACATTTGAAGGTTTGATGAATTTCATTTTCAAACCCTTCCTTAGAAAATTTGTGTTAGTATTTTTTTGATGATGTACTAATCTACAACAAGTCTTGGAAGGATCATGTTCAACATGTTGACAGGGTGCTCAAACTATTGGAGGAGAAACAATTATATGCAAAAAGTTCCAAATGTTTCTTTGGAGTTCAAGAGGTGGAATATATGGGTCATATTGTATCTCATGAAGGTGTTAAGGTAGACCCTAGCAAAATTAAAGCCATTACGGAATGGAAAATCCCCACATTCATAAATCATCTGCAAGGATTTCTCGGGTTGACAGGGTATTATCGCAAGTTTTTTAAGAATTATGGGAGAATAGGAGCACCTCTAACAACATTATTGAAGAAATATGCATTTTCGTGGACTCCACAAGAAACAAAGGCCTTTGAACATCCTAAAGAGGAAATGTGCCAAGCACCGGTCTTAGTTATGCCAGACTTCACAAAAACCTTCATTGTGGAATGTGATGCCTCGAGAAATGGAATTGTTGTTGTTTTGATGCAAGAATAAAGACCCATTGCTTTAGAAAGTCATCCAATCAAAGGAAAGTATTTACACAAAGATATTAATGAGAGGGAAATGTTGGCAATACTACATGGACTTAAGAAATGGCGACCCTAACTAATGGGAAGACACTTCAAGGTAAAAACGGATCATGATAGTATTAAATACTTTTTAGAACAAAGATTATCTTCATAAGAGTAGAAAAAAAGGGTTATAAAGATGTTTGGTTATCACTTTGAAATCATCTACAAAAAAGGGAAGCAAAATGTTGCAAAAGATGCACTCTCAAGAAAGGATGAGGATGTGGAAGCATTGCTTTGCGCCATTTCTATTATCCAATCAGATTGAATAAACAAAGCAAGGGAGGAATGTCAGAATGACGAAGAAGTGTGGGCACTCATTCAAAAGTTACAATAAGTTCCTAATACATCTAATACATTTAGCTGGAAAAATGATTCGTTATGGTAAAAAGATCGCTTATAGCTATGTAAGAATTCCCAACTCAAACAAAAGATTCTTATGGAAATGCACACTTCTCTCTTAGGAGGGCACTGAGGATTTTTAAAAACTTACCATAGGGTTAAGAAGGAACTTTTTTGGGATGGCCTTAAATCGGATATTCAAAATTTTGTGACGGAATGTTTGGTTTGCCAACAAAACAAAGTTGAAACAATTAAGACCTAAGGTCTATTACAATCTTCATCCATTCCAACCAAGGTTGGGAGGAGGTTTCAAAGGATTTTATCACAGGTTTACCCAAGTCCGAAGGAAATAGTGTCATCATGGTGGTAGTTGACAGTCTTACCAAGTATGAACACTTTTGTGCATTATCTTATCCATTTAAAGCCAGTATAATTTCTACTACATATATGGAAACAATTCAAAAGCTACATGGAAACCCAAAGACTATTGTAAGCGACAAAGATCCCATTTTCACTGGAAATTTTTGGACATAATTGTTTTCTTGTCTCGGTACTCCGTTAGCTCATAGCTCATCTTAGCATCCTCAATCTGATAGGCAAACTGAGATAGTAAACAAATGTTTGGAAGTCGTTGCTTTGTCTTTGATAAACATACACAATGGGTCAAATGGTTGCCTCTGGCTGAATGGTGGTATAACACTTCCTTCCATACTGCAGCAAAAATGACCCCATTTATGGCACTTTATGGATATCATCCACCATCCATCACATCATATTTAAGAGAAAATTCTAAGGTTCAAGCAGTGGAAGATCACATCGAGCATCAACAACGAGTTCTCCAACTCCTAAAGGATAACCTAACTTTGGCGCATAATTGAATGAAACAACACGCAGATCAACATTGCAACAAAATAAGTTTTGATGTAGGTGACTAGGTATTCTTATGACGACAACCATATAAACAAATGTCCCTCAAGCAAGCTAAGAAGGATAATAAATTATCACCAAATTATTATGGTCCATACATGGTGTTGCAAAAGATTGGTATTATAGCATACAAATTTGAGCTTCCTGCAGCTTCCTGAGTGCACCCAGTTTTCCATGTTTCATGTTTAAAGAAGGTTATAGGTGACAAGCTCCCAGTTCAAACAATATTTCCAGAAATTGGCGAGGAATGAAAAATCATATTGGAACCTGAAGCAGTCATAGAAACAAGAACTCGATAGCTACGAAATCAATCAATTTCGGAGTATCTCATCAAGTGGAAGAACTTACTCACTGAAGATTCCACATGGGAGGATGAGAATTTTATATAGAAGCATCCATAACTACTCAAGCGTTGAGGAAAACACTTTTTTTAAGGAGAGGGGCATGTTAGGTCCCTATAATACTAGTGATTCCCCCATTACTATTGTCATTGTAGCCCTTATTGTTATTATTGTGCCCCTATTGTCCACATATTGTTATTAGTGTGCCCCATAGAAGCCCACTATCGTTATTGTTGTGCCCTTATATTATTATTGTTATGTTAGCTCTAATTATATTGTGACACCTTAGAATCCTATATATAGAAAGGATGTTTAGTCATTTGTATCATCCAAGAATTGTTCATTTGTGTAATGTAAAGGAGGTTTCCCCCTCGAAGAGGCTGATTTTGAAGTCGTTGATCTATATTTTCTATCTTTTTGTGAGCTGGTTCATAACATCTACCATCCGAACACTCTTTGCCTTGGCAACACAGAATGGTTGGAAGGTCCTTCAAATGGATGAAAAAATCCTTTCTTGAATGGAGATCTGAAAGAGAATGTTTTTATATCCCAACCATAATGATTTGTTGTGAAGGGTCAGGAACATAAAGTTTGCAATCTTGTAAAATCCTTGCATGGCCTCAAGTAACCACCACGATCCTGGTTCGAGAAGTTAACTTAGCATCTTGTGAAACTCAACTTCAAACATTATGATCTTAATGATGCAACTTTGTTTGTCAAGAAAGTTGGAAAAACAATTGCATATATTGTGGTGTATGTATATGATCTTCTGATGACAAGGAATAATGAGAGCTACATTGCTTCCATAAAGAAGGAATTGAGAAAAGGTTTTGAAATGACATATTTGGGCTATGTTCACTACTATCTTGGCATTGAAGTAACTCAACATCCAAATTTTATATTCCTCTCTCAGAATAAGTACATTGGAGATCTGTTGAACATGTTTGGCATGACTGAGTACAATACTTTAACTACTCCAATGGAACAAAAATTAAAGCTCACATCTACTGAAGGAAAAGAATTTGAGGATGCAACTAAGTATAAACAACTCGTAGGAAGTCTCAACTACCTGACTACTATCAGACCAGGCATTTCATTTTCTGTTGGAACCCTCTCCAGGTTTATGCAAAAGCCTTGAGAGGGTCATTGGTTTGCTACAAAAATAGTTCTAAAGTACTTGAAGGGAACTCAATACTTTGGACTTAAGTATACACAGGTGGGCAACTTTAGCTTGATTGGATACTTTGATTCAGAAATCAATGGAGATAAAGAAATTGGGGTATATACTTTAGGTTATGTTATGAGTCTTGGATCAAGAGTTGTCTCCTAGAGGTAATGCAAACAATCAATTGCAACTTATTCCATAATTAAGGTAAAATATGTGGCAACAACTAAAGCAATAAAGGAAATTTGGTGGCTCAAGAGAAATCTAGAAGATTTGTAGGAGAAACAAGTGCATTCAACTCCTCTCTTGATTGACACCACTTCTGGAATAAAGTTGGCCAAGAACCCAAAGTTCCATGATCAAACGAAGCACATCAACACAAAATACCATCTAATTCAACATCATGTTGAGGCCAAGACAATCCACTTATAACACATATTTCATTAAATTTGGAAGTATTCTATTACAAGGCCTCCAACAACATTCATTTTTTTTGTAAATTTCCATATTAAATTGATTCAACATTAAAATAATTTGCAAGTAATTTCTAACCAATTATAGATCATGAATAGGTCAAACATGGGGTTGTTATGTATAATAGTATCAATACAAAATAGGAGTGTGAAATCAAACTCTTAGAAGAAATTGATTTAAGTTAAATCATATTCGTATGTCAAACATCCAATCAAGATATTATAGTTATGGATAACATGCTAGATTTATCGATGTTTAAATTTTATGTCTCGCAACTCTAACCCCGTTTCCCCCAACCTACAAGGGATTTGTTGATTGAATGATGGTGATGTGAGGATCTTCCTGTAAATGACAAGGATAGGTGTCTCTTGCATTGCATTGAAACTAGTCTATTAAAACCTTAGTAAAATGTTCTTGTGCTCAATTTCATACGGCCCCTTTGTGCATTTATGAAGCACTAATGAGGGGGTCATCATTCATCTTCATAGAATGCAGGCATATACTATAAAGGTTATACATTGTTGATCTACGTATTTCAAGAAGGTTAGGCACCATTGGTCTATCTCCACTCAAATCCAAGTACATCAAATGAGAGTTCTTAAATTGGTATTCAGGTCATTCCATTATGATGGACAGTGTCACAAAATGAAGTAAACAAGAAACTTTAGTGGTGAATTCTTGTAAGTAGTGGAGGCAGGGGTTTTCAAATATTAACACGATTGATGGTCGTGTGGATATTGATCTCTCCTTGTAAACATTGTCAAAACCAATAATAGTCTCGATGTAAATTTAGTGTCAACCAATAGTATGGAAAACCATGATTGACCATTACTTTCACTAAGAAGAGAAAATGATAAGCATTTTTAATGGGGAAGAAATAAATGTGAAACGTAACTCATGTATTTTAGTTGAAATTTATATAAGTCCCCGTGTTCTTTAATTATTAAATACTTAATGTAAATACTTCTAAATTATCATTAAGATATTGATTTTGAAGATTAAATGTGTATTAAAAGGCATTCATCTATGACATTGGATTTTTCATGTAGCATGAATAAACCACTTAAAGCTAATTATCAATTAATCTTAAATAGTTTTGTATAAGATATATCTTTACTTGCATTAATAGATTTATTTCAAAAATAAATTACATTTTTAAACTTGTATGAATACATATAACTAAATAAAATTCAATAAATAACTTCCGAGTCTTGTTGGATTCTATGAGATTATTTTAAGTATAAATAGTTTATTTAAGATTTGAAATTTACAAAATGTTAATATTGATGGTGAAAGCATGTCATATGGTGTAAAAAGTTTAAAGGCATCCATTTATGGCCCATTTGTTGAATGAGCTTAAATAGTCTACTTAATGCTCATGGTGAATTCATTAATCCATGTTTTATTATAAAATTCATTTTCTTTACATGGCTTTTATTCTAGAAATAACAATTTCACATTTGTACATTCATATTAAACCACATGATAGTTAAATAGAAATTTAATTAGTCATTAAAACTATTGAGATGAGGTGTCCCTTGCATTGCATTGAAACTAGTCTATTAAAACCTTAGTAAAATGTTCTTGTGCTCAATTTCCTACGGCCCCTTTGTTAGTCATCTCATCTCATCTCACTTAATTAAATTAATCCATGATAGTATCTAATCAAACCTTGATAAGCCACTTATCAATCGTTATCCTCATACATATGTTTTTTTAAGAAATGCAAAATTATTTACAATATAATTTTATCTAAAGAATTACACATCACATTTATGCACTCATATTAGTGCATTTTATATGTAAACAATGAATAACTAACTTTGTGCCTTATTGATTTTCAATATGATATGATTGCAGTTACAACCATTAATTGATTTAAGCATATAAATTTATGAAAACTATCAATTGAGAAATCACATATCTTATGATTCAAAAAGATCAAATCATTTACCTATGGCACATTTCTCGTTAACCTTAATAATGAATAATGCATTGTGAATAGTGAATAATGCACATAACATTTATCAAGTAAATTGTTATAATTTCTTTAGTAAGAATAGCACCTTTGTTTGCAAGGAGTTCTATTTGAAAACTTATATTTCACATTTATATATGATTATTGATACATATAATTAAACATAAGTCATCAAAAAAATCATTATAAGATGGTTCATATAAGATAATTTGAATGGCAAACAATTCATTTAAGAACACGCGCATGCACACACACATCTTAGAAAAAAATCGATACAGCAGTCATTGCAAAAACATTTATAAATAATAAGAAATAAACATATTAATATAATTGGCAATTTCCATCTATTTCAAAAAATATAAAATCATACAAATTGATTCAACAAAAACTATGTCCAAAATGTATTGAAAATTTGGAATGTACTTTTCAACAAATTTATAAAAGAAATTATCTCCATGAACTACAATGAAGTACATGTTCTATTGAACATTCGAATGTACTCATGTTTTTGTTTGATACGATGAAGTGTCTTAAGAAAGGGGAATAAAACTTGCATAAGCCACGTATCTTGCTCTTTTCCTGTATACGATTTTATCAAAATGTGGTTTGATCGATATCCCATGAATTGAGAAGTATGCTTTTCTGTATCTATTAGCAATACATTTGATTCTTCATAATTATCTCCATATTGGCACCACACATCAATCAACTTTTTCTCATAAAATTGTCTTGTTCTCCCTGCTTCCAATTTTGTTTGCAAATGACAATGAGATCTGTCCCATGCAAATTTAAAGTCCTCTATATCAATATTTGATTTTTCAAGTACTTTTCGGATGTACCTGTCAGTGACATTTATTGTCGATATTGCGGCATCATAATTTATTAAGCAATATTTTAATACTTTTGAATAAAAAGGCCTTAAAAAATAGGACCTATCACCAAACTGCCAGTCTGGTTCTCTTTGAATATGAAAATCTTGTTCATCTTTGGTGTATGATTGGAAGAATACTCCTTCCATTTCGAATATCAACAACATCTTTTGACTTGTAGTAATTCCCATCTGCATTTGCACTGCAACCACATGTATGATATTAACATATCTCCACTTCAACACTTCATTGCTTAAGGACATAAAAACCTATCATTTTAAAAATGATGTTAATATTTATTATGAACAGTTTCCATTTGTATGCAAAGGCAATTTTACAATGAGTTCAAAGTATCACAAAATACAAATACAATTGCTCCATTAAAATGAACAAACAAATAATATGTTTACTTTATACATACAACCTAATACCTTTATTTAATTTGTATGGAACAAAAGTATTATAAGAAAGCATTGACCCACCATTTAGATCATTAATTTTAATAATGATTTATATAATTGCAATTGAAAAATATAATTATAATGGTCTAGCGCAACTAAACAAACTAATTTTTTATTAATTTTCACATACAATATAACACAATTTTTAAATTTCAAACCTGATTAATTATATGTGAATTTATAGAGTTTCTACCTTAATTTTTTTTTGTGCTTCTTTTAGTGCAAATTGTATGTTTATTGTTGGTGTTACATACAACTTAATATAATTTTTCAACTTATATGGAATAAATAGGGTTATAAGAATGCAATGGGTCATCCTTCAAATTACTAATTTCTAAGAGGTATAACAATAACTTAAACCGCATTTAAAGCAAATAATTGTAATGATCTAATTAAAACCAATAGAACAATTACCTATTAATTTTACATACAATGTAATCCATTGTAAAACAAAAAATATAGATTGGGAAATTTTGATATGAAAACATTAAATGACCATTCATCTCACCAAAAATAAATAAAATAAAAATATTTGATTTTTAGAAATGACAAACCAAATCAACAGTTCTTTTATTAGTGTTGTGAAATAAAAGTAATCAATCATGATGTCATACATATAACATCATGATATAGACATATGTAATCTTAAGGTACTTCTAAATATAATTGGACATCCTTCAAAATAGCTTGCACATCCGTAGCCTTGTTGAGTTTATGCAATATTCTTCATAGCTCATGGATCAACCAATTATCCCCTTGATTTGCTCCAATTAATGGAGGGGCAAGAATCACATTTTCTTTTGGATTCTCTTTCACTCTCTCAATTAAACAATCAACTATAATAGTAGTGGTTGCATCATATTGGGTATGCATTTCCCACACTTTTTTCAATGATTTAGTGTGTATAACTTTCGTTGAATTGTCAATGACCTTATGTCCCTTTTGTGGCTTACAGTCTGAAGCAGTCCACTTAAACAGAAATTTATCTTGTAATCTTTTTGAAACCAACTTTTTTAGAAATCTTGTTGTGCTTTGTTTCAAAGCTGTCGTCCAAATTGCAATGTCAAGAGATTCATTTTTGAAACACATTTCAAAAAATGATTTTGCATGTGGATGAATCCAAAATAGTTTTTTCTCTATTGTATAATCAGCATCAACTCCCATTTTCTCAATATGCCCTTTGTTTGTTGCTTCATCATCAATGCTATGATAAAAAATGTCCTTTGGATTAATTTAATTAAATGAGATGAGATCCATGATAGTATCTAATCAAACCTTGATAAGCCACTTATCAATCGTTATCCTCATATATATGTTTTTTTAAGAAATGCAAAATTATTTACAATATAATTTTATCTAAAGAATTACACATCACATTTATGCACTCATATTAGTGCATTTTATATGTAAACAATGAATAACTAACTTTGTGCCTTATTGATTTTCAATATGATATGATTGCAGTTACAACCATTAATTGATTTAAGCATATAAATTTATGAAAACTATCAATTGAGAAATCACATATCTTATGATTCAAAAAGATCAAATCATTTACCTATGGCACATTTCTCATTAACCTCAATAGTGAATAATACATTGTGAATAGTGAATAATGCACATAACATTTATCAAGTAAATTGTTATAATTTCTTTAGTAAGAATAGCACCTTTGTTTGCAAGGAGTTCTATTTGAAAACTTATATTTCACATTTATATATTATTATTGATACATATAATTAAACATAAGTCATCAAAAAAATCATTATAAGATGGTTCATATAAGATAATTTGAATGGCAAACAATTCATTTAAGAACACGTGCACGCACACACACATCTTAGAAAAAAATCGATACAGCAGTCATTGCAAAAACATTTATAAATAATAAGAAATAAACATATTAATATAATTGGCAATTTCCATCTATTTCAAAAAATATAAAATCATACAAATTGATTCAACAAAAACTATGTCCAAAATGTATTGAAAATTTGGAATGTACTTTTCAACAAATTTATAAAAGAAATTATCTCCATGAACTACAATGAAGTACATGTTCTATTGAACATTCGAATGTACTCATGTTTTTGTTTGATACGATGAAGTGTCATAAGAAAGGGGAATAAAACTTGCATAAGCCACGTATCTTGCTCTTTTCCTGTATACGATTTTATCAAGATGTGGTTTGATCGATATCCCATGAATTGAGAAGTATGCTTTTCTGTATCTATTAGCAATACATTTGATTCTTCATAATTATCTCCATATTGGCACCACACATCAATCAACTTTTTCTCATAAAATTGTCTTGTTCTCCCTGCTTCCAATTTTGTTTGCAAATGACAATGAGATCGGTCCCATGCAAATTTAAAGTCCTCTATATCAATATTTGATTTTTCAAGTACTTTTCGGATGTACTTGTCAGTGACATTTAATGTCCATATTGCGACATCATAATTTCTTAAGCAATATTTTAATACTTTTGAATAAAAAGGCCTTAAAAAATAGGACCTATCACCAAACTGCCAGTCTGGTTCTCTTTGAATATGAAAATCTTGTTCATCTTTGGTGTATGATTGGAAGAATACTCCTTCCATTTCGAATATCAACAACATCTTTTGACTTGTAGTAATTCCCATCTGCATTTGCACTGCAACCACATGTATGATATTAACATATCTCCACTTCAACACTTCATTGCTTAAGGACATAAAAACCTATCATTTAAAAATGATGTTAACATTTATTATGAACAGTTTCCATTTGTATGCAAAGGCAATTTTACAATGAGTTCAAAGTATCACAAAATACAAATACAGTTGCTCCATTAAAATGAACAAACAAATAATATGTTTACTTTATACATACAACCTAATACCTTTATTTAATTTGTATGGAACAAAAGTATTATAAGAAAGCATTGACCCACCATTTAGATCATTAATTTTAAGACTTAAATGATTTATATAATTGCAATTGAAAAATATAATTATAATGGTCTAGCGCAACTAAACAAACTAATTTTTTATTAATTTTCACATACAATATAACACAATTTTTAAATTTCAAACCTGATTAATTATATGTTAATTTATAGAGTTTCTACCTTAGTTTTTGTTTGTGCTTCTTTTAGTGCAAATTGTATGTTTATTGTTGGTGTTACATACAACTTAATATAATTTTTCAACTTATATGGAATAAATAGGGTTATAAGAATGCAATGGGTCATCCTTCAAATTACTAATTTCTAAGAGGTATAACAATAACTTAAACCGCATTTAAAGCAAATAATTGTAATGATCTAATTAAAACAAATAGAACAATTACCTATTAATTTTACATACAATGTAATCCATTGTAAAACAAAAAATATAGACTGGGAAATTTTGATATGAAAACATTAAATGACCATTCATCTCACCAAAAATAAATAAAATAAAAATATTTGATTTTTAGAAATGACAAACCAAATCAACAATTCTTTTATTAGTGTTGTGAAATAAAAGTAATCAATCATGATGTCATACATATAACATCATGATATAGACATATGTAATCTTAAGGTACTTCTAAATATAATTGGACATCCTTCAAAATAGCTCGCACATCCGTAGCCTTGTTGAGTTTATGCAATATTCTCCATAGCTCATGGATCAACCAATTATCCCCTTCATTTGCTGCAATGAATGGAGGGGCAAGAATCACATTTTCTTTTGGATTCTCTTTCACTCTCTCAATTAAACAATCAACTATAATAGTATTGGTTGCATCATATTGGGTATGCATTTCCCACACTTTTTTCAATGATTTAGTGTGTATAACTTTTGTTGAATTGTCAATGACCTTATGTCCCTTTTGTGGCTTACAGTCTGAAGCAGTCCACTTAAACAGAAATTTATCTTGTAATGTTTCTGAAACCAACTTTTTTAGAAATCTTGTTGTGCTTTGTTTCAAAGCTGTCGTCCAAATTGCAATGTCAAGAGATTCATTTTTGAAACACATTTCAAAAAATGATTTTGCATGTGGATGAATCCAAAATAGTTTTTTCTCTATTGTGTAATCAGCATCAGCTCCCATTTTCTCAATATGCCCTTTGTTTGTTGCTTCATCATCAATGCTATGATAAAAAATGTCCTTTAGTTCAAAAATAACTAGTTTCTTTTCAGTTATTTTGGCTGCAACACAATGGAAAATAATATAGTCAAACCATTTTATTCATGTTACAAAAATTACTAAAAAAATTGTTGAAACAATACACTTACCTTGAGTGGTTTTTTCAATATTTATAGATGAAACAATAAGTTCTTTTATCATCTGGACAGGACCTGGAGTAAACATATTAAACCTTCAATCAAATACCGATTGTACTTATATTTTGAATTGTGAAAATTAATAGAATCATTAAATAACAAGGAAAACAAGTGGACAAATTATAAGTACCTGATGTTATATTTGGTTCTTGGTTGTAGTTTTTTGGGACAATACCTTGGTCATTATATTCATTCTCTTTATTTCCAACTATAATCAACATATGAAATGGATATGAATCACAAAAAAAAATAAAAATGGAATAATAATAAAATAAAAAAAGATAGAGATACAATGATTAATACCCATTTCTATCTCCATCGTTCCATGGTCATTGTCTTGATTAATTTCATTCATCTCATAATTCCCTATAATAGTCATCCAAAAATATTATGAATATGGAAATTAAATAAATTGAAAAATTATCAAGAGAAAAAACTAAGGAAATTATGTACCTGTGTTGATAACTTCTTCCTCTCCTCCTTCTCCTCCTATTTCCATCTCCATACTTTTTTCAACAATATAAGCACTATGTTGATTAATTTGTTTCTTCCCACTTTCATCATTCTCTGTTTTAGAATCTCCATCATTAGTCATTTTAGTAAACACTTTGACAATTAAGAAATATGAAAAAAATAGTATCCAATGTATTATAAGAAAATAAAGAAATGAGTTGTAGTACCTGAATTCTCCAAGAAGTTAATGGGTACTGGATTTGATAGTTGAAAATATTTGTAATAATTTAACATGATTTTCCTTTGTGACTCTGTTTGCACAACACATGAAATTCTTCTTCCATATGTACAACAGGCCTTGATAAAAATTTTCCCCGCATAAAGAGAAATAACCACTTTTGCATCACTACATTGTTGGTGCTTTTCCACTAAATCCATCCAAAAATCATAATCTCTCTCATTTTCATCAAATGTGTCTTCAAATGTGTGAGAGTATTTTATAGCCTCCAAAATTTTTAATTCTGAAGTATAGAAATGTATAGTAAGAACTATATCATAACTATAATTGTTTTGGCAATTATATTCATAAATGCCACTAGTAATTTTATAATTGAACTTGGATTTCTTTATCGAAATTTCCAAAGACTCGCGTATATCATTACAAAACCAAAGTTCTACTAAGAGAACTGTAGTAAAGTCATTCAACTCATTTTTTTCGATAAGAAATCGAAAAAATTCAATGTAATACCCCTTGTTGAATTTTTCTTTTTTCAAAGCTAGTGTGTCCAAAACAACAAGGTCAGTGTGTAGAAATGGTTGCAACTGACATGGAAAAGAGTGCAAAAGTGTTGACAAAAGATCAGGGCCTCCAAAATGACAACCAAATTCAAAATTGTTATCAACCTGTTGAACACTTGTTGATCCATTTATCATTCTGTCAAGGACTCCACATGCTTGCTGAGAAAGGGACTCTATCTTTGTATTACGTGTTCCTTTGACATAAGTAGACCCCTCCACAGTGTTGCAAAAATTGGTGAATATGATATCATTAATTTCATAATGCTCAAGAATGTTGAGTGTGGTAAGAGTCATCTCATTCAAGTTCTGATCATGACTTTGACAATATGTAACCATTGCATCCAATATTGTTCTGTTGGTTTTCAATTTAGAACAATAATCTTTTATTTTTATGGCATTTGTTGGATGATTAATTGGAATAGAAAACCAAATGGTTCCATCCAATAGCTTATCTGCTACTGAAGCAATTTCTTCCATGGTTAATCCCTGAAGGGGCCGAAAAGTAGCTGCTGTCAAACTGTGTAGACTATTTTTCTTGTAGTTCTCAAAATCAGGCTGGCTTGGAGAACACTTTAATGTGCCTAGTTGGTAACAGTTAAAAACAATGTCCCATTTATCCCAAATAGGTTCATCAAGATATAAGAGAATTTTTTTATCAGAAAAATTTGTAATTGGACAATCGAAGAATGAGCACAACATTTCATCATCAACCTGATAAAATAATAAATATAAACTAATAAGAATCCAATGTAAAAATGAAACTAAATAAGGTGTTATAATCTAATGTGAAATCATCATAAATATCAGAAAATATGACTTATATTATCGGCTTTAGTAATTTATCTACAATAAAATTAGATACAATAACAAAATTTAAATGTAAAAATAATTAAAATTACATACCTTGTCTTCAGCCGTCTTAGAGCATCCAATCCTCCTTTTCTTTAATTTGTCATTGGCAATTAAGAAATGCCTTGCCGAGCGCACACAATCAATAAATGGAGTTTTATAAAATACCTTATTTGCAGAATTTAATTGACAACAAATGCGGATCACCTCAGTGGGTTCAACTGATGGATGCAAGAATCGAGCATTACGTTTTTTATATTTTTTTTTCGCTTCTGTTGATACATTATATTTAGGATTTGTTAAAATTTCTTTCGCTGCTTGAATGGTATGTTGACCATCAACTATCCAAAAATTGATATTCTTAGAATTTAGATCTGTCTCATTTATAATTTTTATAGAGTTGACCAAAGGATCAGGCTCATTGATGTCAAATGGAATCAGAAGAGCATCAGGTAATGAGGTTTGAAATTTTTCTAGGAATGATTTCACTAACACTTGAACATTTAAATCATCTCTTGATCTTAATTTGAACACCTTAGGAGCTTCTTTACATCTTTCAACAGGCACTTTTCTATTAAAGGAGTTTGAAAATAGATAACAATGCTTGAAAGCTTCATGAATCTCATCACATTGGTTTGCAAGGTTAGTTGTCTCAAATTCAACTTTCCTAGTTTTTTGAAATTCTGTAGTGGGTTTGAAATCACTTTCTTTTATATTCTCCTCCAAATCTGATAAATATACTCTTCTCAAAGCAAGTAATTGAGAATCAATTTTATCATCTGGTATTTTATCAAAAAATTTACCCTTTTGTTGTAAATGAAGAAGTACAGATGATGTTTTTTTACTTCTTACATAACGATATCTCAGAACAGTGGTGATGCGTTTTAAAAGATCTGCACAACTATTTAGTCCAGATTTAGAGAAGCTCTCAAAGCTATCCAACTTGAACATTGAATTTTTTATCGTATTTGTTGAATCAGTACTCGAAGCTTCAATCAAATCTGGTCTAAAATTTGTATACTCCACTTGACATGAAATTAATTTTACCTCATTTTCTTTAATCATTTCCACTTGAAAGTCAATGTCATTTTCATTGCAAGCATAGCAATTAATTATTATTCCTAATATCTCTGGTTCGTTTCCGTCTATTGATCCAAATAGGTACATATCAGGAAACATATTCATGGGAGTTTCTATTTGGATGTACCAATCTTGCACGAATTCATATTTATTATTTGTATTGTATTTTTTAATCATTTCAAAAGTAGAAGTTGAAGGTGTTACTGATATTGCCTTTTGAGTTGAATAACTTTTCTTTTTCTTAAGTGATTGTTGTAACATTTCATTTGCTTTTGGGCCAACCAATTCTGCAAATAATAGCAAAAAAAATAATTGCATTAATCAAAATGAAAATATAATTTCAAATATTGTCACATAATGTTCTTATAAATACTGAAAAACCACCTAATCTAACCATTTCCAAGATAGTGTACATAAAATATAAAACCACCATACCAGTTGAAGGAGGCAATGTTTGTACATCACTTTTTTTTTGTCTTTTCTTCACTACTTTACTTTGAATATCAGGCACACCAGATTCCGCAGCTTCTAAAAAAAAATTATGGAATACATGAAATACTAAATATTATTAAACAACCTTATAATATATGATTTCCATTTACATGCACAATAATAAACGAGTACATATGCTATGCAAGTTTACTATATGACACCAAAAGTTATCACCTAGGTAAAACTGATAAGAAAAGAAACTACATAATCCAACCATTTCAAAAAGAGTACAAAAAATATAAAACCACCATACCAGTTGAAGGGGGCATCATTTGTAGGTCACTTGTTTTTCTTTTTGTCTTCGCTACTTTACTTCGAATTTCAAGCCCACCAGTTTCCACGGTTTCTAGAAAGAAAAATTTAATGGAAGACATGAAATAACAAATAGTATTAAACAACCTTATAATACACGATTTTCATTTACACGCACAATAATAAATGAGTACATATGTTATGCAAGTTTAGTATATGACACCAAAAGTTATCACATATTTAAAATTTCTTGGAAAAAAATACCCATGTTAGTATGGGTTGTCCCCATTAAAACCCCAATCCTAAGGCTATTTCCATGGGTTTTATTAATCAACAACCAGTTATTAACACAATGTCTAACAATTTTAACAAAGTATAAATTAAAATTGTCATACCAATTAAAGAATTTGGTGTCGTGTTTCTTGAACTTCCTTTTTCCTTGGATGCTTCCTTTGAATTCTCACTAGCTTCATAGTCCATGGTATCTGAAAATAAAGTAAAAAAATTGTTATCACAATTTTGAATTATTGAAGAAAATATGAATTTATAAATACTACAACTATTCGCATAATTATATGTGTAACAAAATGAACAAGAACAATAACAATTGTATAGTAATAGCTAATCAAGGTTAGAAAAAGGGCACCTCGAAATAATTTTTTATATTATTTTAATCGTGAATATAGGAAAGCAAATATCTACTAGGTTTCCTTCCAGCACAAGCATAAGAACATTTCCAAAAGACATTACATTGTGAATAAACAAAAAAACAATTGTATAGACCAAAATAACAACATATATACACAAAATTTATCTCTTATAGTCATGTATATTCTTAGTTTGCTTTAGATGAAATAATAGCAAAACACAATGAAAGAACATTAACTATGGCAATCATTATATTTTCTTCTAGATCTTTGTCTAGCACAAAGACAAACACATACCAACTTTGCAAGGTGAAATAAATTTAGAATGTGATATAATTACTTCTAACATGAACAAAAGCATATTGCATTTGCATTCTAGATTTATTTCTATTACAAACGCATGGATATTGTCAAAAAAAACCATTGTAAGGTGAAAGAAATCTAGCATGTGCTAGAATTATTTTTAGCACGAACACATTCATATTTCCAAGAAAAACATTGCAAAACAAAATAAATATAGCACAAGCTAGATTTCCTTATACCACAAACCACAAACATATTGTCATTAAAATATTGCAAGGCAAAGGAAATGAAACCCATGCTAGACTATATTCTATCGCATACAAGAAGATTGCCAACAACAACATTGTATTGTAAAGCAAAAACATAAACACAATGTCAATATAGTCATTGGAATAATAATATTTCTTGGGACATTTGACCTTGCCTTTTAGAGACTATGAAGTTTTAGTCCATGCCTACATAGACTATTGTTACAATATAAAAAAATTTAAACCTTGAAACGATTAGAAGGCCCTTCATATGGAATATGTGGTCTAAGAATGGGATAGTGTACAAAGATTTCCTCCTATAAAAAATACAAGAACGTTGCAAATAACAACATTACAAGGTGAAAGAAATATAATTCATACTATAATTCCTTCTAATGCGAAATTAATCACATAACAACATTGTAGGGTGAGAAAAATTTACTCAAAATTACATTTACTTATAACAAACATATAAATATCTCCAATGACAACACTACACGACAAAAAAAATTTAGCGCAAGCTAGATTTTCTTTTAGCCTAAACAAAAACATGTTAGCATTAACAACATTGCAATGTAAAATAAAATCTAACATGTGTTAGATTTCATTTTAGTGCAAACTCGAGCACATAGAAACATTGTAGAGTGACAAGTCTATCAAGTGCTAGATTTATGTCTACCACAAATACAAGCACGTTGCCAACAACAACGTGGTAGAGTATAAGAATTCTATATTGTGTTAAATTTTCTTCCAACACAAACACAAACACATTTTAATTTGAAAGAAATTTAACACATGTTATATTTCCTTTAAACGCAAACACAAGAACATAACAACATTGTAAGACTAAACAAGTTTATTGTGTGCTAGATTAACAACATTGCAATTTAAAATAAAATCTAACATGTGTTAGATTTTCTTTTAGCGCAAACTTGAGCACATAGAAACATTGTAGAGTTTCCTTTAAACGCAAACACAAGAACATGACAACATTGTAAGACTAAACAAGTTTATTGTGTGCTAGATTAACAACTTTGCAATTTAAAATAAAATCTAACATGTGTTAGATTTTCTTTTAGCGCAAACTTGAGCACATAGAAACATTGTAGAGTGATAATTCTAGCAAGTGCTAGATTTATGTCTACCACAAATAAAAGCACATTGCTGACAACAACATTGTAGAGTATAAGAAATCTAGCTTGTGTTAAATGTTCTTCCAACACAAACACAAGGACATTTAAATTTGAAAGAAATCTAACACATGCTATATTTCCTTCTAGCACAAACACAAGAACATAACAACATTGTAGGACTAAATAAGTCTATAATGTGTGCTAGATTAACAACATTGCAATGTAAAATAAAATCTAACATGTGTTAGATTTCCTTTTAGCACAAATTGGAGCACATAGAAACATTGCAGAGTGAGAAATCTAGCAAGTGCTAGATTTCTGTCTAGCACAAATACAAGCATGTTGCCAACAACAACATTGTAGAGTATAAGAAATCTAGCTTGTGTTAAATTTTCTTCCAACACAAACACAAGCACATTTAAATTTGAAAGAATTCTAACACATGCTATATTTCCTTCTAGCACAAACACAAGAACATAACAACATATTAGGACTAAATAAGTCTAATATGTGCTAGATTAACAACATTGCAATGTAAAAGAAAATCCAACATGTGTTAGATTTCCTTTTAGCACAAACTCAAGCACATAGAAACATTGTAGAGTGAGAAATATAGCAAGTGCTAAATTTATGTCTACCACAAATAAAAACATGTTGCCAACAACAACCTTGTAGAGTATAAGAAATCTCGCTTGTGTTGAATTTTCTTCCAACACAAACACAAGCAAATTTAAATTTGAAAGAAATATAAAACATGTTATATTTCCTTCTATCACAAACGCAAGAACATAACAACATTTTAGGACTAAATAAGTCTAACGTTTGCTAGATTAACAACATTGCAATGTATAAGAAAATCTAACATGTGTTAGATTTCCTTTTAGCACAAACTCAAGCACATAGAAATATTCTAGAGTGAGAAATATAGCAACTGCTAGATTTATGTCTAACACAAATGCAAGCACGTTGCCAACAACAACATTGTAGAGCGAGAAATCTAACATGTGCTACATTTATGTCTACCACAAATACAAGCACGTTGCCGACAACAACGTTGTATAGTATAAGACTTCTAGATTGTGTTAAATTTTCTTCCAACACAAACTCAAGCACAATTTAATTTGAAAGAAATCTAACACATGTTATATTTCCTTCAAGCACAAACACAAGAACATAACAACATTGTAGGACTAAATAAGTCTAATGTGTGCTGTATTAACAACGTTGCAATGTAAAAGAAAATCTAACATGTGTTAGATTTCCTTTTAGCGCAAATTCGAGCGGATAGAAACATTGTAGAGTGAGAAATCTAGCAAGTGCTAGATTTATGTATACCACAAATCTATCCTACCATCGAAAGCGGAAACAAAATCTATCCTACCATCTCAAGCTTTGGATAGAAAGCTTGGTAAAAGAGATGGATTTGGTCTGGGATAAGTCTCTCTATAAGGAAAAGAGGTCCTCTACATGGAGCTGGCAGAAGGGAGTTACGTAAAAATCTATCACGAGTTATCTAGAAACTCCATACGAAAACATCACATGTGTTTTCTTATCAAAGGATGGGCTTCCTCTCATAAACCAATATTCATTGCTTCCCTGTATCCCTTGCAAAGGCTCTATCTTTTGACCCCGTTGTATAAAAGGCTCTTTCACCCACTGTTGATAATATCGGCGATTCGAAAATATTGCGATATTTTTGGCAAAACGATATATCGCCGAGAAAATATCGCAATATTTTTTTGTGTTGAAAATATCGCGATATTTCCAAAATATCGGCTATGTTTAAAATTTTGAAAAAAAAATATTTTTTATGCTTGCCGATATTTTGTTGATATTTTCGCCGATATTGCCAATAAGATGTTTTCTGGACCCTTGCCGATATTTTGCCAATACCAATATTTTCAACACTGCTTTCACCTACCCTGTTGATCATATGCTCCGAGTACAAACTCAAAATAATATATGGAAGACACATTATCCTCATGCATGGGAGACATAACATATACGTTTTCTTGGAGAGTTTCTTTCCATGTCATTCTTACATTCTTCCTCATGCTGAAAGAACATATCTCATTCTTACATTCTTCCTCATGCTAAAAGAACGCATGCCTCCATAGTTGGAATTCAATAAAACCAACCTAAGAAGCCAATGATCTTGAAATATGTGTGATTTTGTGCCAAGATAGAGGTGTCGTGGCATAAGTGGAAGGAAGGAATTTTTCTAAATTTGAAGACAGAGTTTAGTAAAAAACATAAAATCTCATTACGCACTAGTTTAAATCAATGTTCACTGCAAATAAGATAAGGTGTCCTTCAAATCACATTATAAACTAGTCTGAATCATCACTGCATTGAGCCATGGTATACGAATTGTAAGGATACCCAAAGAGTAGCAGTAGCTAAAAAATTTTATGCCAACATTATGGAACTAGAGGGAATGGATTCAATGGAGATCAAGACCTTACGTTGTGTTTTTCTGAGTGGAAGAAGTCCCTAGAAATTAAAATTTTCCTGGAGATAGGGACAAGCAACTAATAACAAACGGAAGCACTAATAATGTATCAAGGAGTCAGGTTCCTGAAGGACATTGTGCAAAGGGATGTAGTTATTGTTGAGGACTCCAACATAATCACAAGATCACTGAAGCAGTTCCCTCCTCCTAAGCCCTGGCATGCATCTATCATAAAATGGTCCTGCTACTCAATGCATTTAAATAAGTCCACTATTTTCAAGTTAGAAAAAGATTCAACTCCCAAGTCAATCAGATGGCTAAGCAAGCAATTTCAGTTGAGGACTCCAACACAATCACAAGATCACTGAAGCAGGAAAGAGCTCCTTCCTCTTAAGCCCTGGCATGCATCTATCATAAAATGGTCCTGCTACTCAATGTATTTAAATAAGTCCACTATTTTCAGGTTAGAAAAAGATTCAACTCCCAAGTCAATCAAATGGCTAAGCAAGCAGTTTCAAAAGACAAAGGAACTCTCTGAGTATGTATCAAGGGGGGGGGGGGGGGGGGGGAAATCCCTCTACACCTCAATAACATCATCAATAAAAAGTCCCAAGGAGAGGAAGCATGAAAGGTGGCACTCTCTACCCAAATTGTGATACATGGAAACAAAAGGAGTTTGGCTCACCAGATAAGAAGGCACAGGGACAGTTTGCTAACAGAGAGTTTGATAACCGGGACAGTTTGCTAACAGGGACAGTTTGATCATATGTTCCAAGTACAAACTCAAAATACTAATGGAAGATAGGTGATCCTCATGCATTGGAGACATAACATATACGTTTTCTTGGAGAGGCCTGATACTAAAGCATAGCGTGACATTCTTTTTTATTACAGATTTCCTTGACAACACGTTAGCATTCTTTTTACTTGCAGATTTCCACAAGATTGGGGTCCTCTGGAAATTCTTCTGGAGTAATAGCTTCTGGGTTATGATCTTCCAGTGATTTTTTTCTTTTTTTAATTATTTGTGTTTATTATTATTATCTTCTCACTAAACGTCTTGGTAGGCTAAAATTTCACCTCATCCCACTCTAAAGTAGAATGATTTAAAGAAAATGATTTGTTGATATTCCTACCTGGGAACAAAACTGGCAGTTAAGTTCTCATATTTGGTTGCTCCTAGGATTAATCATTACATCATAGGTGTGCATAGGTTATACATTAGAAGATATATACAGTCATGTATATCCCTTATCACTGGGAAGTGAAAATGTCATAATTCAACGGAGCACATGTTGTACTACCGTTAAGGTGCATTACAAAACACGAAGTACAAGTTTGATACATCTTTGAAGTCAAGTCCACTAGGAACTAGGAACTATGTCTGATCAATGAGATTTCTGTAGGTCTAACAAATCCACAGTTGTGAATAATTATTCCCTACAAATACATGCCCAGGTGGACAAAGTTGCAATGGATCTTGAGCATTTTGTTAGCTACTTGAGCACTGAAGAGGTGCCTTTTGCATAATGAGTAGGGTCCGCGCTGATGATCATCAACTTTGTACTACTTGTGCCATCCCAATGCTCAAGACAAGGCTTTGAGTAGTGACAAAGTACAAGTCAGTGAGTGTGAGAAATAAGGGAGAGGTGCTAAGTTTGGCTATGCCACTGCCACAACTACATCTAGTAGAGCATATTTGGATGAAAAGGTACCCTGCATCCTCTTGGGGTTATCTAATATGTGGTGACCTCAGGATGATGGTAATGAAGGATGGAACTTCCAGTGATATTTATGTTTCCCAATGTTTTGGGATGGCCTTCAAAGCTAATCAATGATGACCTCCCTGTTCTAACTACGGTGCAGGTGTTCAGGTGCCATATCATTTATTGTTCATTGTTTTGTTGATGTGACTCACCCCTTCAAGGTTTTAATTATGTTGATGGCTATACTGGACTTTGGGCCATGGGTCTATTTTGTTCATACTTCATATTTCAGTTGGATCTAGGCATTTAGTGCATAGGGGATTTTTTAATG